>OX243821.1:34636166-34719037 GCA_945859605.1 Lumbricus rubellus
TATATACTGATTGTAATCGTTTTTAAAGGTATGCAAACTGACCAAATTATTATCTGCAATACAGTAGAAGTCCACAAGGCTCATTAAACAATCCATTATATGACGACGACGATGACGATGACGACGATAACGGTGCAAATGATGACGGCGAAGATGATGATGATGACGACAACTATGATGATGAAGGACGATAATGATGCCGATGGCAATAATGATAACGACGACGATGAATGATGTTGTTGTTGTTGTTGTGTACAGTATGTGGGATGAACTGATGAGAAGCAGTCGAAGTCGAACAAGCGGCAGTGAATCAAGTGACGATCTAAACAACAAAAAGATGGTTTTGAATCTCGTTCAGGTCTCTAATAAATAATATTTACACATCAATTGTTCACGCATATTAGATTCCATTTTTATATAACAGTTGATGAAACAGTTTTTAGGGTGTCTATGTTACCTGTCGTAACTCGATCATATCTTCAACTACTATTGTTCCACCCTCATGAATATTATAACTCTCTATAAAAACGTTTTAAAGGTGTCTAACGCAACCGCTTTAACAATTGATTAGCCATATGGTCACTTTCACTACTGACATTCCAACCTCATGAAGATTATAGCATTGTATAGCAGAGTTTTAGAGGTGTTCAACGCAACCGCTTCAACCATCCCAATAATAATTATTATCACTCTGTAATAACTAATATCACTAAAACTGCCAACATTACAACATTTCAACTTTAAGTTACTAAATACTTACTTACTGCAGTTATTGCTACTACTGCCACTACTTTCGTAGCTGCTGCTGCTACTACCGTACTATTTTACCAACATTAGTAATAATTGTATTTTGTAGTAATTAACTTTCTTTTCATCACAAGTACGAAAACACACAGTACTGTGATTCACATTTGCTATAATTGCTATATATGTTGTTTTCAGATGTTTGAAAAGAAGGTGTGACCCGATAACCTGTTTTCGACTTTTCACCCCATGACCTGTACAATTGATGACGTCATTTCAACCAATATTATGAGAACTGCAGATGAAATTTTTTATATACTTCGCAAACGGAACTGTTATTAATTATGTCAAGTTAATAATTGGAATTATTGACATGACTTTCTGTTTTAAATGACAATATTACTATTTTGTTGAATGTGAATAAAATCTTTTAAATTGTCCTATTAATGGGGTCAGTTATTAATTATTCTATAGGGAATGCAAGGATACAATACTACCATTAGCCTACTACTGCTACAATCTCTCGATATTGATGTCGTTGGATGCTAATTGAAAGAAGTGACTTATTGGTACTTATAAAATTATGACAACCTTTCAAAAAGGTGTCTAAGGGTTAAACAATGAATAAACCTTTACTTCATTCTAGTTAACCACAAACGCGGTTAGTGCTTTCAGGAAGTCTATTCCACTCCTTTGGACCTGCGCATTTAATCAAAAATGTCCTATAATAGTGATTACGAGCTTCTTTATGAGTCGAGGTAGTAGGAAAGAGGAGGCCAGCTATTATTCTAACGATTCCTTTCTGTTCTGCAAAACGATAATTCTCTGAAGCCGAGAGTTATAGTTTGATGCCCATATCATGTTGCAGTAGGATAAATACGGATAAACCATAGAATAGTATAAGGTAAGTAAATTACTATAGGTAGTAGGTAAGATACTCTTGTTATTATTCCAATATTCTTAGCTAATTTTAGAGCAATTATGTTCCAAGTCAGATATTGGTCCACATAGACACCAAGGAATTTTACATATTTTATTTAATCTATCTATATGATTATTGAAAATGGTGAGAAGAAGTTGGTAGGAACATGGGTAGTAAAACGAAGAAGATGCAGAGGAAAGGCAGGAGCAGGCGGAGAAGGAGATGGCAGAAAATTAAATAGAGGAAGATTATGTTGAATCAAATAGAAGACCACGACTTACCATAAGTTGTTGCGTCAAACATTTATAACAAATTGTTAAGAGTTAATAAGGTGTCCAAAATCATCGCTCAGTTTACCTTTTTTGGTTATCGAAAGAAATGGTTTACATCTTCCTCTTTTATTTAGGTTTGCTGCCTCTCGGCAGGTCCAGATGCCCAACGACACCACTCTTCTCGATGTTGTGCTTTTTCTTTGAGTTTTCCATATCCATCCTCCATCATCCAGTCCAAGAACTTTTTCCTAGGTCTTCCTCTTCCCCTCAATTTTGCCTCCACAATGTCTTTTTGCAAGGAGTTGCCTCTCAGTACATGTCCTATCCAGTTCATGTGCCTTGTCCTAATTGTATTCATCAAGGATCTTTCCTCTTCCACCTTCTTCAGTACTTCTTCATTTGATTTATGTTCTGTCCAGCTGATCCTTTCCATCCTTCTCCATACATGTATCTACATCTCGAACGCTTCTATTCGTTTGACATCCTGCTCCGTACAGTCTGACGCTCCAACTGGACTCCTTTATCCAATTCTCCGTTATGTACATGTACATGCATATTAACTATACCGGTATTTCATTTTATTGTACCATGCCTGTAGACAAAATGCGGTTAGCAAAATTATTGGTGAATTAAAGAATATTCTTATCTTATCTTATCTTATCTTATCCTATCCTATCCTATCCTATCCTATCCTATCTTATCTTATCTTATCTTATCTTATCTTATCTTATCTTATCTTATATTATATTATATTATATTACATTATATTATATTATATTATATTATATTATATTATATTATATTATATTATATTATATTATATTATATTATATTATATTATATTATATTATATTATATTATCTTATCTTATCTTATCTTATCTTATCTTATCTTATCTTATCTTATCTTATCTTATCTTATCTTATCTTAGCTTAGCTTAGCTTAGCTTAGCTTAGCTTAGCTTAGCTTAGCTTAGCTTAGCTTAGCTTAGCTTAGCTTAGCTTAGCTTAGCTTAGCTTAGCTTATCTTAGCTTAATCGTTCATGCTTTCGTCTCATTTAGCTACCACCATCTCTACCACAACCGCCACAACCGCCACCAGCACAAACGAAAAGTGCATAGACAATATTTTGTTCAGTTTTTCAGTCTGCCAACATACTTATCTTTGTTTCAAAATGTTTTATATAAATGAGTCAATAACCACAGCAATTTATAGCACCGAAAATTACACACCTTTTTAGATGCTGTGTAAACCGCCATAAATTCTGCCAAACACCATTTTGAGCATTAAGGGTAAAATCTGGTCTAGTACCTCGCTCTTAAGTGCTGTAATATGCCGAGCAAATTTCTGTCCAGGGTAACGGCCTCTGTTGTCATAGACCCTGGTCAAATCGGATCCATCCATTTGAGCATTGAACACTCAGGCGTGAGCTACTTAACCTATGATCATCATACGAAACAACGGACAGGCACCAACCACTAACGGAGAACAACATGAGTGTTATTGATGAACCACCCCTAACACCAACCGCATCACCGTCAGCCTATCCCATGCCAAGACCGAGGTCGGGGTCCACAGTGGCTCCATGGTATCGAGGAGCTCAAGCGGAATTAGAGCAGAAACCGAGTCACGAGCCCAATTTGAGACATCTACGGAACATTATATTAGAGTCAGTTTACATTGCTGGCCATATAATTATTTGATGCAAATGCCACATTTGATAGTGCAGACACGCGATTTAATTGGACCATGCTTCGTTTGGTCTGATTTGCAAAATTCTTTTATATTCAACCGCTTCTTATGTGTGACCCATTTTAGATTGACTATAGTGGGTTCCAGTTTTTCAGTTTACCGAGGAGGTAAGGTGTAACGCTCGTAGGCCCACCTTTCTCCCGATCGGGGCGCTACTCCCGATCGTTGCCGTGGAGAGGTGGCCATACTTTTTAATAGGTGCGTTGGACCTGGGGCAAATGAACCGGTCAGACCAAATTCCTTTGGTCTCGCTCCCGTGTTCGGGTTCAAATCCTTTCTAAGGGGAAATTGGTCATGGTTTAACAAGGTGTCCGAGGGCGTAGGCACGGTCCTTGGTCGGTTGACAACCTCCGGACCGTAGTCCGGAATATCTGGGTCCGTTTGTGCACCTATTGTGAGCGTCCTAGTATTTGTTTCTTCCTCCAATCTTTCCAACCGTTCCCGTTCCGACAAATTCCACCGTTCTTCCTGAGCCCTCCCAACCTTCAGGGCCTCCTTCATTCTATTTAGTCGTGCAACCATTTGGTCAAGGGGTTCAAGGACTACTTCCGGGGAGGCATCCCTTACTTCTTCTTCTTCTTCTGAACTCAATTCCCCCTCAATGGCTAGTAAATTTAGAGAAGGAGAAGCCATTTGCTTTATGATAGTGTAATCAAGCAAAACATACGAAGTAATGCAATGGCTACGCCTAATTAGCACAGAAGAACAATATAATGTGAACCTACTCTAGATTAATATAGCAAAGTCATAACTCTAAGAAAAGGTTTGTAAAGTCACAACAATTATTACTAATAGTCCACTTAAGGTGCTAGACGGTTCGCTACCCGTTCGCCTAATTTTCACGAGACTAATATTACATAACACAAGTAACCACAACTCTCAAATATCATTCACTCATTCAGCCTATAGTAGCGACGTGAATATACAACAGTTCAAGTACACGTGGTTACTCTTGCAAATGTCCTTCATTCATTCAGCCTATAATGGTGAAGCGCATATTATACAGTGCACGTACACGAGACTACACTCTCAAATGTCACTCATTCAACAAAGAGTAGCAAAAGGATATTAAATGTACAAAAGGCCTAGCTTCTGCCCGGAAACACCCTAGAACCCAGACAAGGTTTTAGTCCTTAATTAAGCAGAGGCCTACAATTAAATATCTCTTTTCTCACAAATGAATAAACTTCACAGTACTACCCGTTCGAAAAGGGGCGTTTCCCGTCACTCCTCCAGACAGCCTGACGAACGGAACTCGTCCAAAGGTATTCTTCTGCCACAGCTGTGCCTTCCGTTGCAAGAACCGTCCTTCGTAGTTTCTTCCTCCACCGTGGTTTCGACTATATAGCTCATTAACTCAGCGTAAAACTATCGAAACCTAACTTCGCAGTTGCACAAGACTTTCTTCCTGGTTCCAAAGTCACGTGACAACCTGCTCGTTCCGCTTCAAGGACAGCTCTGCCCTCTCCGTCTGAATTCAACTCTCTTCTCCCACCGTTCCAAGAGAAGCTCAATCTTTTATACTGCATACGCCCTCTAGCGATTAAACTATCAGCCCGCCTTAAACGCCAGCTGCATTAATCCACTACAGAGCAAAAAGCCCAACCCCTGTAACGAGGTTAGAGTTCGTTACATAAGGCTCAAGTCAAACACTTAACCCTTTGATGCCGAGAGTGTAGTAAAATGTATGGGAAATCCTAAACCCTCCGGCATTAAAGGGTTAAGAAACAGGATGAACATTAAGGTTTTTCGAGAAATTTCTTTGTTCCTCTTGTGTAATTTCTACGTGATCATTGACGAACATTTCATAAAACTGGGCTCACCACAGATAAGAGTATACATTCTGCGCAAAACGGAGTCCTTGATGAAAGTTGAAAGAAAAATGATTTGAAATACATTTTAAACTGTCATGTTGCTATTATAAGATGTTGACCTTTTTATCATTGCTTTTGTATGCAGTTTCGTTGATCGAAGCCCCCATGCAAGAACATAGCACTATAAGGTTATGATGGCGATCTTATATAGCATTGCATTAAACCATTTTAAGGGTGTATAAAATGAGCGGTCTTCAATATTTTGGTTTGTTCAGGTATTACAGTTGATATAGCACTATTTTTTGTCGTTTAAAGGTTTGTAAGTATTCATTATTCGATTTCTGTCTGCGTGTATCTATAATTATTACGAATATTAAGATTTGTAAATATGAACGCGATATTTTAACGTAGATATTTTCTGCGACTACCTGCTCGCTGATGTTGCCAGTCCCAAGCCTGGTTAAGTGAGGAGGGCGCCGCTGATAATCTTTGTCATCAAAGACTTGGTTAATGAAGTTATTCGCTCTCAATAACTCAGCGCCATCGATTGATGCTTCTCCATTAGATTATAGCGCCTAATAAATATCCGGTAACAGTAATGAACTGGTTTATCAATAAATGTAATTAACTTCAGTTTCGTGATGTAAAGTCAGCGCGGTCGATTAAAACACCTTTAAAATACTTATAAAACAACTTTATATAACTTCATAATAGAAACCTCAATAAGTATTCCGGGTTGATAATCTGTGTTCTAGCAATACAAAGGTTTCCGGTAACTGAAATTAAAATTGAAAATTATGTTCAAACTGTGATTGCAATAAAAAAATTATCAGAAAATCTTAGATCTGCATTTCAACAGAATCAAATAAATTCAACATTGAACAAAAATTCAAACTTATTGTTTTCAAAACTGAAATATCGCGTCACATTACGGTTTTCTATAATTCATTTCAAGATTTTATGTAACGCCCTTTCAAGATATCTAGGCAGAGGCATATTCCAAGTCCACTTTTGTCTTGCTTGTAATGTTCATGTCCTCCTATTATACTGAGACTGTTCCTGTGTTTGGAACAGAAACAAATTTTCCACTTTAGACACCTTTTATACGTTTTCAAATAGTGCTATATGACAGTAGGACGCAGAACGTGTAGTTATATATTTCGTCCGGTAACATAGTAATTGTCCCATAGTCACAGTTGTTCAGAGTCACCATTGTTGCGTGAATATTTATTTATTTATTTATTTATTATTATTATTTATTTATTTATTATTTACTTCGAATGTTCATATAGTGCATTTTCATTGTAGGCTATTCAGAAACGCTCCCACCAAAACCAGGGCTAACTAAGAGAGTTTTGAGGTTCTTAGGGGACAGAGTAGAGTGGGAATTAAGTGCAGTGTAACAGCAACACAGAATGAACGACGCTGTCGGATAATTATTCCAACTAGTTAAGTTTATAGATGGAAAAAAATAGTTTAATTCTCAATAAGAGTTTGTCATGTTTGGCGTTTATTTCTTTATTAATAATTAATAATTTTGTAAAAGTAAAACATAAGTCAGATATTTATAGAATATAAATTGTACATAAACATTATATACGATTCATGTTTATTTATTTGCATTTAGACGAGGCACAGGTCGATATGAAGATTCGAGAGTGGTGCTTCACCCTTTGTCTTCAACGCCATTACAGCCGCTTGTCTTGACCCCATTGATGGTCATCATCATCCTCTGCTTATCTACCCATTCCTCAACGAAGGAAATCTCAAGAAGTTCCTACAACGATGCAAGATTTCAGACGTTGCTTTTCAATAGGCGACAAAAAACAAAAAAAATATCGTTAATATACGGTATGCGACATTTCTGGGTAACGCAATTGTCTTGAACACCTTTAAAACGCTGCTACATAATGCATATATAAATATGGATCGGGAAATAAATTTATGTATTGTTGGCCAGCTTTCAAGAATATCCAAAGCAAATAGTATAATCTACGTCGAAACTGTGACTAAAAAATTCCCGTAAATGAAATAAAGCCAAGATAAGAAAATTGATGTAGAATCAAACTGCATACTTTACATCGGATTCTTTTTCTGCACAATGTATCTGTCAAATTAACTACATCATGTCGTAAAAATAATTTTTTTATTGAGAATGTAGAGCTGAACTTGTTTATGTATCGAAAAATTTGAATGTTGTATTGTCCAACGAACTTAGTCTTTATAGGTTGAAAAAAAATTGCATTATATAAAAGATGCAAAAATACTGAGATTTGAATGGGAACATTTAGACACCTCTAACACGTTTATACAAAAGTTTAATAAATTTGGAACACGCTTGAAAAAATATATCTTTCCTCTCAGCTAATAAGGTAATGTTCTACAACACTCAACTTTATTATCCAACTATTCTATATGTGAACGTTCACTCGAGATCTTGTTTGAACCACCCATACATCTTTATCTTGATCTTGGTCACAGATACAATTATAGTATCGTGCCTCCTCGGATGAAAAAGGTCATCAGAAATTACGGACGGGAAATTATGTACATTTTCGAAGATTTAGTGAACTTGGATTTTTTTTCGACTCTCCATTTCTCGAGTACTTTACAGATACTCGACCATTGACCCTTTTTTAGGAATTCCACCCATTTGATTTAATTATTATAATTTTCTTTATCATTAATTTTTTTTCGTTGTAACTTTCTGCGGTATAATTATATCAACAAGAGTGTAGTAAAGCGAATTATACATCAGAATTCTTTTTTTTTTTTTTTTTTTATTCCACAGTTTAACGTCGTCCTATGGCATCAATGGCCGTTGACGACAATACATAAAATACAATGCAATGAAAATAAAAACAAATTTTTCTAGCATCCTAAAAACACCATCAACAGATCTGGTGTCTGGATGAATCTTTACAACTTCATCAATGTTCAATCATTAACAACTTTAAAGAGTCCATTTTACATTTTCCATGCTGATACATTGTGACATCATGTTCATCTAATGTAATTTAATTAACATTGTTTTATATCAATTGACTCAGAACACTAATTTCAACAATTCAACTTTAACTTTAAAAAGCAATTATGGCTACAAAATTTAATGTTCAATACATATAATTCTGATATCTAATGATATATAATTATTTCAATTGTTCATCTCTTCAAGCATGTTTGAAAATAAACTTAAGTAATTTACATTGCTTAAATAATAAATTATACATATATGTATATATATATATATACATATACATATATATATAATTTTTATGACCAGTTTTCAACATGCTCAAACATCATTACATAGGTCCAACAACGTGTGCATCATAATAATGCAATATATATAACACAACAAATCAAAAATGCATCATTATATATGAAACTATCCACAACAACAAATTGAAGATGCTACTTACATAATCCGACCTTTAGTTATAATTTTTATCAACCGATACACTTCATTTTGATATAAATTAATCGTCAAAAGATTTTTAATAGAAATTTCATCCTTATACATTTGACATTTATTTCTTAAAACCTTAGAAATATCTTCTTTTTTACAGTCAAGTAAGATGTGCATAATTGTTTCTGGCACGTGACATGTATCACATAAACCGTTAGAATGCCTTTTTATAATGTATAATCTTTGATTAGTGTTTGCTACTCCTAAACGTAATCTAGAAATCTGGACTTCTTTGTGCCTGAATGGCTCAAGATATTCTATATTTGTATTCACAATTGGACAGATAGATTTATAAAAATGACCTTTATTATCATTGCTATATTCTAATTGCCATTTATTAACTATATAAAGTTTAATCAAGGTAACAATTTCTTCAAATTCAAGATAATTTGTAGAATTTATATGATCAATACTTAGTGCTTCCTTGGCCAAAGTATCTGCTCTATCGTTGCCTATGAGATCAACGTGACTTGGAATCCAAATAAATTTGATTTTATTAGCATCTAGTTTGCCTATGTGATAAAGTACATCATTCAATAATGTCGGTCTTGCCTGACTACAAGATTTTTTAATTGATGTAAGAACACTCAACGAATCAGAAAAAATTGCAAACTTGCTACTATTAGGACATTCATAATTTATTAACCATTTAACAGTTTCCAGAATAGCAGTTAACTCTGCTGCATAAATACTTGAGTCATTACACAATCTAAATTTATTATCTACGTTTAAACTTGGTACTGTAAAAGCAGCACCAACAAGGTTATCCACTTTTGATCCATCAGTATATACATGTACACACGCATCATAATTAGACATTACTTTTAAAGCAGCCTGCTTTAAAAATTCTGGGTGATCAGAATTCTCGTAGGATTTTAATTATAAATAAGGTAGATAATTTTTTTTAAAAAGGTGTTCATGTATCATAAATTTGTGTAATCTTTCTATCGTTATTCATCCTGCATAGATGACCGAATAATTGTAGTTTCCTGTTAATTATCTTTCTGATCAACGGCGAGAACCTCTGTGGCAACCGAAACGTAAAGATCTGCGTGGAAAAAATCGCACACTGCAGAATCTGTTGAATATCTCTGCTACCATTGGCACACCGATAGTGCCAGTGTCTTCGGCTAGCTTGGAGAAAGCGGAGGGTAACCTATATGACGTCGACAAATACCAATTAAATAGCGCCACGCTTTCAGCACACCTCTTTTAAGTAAATCTTTTTTGATATAAATTCTAGTCTAACTGAGAGTTCTGACTATTATAGATGTGTTCGAAATGTATTTTGCGAAATTAAAATTACATTTGTTAGACACCCTATTTTCTTGTACAAATATCATTAATAATGGATCTTCTTCTATCTTCTCCTCCGTCATCGAAATGACGAAGAGGCCTTTATGAAATTCCTCCAAACTTCTCTGCTTCTGATTGTTTCGCCAATCTCGGCTAAGCTGGTGCCCTTCTCTTTCAGGTCTTCTTTGATGTTGTCTATCCAGGTCTTCCGCTGTCTACCTCTGCTTCTTTCTCCTTCTACATGTCCATGTAGTGCAGCGTTTGGCAGTCTTTGTTCCTCCATTCTTCTCACATGACCGGATCTTGGTCTGAGCCAAAACTTATAACTCCGCCACCGGTTGCAATCAGCCAGTGCCAGTCCCAAGTCTGTATAAAGGAGGAGGGCGTCGCTAATGGTCTTTGTTGCCACACAGTGACGTTCAACTGCAACTACCACCACCACCAAAACTTATATCCTAAATTTGTTTTTCTTCTTTCCAGCACCTTTGAACTCTTTAACACGAAAAAAAAAACTTAACGCAACGAAGGGCTGATGATGACACTCCCAATAAGATCTTATTATATTTTGGATAGAGGGGTGTCCATTCCACATAGCAGGACATATAATAGGGGCCTACTTCTATTTAGTCTATTAATATTGATGATAATTATAGGCAAGTGCGTGGTGTGTATCAAATTCGTCATTGTTTAGCGTTTTTGAGGTGTGCGATTCGTTCGCGTTCGACACCTTCAAAAGAGACCAAATTGTTCTATGTAAAATATATAAAACCGTCCAAGTCTATAATTATAATTGACACTTCTAGGCCACACCTCTTGCAAAATCTTGTAGTGGGTTTTCAGATTTGCTGCCGGAGTCTTTGCATCGGTTAAAAAACGTTTTGATAAGAAGACACCTTTTAAACTATAGTACACAACAACACAAATTAAAATCATTTTAACGACAAATAACTGTTTTATCCAGAGTAAAAGTACTCCATAGCGTTGGTTAAAACTTTTATAAAGGTGTTTGAATAATCAAAATGTTATTCACAATAAATACCCAAAAAAATTACAAATCATATAATTCTTATAATTATGTAATAATATTGTAATAATATTGCGATGATTTGCTTAAATAAAGTCACAATATTTTCATATAATTATTTCATTAAAAAAATTTGCATAGCGCCCCTTCAAGAGGCGATTCTGCCCAACTCGCAAATACATCAATTAGATCACAGCATGCAAAAAGAATGTGCATTATTTCTGGAGTGCAGGCGCATCTCCAACTGAATTCTATTCCAAGCGTATATGGGTCAATAATCGAGAATGTGCGACGCTGCCAAGTTCAGGTTTTGGATTGTAGAACCAGACGTTCTCCATTAGCAGAAGAACGAACGGACGACATAATATTACGAACTCCCACCGCTATACCGCTATACCGCTATACTGTTTGCGCTTCGCCAGTGCTAGTCGTAAGTCGGATTATTGCAAAGGGCAACGCTAATGATATTTGTTATAAGAGTGTGTCATAAAAGGCGATCATATTATTGTGTTGCTGTGTGAAGACTACTGTGATAATTTTGAACTTGTTTGTTCGTTTTAATTGTAGTTGAATTCGCATTTGAGAGAATGGCTGACATAAAACATGAATCGATCGAGAAATATGGCTTCAGCAAATGAAATGTTCAGGGCTTAACGACACTGTTTCATATCGAAGATGATTAGTGTCGGAGGCAGAGAACAACCTCACACTCCACGTTTATATTGCGACCGAGCCACCCGCTGTAAAGATCCCCGCCCGGGAATTGAACCCGGGCCGCCGGCGCGGCGAGCGGGCTACAACCCACTCGACCACGCAGGATCTTCAGCTGTTTGACCCAAGCTTTTATAGCGTTAGTATCTTACGTTTAAAAGGTGTCTATAGTTAAAGATTCCTTCAAAGCTCCTACACAAGATATGCGCGTTTAGAGGCAAGCCCTGGGAAGACTATAGTTTCAAGGTAGCACTAGAAGCTGAGTATCACTACTCTGTCTTCTTCTTTCTGATTCTGCACTTAGGAAGATCAAGAGAAAGATGGTTGTCTTTCTAAACTTAAATATCGCTCTACATTCATTGCGGTTTGTAAGGTTTGTAAGGTTTGTAAGGTTTGTAAGGTTTGTAAGGTTTGTAAGGTTTGTAAGGTTTCTATCGTCATCCGCAGAGGTGGTTTAAGAAGCAAATGCTCCACTTTCGAAACCTTTTAGACGATTTGAAAAGTGCTATATAAACTTGTGATGCAGAATGGCAGTTGAAATACAGCTTTCTCTAAGGTCGTTTGTCAGAGCCTCCGAACAATGCGTCAATTTATTTGAGTGCTAATTAAATGTGCAAAAATAATGAAGATTTATTATTATTGTAAATGCAATTAAACGTAGAGCCAGTTACATTTGAACGTCGTCGTTATACAACTCGGCAACTGGAAAAGGAAGCTGACGAACCGGTTACTTGGACAAGTCCTTCACTCACAATTGCTCAGCGCTTCGGCGTGAAACATACAAACATACAAAGAAACAAAACATATCCGCATAATACAACTATGATCAGAAGCTCTAATTCTCGAGTCATCTAGCTTCAGCTTTTGAGTCTCAAGTTTTTATAACAATTCTACATAGCTTTTAAAAGGTGTTTAAAGTGATAAAAAAATTTCAAGGTTCAGACACAGTAACCGACTCGTAGGAGCAGCCGGATCGAATCCGTACTCTCCGGGTTACCTAAGAGGCAAGACCTGTGAAAACTATCCGCAGTCGTAGAGAGAGTACGAAGCCTGCCATCATCGAATTTGATTTGCCGCGTAACGACCATGACCGGTTCTGAATCGGTTCAGCGTCGTCCAGAGTCGGCGAGATAGGTTGTAGCCGGAGGTGGAGAGACAGATGGCATGGCAGCTAGTGAATGATTCGCAATATCAGTTGTTGACCGTTATATATACTCCAGATGGACCACGATAGGAATTTATGTCGCGATGTGACATTGATAATAAAATTATATCTGCGTCGAAACTGACTCTCGGATTTTCCGGTTGCGAAAATTAAAACGTAAATTTTCTCAAAATTGAAATTGCAATAAAAGACACTTATAGCACTAACACTGAACTGTAGCCTACAGATTGAAAATCAATTTATGCACCTTATGCAATAACACTGATTTGAGCTCTCGTCTATAACACCCTTAAAAGGGAGTAAGGTAAGCTTTATAGTTTTAGATAACTTCAGGATATTAATGTAATGGCGATTTAGCATCTTAATTGAACCTTGGCGTTGTTGTTTAGCAATACATAATTTTATAATAATTATTACTATATTTTATATAGCTCCCTTTCTATGCTATCTACTGATGGGCGATTCCGACATAACATCCGTTAAATAGGACATTGTATCCGAAAAACTGATGAGAATCTAGTGTATAAAAATATTATCTACCTCCACCCGTCCCAGAAAATCGAAGAGCTCAAGAGGATCAAGAGGAGAAAGATGTTGAACGTTGTTGTAAGAATTGATTTAATCTGTTTAATACACCTTTCAAACATTTCCAAACAATACTATGTATAAGCTACAGACGTCTAAATGATATATCCTTTAGACACCTCTTAAAAGCTATTTAAGTATTTTATTTAAGTTTGAGACTACGATTTTATTCTTAACTTGTCTGTGTTATGTTGGCTGAACTACTCATGGAGAGTGCGTTTTTATTGTGCGCCTTGATTTGGCGGTTTTTCTTGAATTGATCATCACTGCAATGGCGGCGAAAGAGGTGAAGGAAGAAAAAACGAAGATTATTTCAAATTTTAAACTGCAATTTATAAATATTTAGAGCACTAATACAATGCTAACCTTAAATTACAAACCATAATATGGTTTCTAATTTAAGGTTAATTTAATTTAAGATTATAAGAACATCTGAAGCTGTGATAAGCACCGTACACGATAACACTGATAATTATGAGCGAGCGGTCGTCCAAACACCTTTAAATTGGAGTTACAAAAGTTATATAAATTTGATTAATGTTTGGCGATTAATGTAATTGCCATACAGTAGGTTACCTCTTGGTTGAAAGTTCGAGTTGTCGTCTAGCAATACAAATATAATATTTATCTTTTATATAGCTCCCTTTGGAGTGCTACCATTCCGACATAACCTCGACAAAATACGACAATCTGCTGAAATAATGGAGATTTAAAATGATCTCTGGTTAAAGGAGAAAAACGCATCGCTGAGACTGAGACTGAGACAACACACCTTTAGGAATATTTTCTAAATGTTATAAATTTAGCCATGTGCTCAGCTTTTAGTGTAATATTTCTCGACGTTTCCATTTCATGTAACATTGAAATAATGCATTTCTTTCTGATTTATAAACGTTTAATAGCTGATAGATTTTATTCTGTAGATGCATCCCTATTTAAAATTATAATAATCGCCGACTCACACATCCACGTGGTGAGGGGTGAACAATCAAGTAGGAGATTGCTGAGGCTATGGCAACAGTGGTGAAAGTCTTGAGTCATTACAGATTACACAATCTAAATTTCTTATCTACATTTAAACCTGGTATTGTGAAAGCAGCACCAACAAGGTTATCTACATTTTTTTTTTATCTAACACAGGCTTATAATTATATCCGGATTATTTTTGTTTAAACACCTGAAAATATATTTTAAAATTACTATATAAAGCCTGCTGGCGTCATAAATTTATATGACATGCATTTTTTTAGTGCTTTCCACCACAGCCATCTGAATTCGAGACGTATTGTATGCTTTGTGGTATCATGTTTAAAAAGTTTATTCATCAGTTGAATGATTGCTAAGAAGTTTGTCGTCGTCTTTAAATTTTTTTCAATGAATTATGATGTCGCAAACTTAGGAGTGATAAGCATTATGCAAATAGAACCAATTAGATACATTTCAGAAATAAATGACGTTTCGTAACATAAAATTAGCATGTCTTACACAATCTATCCTAGCGCCTTGCTAAGTATATAAATTATGGTATCGCCAGTCCCAAGTTCTGCGAAATAGAGATGACAATGCTAAACATCTTTGTTACGAAATATCGGCAAATTTCTACACCTTTTTAACGCTTTAAAAAGGTTATATATAGAGGAGCGACGCAGCAAAGTTATTATCTCATTTACATAAAAATCTGATAAAATTAGTATAAAATAATAATAAAAACAGTATAAGATGAAACTATATAGAAATAAACATGAAGCATTACATTGATTGTATCGCAAGCATGATGACTATGCAACACCTCTGAAACTGTTCTCAGTTTCACCATGTTCTGAAGTCTGCTATTTTTTGCTTCATATTCCTGCTATGAAATGTACTGTACGTTTTTGAGCAAACGAAAGGTACGTTCGAGTTCAGAAAGATAATTAATTATTCTGGATAAAGTTGGATTAGAAAAATGGAAAGTTTTTTGCTGGTATTTTTCCATTGGATGTATTCCAGAAGCATTAAGTCAAAATTGTGGAATAAGCTGAATATTCAAGATCGGTGTTGAAAAATCAGTAAATTATCCACACAACCACCCCCACCACAACAAACACCACCACCAAAAATTAACACCACCTCCTCAACCACCTGAAAACCCACCCAAAGCCGGCACCACCTCCAAAACTACCACATCACCACCCAAAACTCACCCATACAACCACCACCCACCACCACCAACACCACCACCATAAAAATTACCAGTGAACAACGAACAAATTAATTTTTAAAACCATTTTTTTTCTTCATCACTCTGTTTATATCAAAACGAAAATTCCTTCGATTAATTTATTCCCTGATCAGCTTGCTTACACACCTCTTGGAATATATTCTAATTGTAATAAATTAAGCCATGCACCAAATTCTAGTGTGTGAAATTTCTCTCTGTTTCCATCCCAAGAAACTTTTCAAGAATGCATTTCTTTCTCCTCCATCTCATGTAGCCAGCGAAGGTTTTACTCTTCTACATTGGAATCGGTTGTGCCTGTGGTGGCATCGCGTCTTTGTCTACTATATGAGAACAAAGAAATCAACGGATGACCACAGAATATGGTCAGCTTGTATGCTTACATGTATGTCTGCGTATAAGCGTATTTGTCTGTCTGCCTGTCTGTCTGTCGGTCTGTCTCTGAGACTCTCATTGTGCTCCTTTGTTTGCTGCAATCTGTCGTCATAGAATATCACGATGATCGGCTGTCTGTCTATTTCTTTGTTTGTTTGTCTGTCTATTTGTTTTGTTTGTTTCTCTGTCTTTCAAACCTGTAGATTTGGTATGATACAGAGTCGCAAGCGTGGAGAAGCCAGTCTCAAGCATGTGTAAAAAAGGAGGGCGACTCTTTTGATATGGCGGTTTCGTTAAACCGAAACTACTACTGGTCTGGAGAAAGATTTGGTGGAAGATGTCGCCCATATTAATCAAATAACTCTAAGTTTTTGCCACACCTCTTTTAAGGATATATACTGGTTTATAAATAAGAGCCGAAACGCAGTAAATTCACTAAAGTTCACGGTGTAAAAATATAAACGGTATACAGTGACTTTTCTGTGACGCATTTTAGTCACTTTAGAAATACTAAGATGTCGCTAAGTACTGTCCGTAAATGTCATAGTGCCACCTTTTTTTACATCTGGGTATTTCTGCAAAACAATTAAGGAGGCGTTAATTTCGTTTTGGAATTATTCTGTGTTTCGCTGTACCCATTGTTTCGCTAGACTCTATAGAGGTGGGGGCGCAGTTTAAGAATTGCCGAAAGTTAAATACATGGTTTATCTGGCGTTGGGGTATGCAGTGAAAACTTGGGGTCACAAAAAGATTTTAATTCCTAGCTTCTGGCAAGAAAGATTCTGGCCATTTGGGGATGGATAGAGACGGGAGAGGAACAAATGATTAAAAGCAGAGAGAGACGGTAGTCAAACTATTTTCCATACTGTCCTAGTCTGCTTTAGTTAATTGAAACTCTAGCACGGCTTTGACCATAATAGCGAGAGGTAAACAGCGACCGATTTTGAATAAATTACACTTTTATAGTAATTATCTAAATTTAAAAGTGGTGTTTAAATTAAATACTCCTTGTTGACTTTCGTAAGATTAAATTAGGCGCCATTGTTCAGTGAGTTGAATTTCAAATTTCAATCAGACCAGTCAATTAATCGTTTCGCGCTAAGTAATAGTGTCCTACGCTCCTGTGCAGAGTTTCACCATGCTGCTTTTGGAGGAGGAGGAGGAGGAGGAGGAGGAGGAGGAGGAGGAGGAGGAGGAGGAGGAGGAGGACTAGGAGGGGGAGGAGGAGCAGAAGCAGGAGGAGTAGAATGAGGAGGAGGAGGAGGAGGAGCAGAAAGAGGAGAGGGAGGAGGAGGAAGAGGAGGAAGAGGAGGAGGAGGAGGAGGAGGAGGAAGCGGAGGAGAATGAAGAGGAGGTGGAAGAGGAGGGAGAGGAGGAGGAGGAGGAGGAAGAGGAGGAGGAGGAGGAGGGAAAGGAGGGAGAGAAGGAGGAGGAGGAGGAGGGAGAGAGAGGAGGAGGAGGAGAAGGAGGAGAAGAATGAGAAGGAGGAGGAGGAGAAGGAGGAGGACGAGGACGAGGATGAGGCGGAGGAGGAGGAAGACGAAGAGGAGAAGGATGAGAAGAAGAACTTGGGGTGGAAAATAAGGAGGGACATGGAAAGGGGTTTAGAATGAGAAAGAGTATAGGAGGACGAGAAGGAGGATGAAGGGATGTAAGGGGAGATGAAGGAGAAGGAAAACAGGCACCTACCCACCGCCACCGCCACCAATACCACTAACACCACCACCATCACCATCACCAACTCCACTAACACCACCACCATCACCATCACCAACTCCACTACCCCAACACCAACACCACTGCCCTAACACCAACACCAACACCACCACCAACATCATCGTCTTAAACGAAAAGTCCATAACTAATAATTTACTCAGTGATCACTCTGCTTACACACCTTTGGGAATTTTTAAATATTTTTATAAATACATACAAATAAACAACATTTTAGTGTTTTCGAGTGGGTAGTTATCGCTTCTGTCGTGAAAACCTTGTAATAAACAATATCAATGTATTATGCCAATGAATTTTCTCGACCGCAGTGGCCACTGTAACAGTTGTCATAAGCTCTCGTCAAATCTGGATCCATTCAACCCAATACTTCTGCCGTTACTTCGGAAGTTCACTGCATAAAACTTTTCAATGATAAACGGTTTTATATTCACTGTGAATTGCGTTGAATAGACTAAGCTTAAAGAATAAATAATCTAGCAATCTCCGTTGTGAACTTTTTGATGTTTCTTTTTACCCATTTCAACAAGCACTTTAAAGCCATTCTTCTTCACTCTGGTTTGGTGTTATCTGGTCGGGTGCGCTTCTCATAACCATATTCTAGAAGCGCCATATAAATTCAAAGTTTCAATTTCGAATGGTGTTTTGTTGCTGCTTAAACAAACTTCTCTTTCTCGAATAATCTATGAGTATATTTGCGCGTCCTGGATTTTCATAAGAGAATAACATATTTTAAAAAGGTGTGGAAGATATTACAGCTATTCACCAATTTTGGAGGTCTCTTCTAAATTTGCATTTAAAATGGCAACGCTATTAAAGTATCAATTTTTTTATATTTTAGCAGCGAAAATTTAACGCCTGTGAAAACAAGGATGGCGACAAAGGCATTTTTAAAATTAATCATTACCGTGACAACTGCGTATGATAAAATAACACTGCTAAACAATCCGCGAAAAGTACCTATCGACCACCGGAAGCTGATTCAGAACTCTAAAGCAACCTTATAACCAGTTTAAAAGGTGTCCAATTATTCCCAGACGAAAACACTATTTTTGATTCGCGATTTTTGGAAACTTGCTGCTGCCTTGCAAACCTGCGGCTGCAAGGCAACAAAATACCCACTACAAACTCTTTACATTCATTTTCGTTGCTTGCGTTAACACTCGAATAAGTCCGTAGATTAGCACCTTGCGGTTATGAAAAAGACTGCAATATAAGTTCTTTAGCTAATGACTAAGTTTACGCAGAAAAATCGGACAGCGTTACTATAACATATAGCCTTTTTTAGCATGTTTTTTAATTTACAGTGAGCAGTTCCGGTTTTCAAAAGAGGAACTAATTCAGCACGGAAAATAGCCATACATTCACTCTGTAGCACAGAATAAATTGTTTTACTTCACAATAAATTACTAAAAATATGGAGTCAATAAGCTAAGGGTGTTCATATTCATCTCTACTCTGGTACCTCGGGTATATCGGGAATAACCTTTGAATGTTTAAGATACCATCAAAATTTACACCTCAAAATATGTGTTACTGAACGCCCTACAGCTTCATAGAATGGCAGTAATTGTGGAAAGACCTTTTAAACACGTGAGCATGACAGCATAAATTTGTTAAATTTGTCAAATTGAACCAAAAACTTTAGCAACCATTGCTATTTATAGCGTTCGAAAATGCTGTTTTGAGGGTGTTTAGAAAAAAAAATAATGTTTCTGTTAATCACCAAAAGTTAAACATCATGCAATGAATATATTTAATATTAAATTAGTTAAATACAATATTTCAACTATTTCATATTCATTTTTAAAAATGGCATAGCGCCGCTTCAAGAAACCCAGTCAGAGGCGCTCCCAACACAACCCCGGCAACAATCATAAACTAGATTTAAAGGCTTGTAAAAATGTGCATTATTTCTAGAGTGTAGGCGCATCTCCAACCGAATGCCATTCCATGTGGATGGGCCAACAATTGAGAATGTTGTCTAGCGTATGGAGCGAGAAGTTCCCTTTTAGCAGAAGAATGAAAGACTCGACGGCCAGCTGTGTCCGAGATCGGACGACAAAGCACACTCAGGTATGTATGTGCACTTGTTATAGCGCCTCTTCAAGCTCTCTCTACTCAGAGGCGCTCCCGAATGCAGAGCGGACACTGCGTCGGAGTTTCACGCCGAAGCGCTGAGCAATTGTAAGTGAAGAACTTGCCCAATGTCCTCACGCGGGGAGATGGATTCGAACCACGGACCTTCCGGCTCCAAGGCAACGACGCCACCACTACACCACCGCGCCCCACAGAGAAGGCAACACTAGACCAGAGCAGCAGCTAGGCTATCATGTATGAGATGCGTTGCGTAACTGGGAGCCAGTGTATGCTGTAACAGAGGCATGACGGGTAATTAGGGCATGATGAGACAAGCCTATCAGGATCGATCAGTTTGTATTACAAGCATCAGACACTTTCTTGGTCACTTTCATGAACAAACAAGATAACACGTGTATGGCATTGAACATAACATTTAAACTTCTTTGTTCTTCAGATGATGACCCGCTAATTATAGTTACTGAAGTTATTGCGACTACAACAGGAGAAGAAAATAGCATCCGACAGTTTTTAGCATCATTATTTGTTCTTCAACGGGTGACCCGCTAATAAACAATATAGTAACTGAAGTTATTTCGCTCTCAAGCGCCATCGCTTGATGCTTCGCCATTAAATTATAGCGCTTTATTAAAAGTCCAGTGATAGTGATGAACTGATGTAATATTATTAGTAAATGCTTCTAATTTCACGATATAATCTAAATTCAGCGCGGTTGTCTAAGCCACCTTTAAAACAAATGAACGCAATTCTATTTATATGTCCCTAATAGAAATTTTGATATGTACCGTGTGGTGTTGAGAAAATATCTTCAGTCTAGCATAACAAACGTTTTGGGTAACTAAAATGATAATGAAAATTACGTTCTCATATGAAGGGCTCGCAGTTGTGCAGTTGATACCCTTCTAGTCAGAGTCACTTAGTCAGATTCACCGCTCATCAACCTATTTTGGCGCTAATTAACTAAAAGAGAATGTGCTATCCATTCCAGGCCGTAGATTCCTTCGCTCTGCAACGCATGGTGACCTGGTTGTCCCTAATGGCTCGATCTTCCACAGTGCTGCATTATAAGCTTTGCTATGGTCGGTCCGTCTTTCTGGAATAAGTTACCTATTAGTCTCCGTAATGAACTTCTTTGTCTTTCTTTGCCCCTTTTCCGCAAGCGTTTGAAAACCATTCTCTTTGATTATGGTTTGGTGTCAGGTCGGGAGCGCCTCTGAGGAGTTCTCTTGAAGTGGCGCTATATAAATGCTCGATTACAATTACAATTACAATTACAATTTAATATAATAGTATAGAAGCAATTAAGCGTGGAGTCTTTTTGCATTTCAACGACATCGTTAAACACCGCAAACTAATCAGCAACCGGCAAAAGAAACTTCTTGCATAGTTATAAACTGAACTAGGCCACTCTGCGACTCTTCCGGTGCCAGTCCCAAGTCTAGATGAAGGAGGAGGGCGACGCTAATGATCTTTGCCATCACACAGTGTCGTTAAATGGAATACTACTGTTTGTGTTTACGTCCTCCGTGGCATTTGCTGCGAGTTTCATCACAATAGCTTATAGAGTGTTACTGGTAAAGCGAAGAAATTAGAGGATACTAATAGCGTTAATTAAAACTGTTTGGTAAACAGGAGCGCCTTAAACACCTTTAAAATAGATTTACAAAATTCTATATAATCAGATATATTGTAATGCTCTGTCAATTCAAATCCCTTCCATGCGGATTATTATAGCTTTAAGTAAAATTAAACACAATATGAACTTTATCTCAAGAATGTTTTTTAAACAAGCGCCAACAAAGTCAACCACAACTATTACATTATAAACTATGTAGTGTAACTCTCAATTTTGTTGATGTACTCCTACGCTCCTACAGCGTTTCGCATTGCTGCGTTTGAAAATAAACGTACACAGGGGTCTCCACGCCCAATTTCCTACGGCATTTCTGCGTGTTTGTAACCATCGATCAGTTAAAGTGCAACTTCGATTACTAATATTCCGATCTCATGATAATTATATCACTCTGTAAAACTAATTTAAAGGTGTCCATTACAACCGCTACAACCATCCAACTATCTGTCATAACTAATATCACTCCAACTGCCAAACATTACAACATTGCAACAATAAGTTACTTAATATAATACTTAATTATTTTCTCCAGTTATTGCTGCTACTACTACCACTACTTCCGTAGCTGCTGCTGCTACTACTATTTTACCAACATTAGTAAAAAAATGTATTTTGTAGTAATTAATTTTATTTTCTTTACAAGTACGAAAACACACTGTGATTCACATTTGCTTTAATTGTTGTATATATTGGTTTATAGATGTTTGAAAAGAAGGTGTGAACCGATTACCTGTTTTCGACTTTTCACCCCATGACCTGTACAGTTGATGACGTCATTTCAACCAATATTTTGAGAACTGCAGATCTAAAATATTATATACTTCGCAAACGGAACTTTTATTAATTATGTCAAATTAATAATTGGAATAAATTAATTAAATGACTTTCTGTTTTAAATGACAATATTAATATTTTGTTGAATGCTAATAAAAAAAGTTTGTTTAAATGGTCAATAATGGTTTCAATTAATAAATATTCTATGGGAATGCAAGGTTACAATACTACCACTGCTACTGCTACAATATATCGATATTGTTGGCTTAATTTCCAACTGCTCACCTTATAAATATTATAACGCACCTAATAAATATTATAACGCACACAATAAATATCATAACGCATCTAATAAATATTACGATGCACCTAGTCAATATTATGATGCACCTAATAAATATTTATGACGCACCTAATAAATATTATGACGCAGATTGTAATAGGTCGTATTTCTTGGCCAAAGAAAACGCAAGAAAAAACCACAGTGGACTAGCAAACTAATCGACAAGGTTTTCTTGAAAAACCAAACGATATCATTATAATCTAATCTATATAATAATGATCAAATCGATGCTTTATGATCTCACTGATATAATAATGATCAAATCGATATATTTATGATCTGGTCGATATAATTATTGAAAATGGTGGGAGGAAGTTGGGAGGGACCTGGGGAGTAAAAAGAAGAAGATACTGAGTAAAGGCAAGAGGAGGCGGAAAAGGAAGTGGAATAGAGGTTGGGAGATGAGGTTTTGAGGAATGCTATAATTTGAAAGAAGATGGCGTTGAGTAAAGCAGAAGAGAACAACTTACCGTGGGTTGTTGTGTCTAATTTTTATAAATAACCTTTCCTCGATTAATAAGGTGTTCAAAAAGTCGTCGATCAATTGACCTAATTTGGTTAGCGATAGAAATGGCTTACATAAAACACCTTTTTAACGTATACCTGAAATTTGATATAAATTACATTTCAGTCATTTCTGATTAGGTAATTCGTCTGCTTTTAAATTATCTACTGAACAATTCACCATAACTATTTGATGTCAGGCACAGCCTGGTATAAGAAATGGCGTCCAGGCAGTGTTGGCAATTGGGTGAGCAGTGAAACTAATCGGTGTAGGAATATAAGCAGATTAGCGTGCTACTATCGCGGCGGTGTAGTGATGGCGTCGTGTCCTTGGAGCCGGAAGGTTCGAGGTTCGAATCCACCTCGCCGCGGTAGGACCTTGAACCTATGTGTCTGTTTAAACACCTTTATGAATATTATAAAAATGTTATAAAAAAATCCAGACACCCAAAATTTTATTGCGTCATGTTCGCTTCCATTAGATGTAGCTAGTGAAGGTTCTCCTCTGACCGGTTTACACACCTTTAGAAATAATTACTTAGTGCTGTAAATAACTTCATTGCACAATTTTTTTAAGTGAATGAGTTCGTGCTTTCGACTCATTTGGCTACAACCAACTCTACCACAACCACCACCAGTCTGTACGTCGTTGTACATCGTCATTATCATCATCATCATCATCATCATCATCATCATCATCATCATCATCATCATCATCATCATCATCATCATCATCATCATCATCATCATCATCATCATCACCACCACCACCATCATCATCATCATCATCATCAACGTCATCGTCATCGTCGTCATCGTCGTCATCATCGTCATCATCGTCATCATCGTCATCATCGTCATCATCGTCATCATCGTCATCATCGTCATCATCGTCATCATCGTCATTATCGTCATCATCATCATTGTCATCGTCGTCGTCGTCGTCGTCATCGTCATCGTCAAAAAATAAAAATTACGGAGTGGATGGATTCGATTTGACCAGGGTCTATGACAACAGAGGCCTTTACCCTGGACAGAAATTTGCTCTGCATATTACAGCACTTATGAGCAAGGTAGGCCTACTAGACTAGATTTTAAAGAGAGGAATTAATTGCTTTTGGGTTTTTTATCACCACGCGTTACTGGTTTTTAAGGTGTTAATAATTTTTTTGTTATTTCATCAAATCTTGGTTTTATGAGTTCAATGCTCGAGTTATCTTGTTTCAAATCTTGTTTCAGTTTCGTATAAAACTTCTGAGTGTTCAACAACATTTTGCTGTTGTTGCAGAGCTTAGCGCAAATGTGGTTCTTATCGACCCAATATACTTTTCTCGCAGCCGTTTGATTTTAGGCCTATACTTATTTTAATTTAAGTTAAAAAGGTAGCTAATAAGTTTCGTGATAATATTATGACAAAACTTAGGCGACGAGTTCACGTATTACCAGCAAACGATACAATGAAGAAGTACTTACTACAAACTATATTACAAGGATGATGATGATGGAGATGATGATGATGATGATGATGATGATGATGACGACGACGACGACTACGACGACGACGATGATGATTATGCTGATACATTAAAAACGTTCCCGACAACACTTTTTAAATTTTAGACAGAACTTAACTTAATGACTTAATTTTAGTTGGTTTCGTATCTCTTCTAGATATGAGTCCAAGGTTTAACATCTTATTATAGCTAATAAACTGTTTCAGCTAATAATTATAAGTTCTTTACTGCTGTCTGACGTTTACACAGAAAATATCGAATTGCGTTACGATAATATATCGACTATTTTCACATTTTTATGTATTATGAACACTTCTGGGTATCAAAAGATGCTCTGCTTAGTATGAAAAATAGTTATTCGGTCGACTTAAACACCTTTAAAACATGTACTCACAATGTTATAAATTATAACGTCATGTAACAGATCGCGATAGAAATACGTTCTCTCCATAGAATGGCATGCGTTGCTTCTATTCAAAATGAATTTCGGTAAATATAGAGTTGATAAGCTTAGGGGAGGGAGTGATATTCACACCCTCTGGTACCACGGGTATATCGGACACAACTTTTGAAAGGTTTGAGACATTATCATAACCTATGCCACAAAGTATATGCAAATGAACGCCATACTGCTTCATAAGATTCCATTTTTATTCCATATGTAAAATGCGGAAAAAGTTCGGAAAAAACTGAATATTTGGTACCAGCCACTTTGTAGCACAGTGATTAATTAAATAAAAGATATTACAAATGTCATGAGATCTAATAAAACCACAAAATGTTCGTTTAAATGGTTGCAGCTCTTTTTCATATCGCTGCTGTCCGTTATCGTTTTTGAGCCTCATCACATTGCTACCGGAGTTTTATACAGACAACTATGAAAACACCTTTTAAACTGTAGCATACGACAATTTAACTTCAGAAGATTTTGATATGTCAAACAGTTATTTCCTGCACCGACGTGCTTTATAGCGGTCGTGAGAAACGTTTTGGAGGTGTTTAAAGAATAAAAATAACAAATTATGTATAATAATCCCCCAAGGAATTAAACATCATAATTATAATTATAGACTTTTAGCTGAACCTCGATGCAAAAAACAGTCATGGGCTCACGTGCATTCCATGCCTCAGCACCCAATGAGTGGAATCAGCTTCCGCTCTCTGTTCGTAGCTCAAACTCACTTCCCTCCTTTTAAAAGCGGCCCAAAACTCACTATTTCTTCTTGGCATCTTCATCTGGCGGCTGACTATCCGGGCCTCAGATTCACATTTCGGTGTGACCTTGCACGTTACAAATTTATTTAATAAAAAAATATATAATAATAATGAATGGATGGATAGATGGACGGATGGATAGATGAATGGATGGATTAGTGGATGGATGAATTGATGAGTGGATGGATAGATGTATGTGGGGTATAACTATCTTGTCTTTTTCACGTACCACTGCCATGCAGCAAAGAGCATTTTCCGTGGAATGGTCTACCTGTGTATCTCCCTACTTTCGTCTTGTTAAGGATTTTCCGTTCAACCAGGCAAAGACCTTGAAGAGGCGCCATATAAATATATGCTATTGGTTGGATCGTAGGTGATCACCTCACATTTGGAGCCTCATGATGATGACCAATTTTCTTACTGGCTGTGTTATTTATGCCAAGCATGCAAATCGATCTCTCTAGGCACCTGCAAACTGTGTTCATATTGCGTTATATAAGCGTGACGATCTCACAAAATTCAATTTCAAAATCCGTGCCATAATCTTCGACGTTGCTGTAGAATCGTAACTCCGCCACTGGTTGCACTCAGCCAGTGCCAGTCCAAAGCCTTGATAAAGGAGGAGGGCGTCACTAATGGTCTTTGTTACCAGTGGTATGGTAACCGCTGAGGTGGATATCAAGATCTTCATCAATGTTACCATCTTGTCCATTTCCAACGTCAATTATACATTGGAGCTACGACTCTACTTTCTGGATAACTATCTACCGCACTCTCGCTCTCTTTTCTAAGACTCTTTTATCGCACTGGCCACGGCTGTGAACGGCAGATTTACTAATAATTTCATTACATAGCATTACATAGAAGTTAAACAGATCAAAGTACACGGAAAAGTAGCAAAAGGAGAATGATTGAGAAAATTAAGTGAAATAAAAAAAAGAAAATGACGAGAATTAAAATTAAAACGAATTGGAATATCATTTTTAAAGACTTTCAAGATGTCAAAACTTGTAGCTATGTAATGTGATGTCGTTATTCTATTGAATAATAATAATGCTTCTAAGTCGTAGTATGTTATTATTCTATCAAATGCGACTAAAAATAATCAGATATATTATTTAGAAATAAATGTTGCGTAGTAAGACAAAATTAGCATGCGTCAAACATGAATCAACGCATTGCAGAGTATATATACGATGGTGCCAGTCCCAAGTTCTGTGAAATGAGGAGGGCAACGCTAAACATGTTTGTTACGAAACAGAAGAATAGCTAGACACCTTTCAACGCTGCTAATCGAAAATATATATATGAGACCCAGAAAAGTTATCTTGTAATTTAAATCTAAGAACTATAATTATTGAACTACTGTAACAGTTGTCATGGAAACATGCAATCAAACGAGCAACACAAATTACGATACTCTCAACAATTTATAATAACATTTTTTTATTTTTTATTTTTCTTATAATAACATTTTTTTATTTTTTTATTTTTTTTATAATAACAATTTATTTTATTTTATATAAAAACATTTTTGACAACTGATTCGCAAGAGCAAAATCTTTTCCTCTGACGTCTAAACAACACAAATTTAATTTGCAGACAACATAATCGTTCGTTATCATAATTATGATCACTGTCAATAGGCCTACTATTATTCTCCAATCTTCTCATTTTAACTCAGTTGGAGGAGGTGGATGGTAGAATTCTCGACTCAGATTTCTTTTGAGAAAATACAATACGATCATACGATCGGCGGAAATGTCTTCTTAATACGCGCTTTCGCAAAACACACAACATTCTTAATTTATAGTGTTAGAACATTACGCTCGGCGAAGCAACTAGTTTGGTTTATTACATAGCGTTTTCATTGATAACAACTACATTCTAGCACAAAATCAGGCATACAAATATATTCTAAGTTTGTCAAAAATGAAATATGGCCAACTTGTGTAAATATGAATTGTCTTTAAGCCTGTAAAATTTCATTTCGAAATTCTTACTTCTGGCCAAGATATGGGCAAAAACCGTAGGGGGTTACTTTTTATGGCCCACCCTGTAGAAGTTCTGTTCCTACAGTGCCAGTCTCCACGTGATACTGTGAAGGGGATGGCGACGCCAACCATTTTTTTTATAGCTAAACATATTTTTATAGTGTAGCTAAACTGAAAATTACCATTACTTCATTACTATGACGATGTGATGCTACGAGAGGGTTGTTTCACCCTTGGTCTTCAACGCCATTACAGCCGCGTGTCTTGACCCCATTGATGGTCATCATCACCCTCTGCTTATCTACCAATTCATCAACGAAGGAAACCTCAAGAAGTTCCTACAACGATGCAAGATTTCAGACGTTGCTTTTCAATAGGTGACAAAAAACAAAAAAAGTTATCGTTAATATGCGGTATTTTCGACATTTCTGGGTAACGCAGTTGTCTTGAACACCTTTAAAATGCTGTTACATAATGCCTATATAAATATGGCTCGGGAAATCAATTTATGTTGGCCAGCTTTCAAGAATACCAAAGAAAAATAGTATAATCTATGTCATAACTGATACTCAAACATTTCTGTAAATGAAATAAAGCGAAGATAAGAAATTTGATGTTGAATCATACTGCCTACATCGGATTCTTTTTCTGCACAATGTATCAGTCAAATGAGCTACATCATGTCGTAAACATATGAATCTTAACCCTCGGGCTACCAGGGGGAGGGGGTGGTATCCACCCCCCTATGTTTTTTCCACATCAAACTTTTTCGTTTGGAATAAAATTTTGACGTTTTAGGTAGCTGCAGAGGATTCAGTTGCACACATTTTGAGCTAAAATGTGTGATGATATACCATACCATTCAAAAGTTATACCCGATATACCCGAGGCACCAGGGGGGGATACCATCCCCAAGGGCGGAGTTTATCAGGAACTAGGGGGGGCTAAGCCCCCCAGGAATCCACCGACTTGACAATGTATCTATAAGGAATCCCAAGGGTAAAAAAGGCACTTGTGGGGACAACTAACGACCAAGACTGTAAGTTGTTGGCCACCAGACATGGGCGGAGTTTGGTCTCAGCTCTTGAGGGGAGGGCTAAATGAATGTTCCGCGGATCTCTATAATACTCAAGTCACTTCAAAACAGCAGGTCGTTGATAACGCTGGAATCAAAATGATGGACTTAGACACCTGAAAATCATTGGTAACACGGGAATAAATATGATGTCCTTAGACACCCAAAAATAGTTGATAAAACAGAAATCAAAGTGATGTCCTTAGACACCCGAAAACCGTAGATAACCCTTGAATCAAAATGATGCCTTTAAACACCCGAAAATCGTTGATAACTCTAAAATCAAATTCATGTCCTTAGACACCTGAAAATCGTTGAATCAAAATGAAAGCCTTAGACACCTGAAAATCGTTGGTAACAATGGAATTAAAAAAATGTCCTTAGACACTTCAAAATCGTTGATGATATTGGAAAAAAATGATGACCTTAGACACCCGAAAATCGTCGAATCACAATGAAGTCCTTAGACACCAGAAAATAGCTGAATCAAAAGGAAAATCGTTGGTAACACGGGAATCAAAATGATGTTTTAGACACCCGAAAGTCGTTGATAATACTGGAATTAAAATGATGTCCTTAGACACCCGAAAATCGTTGATAACACTTGAATCAAAATTATTTTCTTAGACATCCGAAAATCGTTGGAAACACTGGAATCAAAATGATGTCTATAGACACCCGATAAAAGTGCTTATTAAGTGATGTACAATGCCATGCAAATTTCTGTCCAGGATAACGGTCTCTGTTGTCATACACCCTGTTCTAATCGGACCTATCTATCACTCGATCACTCAATAATCATATTAAGAAACTACATAGAAGTATTCCGAAAATTGCTGTTATACTTTTACAATAAAGTATGGATAACGTGTATACTCCAGAGGAAATAGAATCAAGCAACAATGTTGCCTATTCTTCAACCTTTTAAGAAACTACATAGAAGTATTCCTAATATTGCTGTTATACTTTTACAATAAAGTATGGATAACGTGTATACTCCAGAGGAAATAGAATCAAGCAACAATGTTGACTATAATAATTCTTCAACCTTTTAAAGATACTGCAGCTCTTGAACTACATTTTACCAGTATAGTGGCCTTCTTAGGAGTAGAGCCGCATGACTATTTTTTACAGCGGTAGTCGGTAGAATAGCATGGCCGCTTACCGCGGTTAGAAGACGACAAATATTATAGCAGTGAAAGCCTAGTGCTCATAAGGTATGCGTAAAGATACATTTTGACACAGTGGAAATTTTAGAGGGGATAAATGACAGTACACTCTGTCGTAAACGCTTTTGCGGTGGCCCGCTAGACATTTTATTTTCTAAATAAGTGACGGCTTAAAATTTGAAATTTAGTTTACTAAATAAACAAAGATTGATGATCAAGCGTCTGTTGCAGCTGTTTCCGGGTGTCTAAGGACATCATTTTGATTTCAGTGTTATCAACGATTTTCGGGTGTCTAAGGTTATCATTTTAATTCCACTTTTACCAAGATTTTCGGGTGTCTAAGTACATTATTTTATTCCATCGATACCAACGTTTTTAGGGTGTCTAAAGACACCTTTTTGATTTTAGTGTTGTCAACGATTTTTGGGTGTCGAAGGACATACTTTTTGATTCCAGTGTTAAAAACGACTTGCTGTTTTGAAGTTGACTTGAATATTATAGAGATCCGCGGAACATTTTTTTAGCCCCCCCAAGAGCCGAGACCAAACTCCGCCCATGACCACCCCTCTTAGAATATCGGCTGTATCTTATACGTCCTTTGACATGAAGAGACACGAATTACACCATTCTGTAGAGGGAATGTCGGGCTACATTTTGGTGGTCACGGAGTTGTCTTTTGACAACCGAAAGTGCTCAAAATAAATTAAAATATATAAAAAGGTGTTTTATTTTCATAACATTTTCATGTTTTCCTATTAAAAATTATTCATAATTTATTTTTCAAGAGAAATAAGGTATGCCATTCTATAGAGGGCATTTAGGGCTATTTTGTGATACTAATTAATTTGACATTTGATGACCGGAAGTGCTCAAAATAAATTTAAATGTGTGAAAATGTTGGGTTTTTTTACAACGTAAACCGATAAGTCTGCGTAAACGTTTTTCAGCAGCTTATACATGTTTTTTTCTTCTTTTTATTTTAATTAAAACTAACTTATTACTAGTTTTTATAGTTGGATATTGGACTTTTTTATATGTAGACTATTTTTAAATAAATAAATTTTGTTAAAAACACAGAATCAAATATTTTGCTTATGCGAAAGTATACATTTTGTGAAATCAACGGGTGACTACGGAAAAAAATTCATAATACCGGGGTGCTTTCATATATTTCAAACCTAATTATACCATTTTGTGCAAAAATGAATGCTGAATCCATTGATGTAATACAAGTTATGATATCTCAAACCAAACCCAAAATTCAAAGGGGGTGGTAACCACCCCTTCTTATTGGTAGTCAGTGTTATAAAAAAAGCTTGGTAGCCTGAGGGTTAATATGATAATGTAAATCTGAACTTGTTTATGTTGCGAAAAATTGAATGTTACATAGACCAACGAACGTGGTTTTTATAGGCTGACAAATGTCTCTGAAATATACAAAAGATGCAAAAATACTGAGGTTTGAATAGGAACATTTAGACACCTCTAACACGTTTATACAAAAGCTTAATAACTTTGGAACACGTAGGGAAAATACCTGCAACCTATAACCATATTGATCATCATCGTAAAACATCTCTAAGTTTTTCCATCGTTGTCTGTCCAGAGCGATGTGGCAACTCAACTATATCATCAAACTATTCTATAACCCCCCAGATTTTTCGTTGGACATAACCTCCCCTCGGACAAAATCCTCCCATCATGTACAAATCCTAGAATAGTGCCATAACCGATAAGACTTCGAAAGTTCTTAATGCCATTTAACTAGCAACTACATCTGACCTTTCCATTCAAAATTAAATTCAATACAGTAGAGAAATGAACGAATGGGAGTCGTCTACCGTAGGTAGCCCTACGAAGGTTTGTTAACGTCATTGACGTATCCTAAGTCCAATTAGTGTCAGTAGGCATAGAATTAGATTTGAAATAAATGAATGAGAATCGTATGTAGGACCTATTTGTTTAGTGTCTACAAGAAAAGTTTGTTAACGTCAGTTAGTCTACGTCATTTCTAGGTAATGATATAATAGACTGGGGGGATAATGTCCGGAAGGATAATGTCGTACACCCCTATAATTTAACCATTCATACATCTTTATCTTGATCTTGATCAGAGATGCAACAACAGCTGCCTCTGCCTAACTACTGCTGACGACCAATCAAAGTTTCCATCTCTCTGATTAACATTTCCCACCGAGAATCTTCGTCCTTGTCCTCAGTTTTGAGTTCCAAATTAAGGACAAATTAAATTACAGTTCTCGAATACTTTACAGATACTAGACCATAGCCGCTCTTTCTCAATACCATTCGGGTCATTTCTTTCATTGTAACTGGCTGCTGTATGCCAGCATGGGGGCTTAATATTGCGAATGTTATCGCTATTCATTTTGAACCATCTAAATTGCCGTTACCCTAGACAGAAATTTGCTCGGCATGTTACAGCACTTATGAGCAAGGTACTAGACCTTTTTTAAAACGACCCTAGAAGAGGAAATTTACTACACATTTTATAAAATTTATTAAAAATTTAAAAGAGGTGTGTACTCTGTGACGTACTACACTTTATAGGCTAATGTAGGTTTTTGTAGGCGTAATTGTTCAGTCGTTCAATAAATTTCATTTTAATGTTCAGTCAAATAATCAATCAAATAATCAATCAATCAATCAATCAAAATTTGTTATTTGTTGTTTTGATGCGCGATTGAAGACAGGGCATGGAAGTTTGCCTTTCGAATATTAAAAAAAATACATTTAATTACTTTACGTTACATAGAAATTAGACAGCAACAACCTGCCTCGTACACTGGAAAAGTAACAAAAGTGAGAATTCAGGACCTAATAGTTCATTTAAAGTTATAATTATACAATCACTCAAATGGGCATTTCAGTCCAAAATATTATTGCCTATGACTAAAGTTTCGAACTACGTTGATTTCCATTGAGATGTATTGTATTGCAAAATTAGCTCAGACGAAGCCCTCCAACTTTTTCAGATTCGAGACTGGCACCATGTGTCCATGGTAGAGCCAGTTTCAAGTTCTTAAAAATGATGATGGAGACATCTTTGTTGCGAAAAAGCAGAAAGCCAAACACCGGTGATCAGTCTATTTACACACCTTTATGAATAATCTTAAAATGTTATAAAAAAAATCCAAATACCGAACATTTTATTGCGACGCATTCCCTTATAATAGATGTAACTAGTGAAGGTTCTCCTCTGACCGGTTTACACACCTTTATGAATATTTACCTAGTGCTATAAATAAGTTCAATACTCATATTTTTTTTAATTGAGAAAGCCTTATTAGTTCATTCTTTCGTCTCATTTAGCTACCACCCCCTCTACCACAACCACCACCACTCCCTCACCCACCAATAATACCCCACCACCAACATCATCACAAACGACATCGTCATCGTCGAAGAATAAAAGTTACGGAGTATTTTCCTTTCCTTTTGGTTTTATTATCATCACACGTAAGTGGTTTTTTAGCCGTTAATAATTTGGTGATTTCACCAGGTTTTTGTTTTATATCTTATTATTTTAATAAGTTATGCTGTTTCAGATCTTGTGCCACCAAGTTTCAGTCTGGTAAAAAAACTTCTCAGTGTTGAACAACATCTTGTTCTTGTTACATAGCTTGACACAGATCATAGAGCTACATTCATGTTAGTAGAAATGTGGGAGTAGCGATGTAGACGAGCAATGAGTCTGGCTGCCGAAGGAAGGTTAAGCGAACTTTGGGACGCCCAGCAAATAATACACTCAAGTGTGTGTGTGTGTGTGTGTGTGTGTGTGTGTGTGTGTGTGTGTGTGTGTGTGTGTGTGTTAACAAAGTTCATTATCGACGCCCTCCTCCTTTATCCAGCTTGGGACTGGTACTCGCAGAGTGCAACCAGTATCGGAGCTTACATTCAAGCAAAAGACACCAATTTTATTAATTACTAGGTCATGATAAAGTTGATGTTAATTGCGATTTTTAAAATTCATACCACTTTTAGTCAAGCTGAAAGAGGTGTCTTATAAGTATGTGTAGTTGGTGGCAGTGGTGTTTACCAGTTGGGATTGGGGGAACGATTTTCCACGGTGTCCAGAGGGGTATGGCACAGTCGTACGGTATATTGAATTACGATATTTTCTACTTCTGCAGTCATTTTGTCTATATTGGTTTTTTATATTCTAACTGGATACTGATGGAAGGGTTTGAACGATAATGCTTTCTTGTGCATTACCGGGTACCTTCAATATCATGCTTTGAGTTGCTATCGTCATTTATCTTGTGAATGATTTTCGGGGTTGCTGTTAATGCTGCGAATAATGTGCGGTACGTCTAATTAGATAAATCCCTACAATGGGCAATGTCTTCAGCAATGTGCAATACATTTTCGTTTTTGACTTATTTTGTATTACACTACCCATTATTTAGTTAAACTCGTGTGGAGGGTGCATCTTGTGAATTGTGATAGTAACTGGTTGGGGTTTGCAATTAAAACTTTTTGAGATGTTGGAAGGATAACTTACTTGTGATAAATGTTGACACCTTTTTAAACATTGTTAACCTTGTTACAATAATAAATTAAACGGTATGTGGTAATGTTAAGAAGCAGGTTAATAAATCGTGCTCGCAAGCAAATTATGCGATGCTGGCAACTTTGAACCAAGTAATTAATTCGGTAATATTTGGGTTAACCATAATCATACATCCGCCAAACCTTTAGATATTCGTCGGTATAAAGTGTGACTTAATTTTCTTAGCTTCGTAACTCTGCAACTGGTCGCACTTTGTCAGTGCCAGTTCCAGGCCTGGATAAAGGAGGAGGGCGTCGCTAATGGTCTTTGCTACCACACTGTGACGTTAAACTGCAAATACCACAAAATATAATGCTAATAGAAGTCTAGTTTATTTGATCCTTTAGACACCTCTAAAAAGCTATCATTCGAGTCTATTAAGTTTTTTGAGACTACGATTTTATTCTTAACTTGAAAGGCGAATTTGGAACTTAGACCAAATGGATTAGAAACCACAACCTCTTAGCCAACTAGAGATCCCTATTTTTTGATTGGCGATGTTTGTCGCTTTATCCGGGTAATCAGCAGCGTAATTTTGTACTGAGTCGCAGGGTTTCGACGGCTTTTGGTCGTCACCTAAATAATCGCCAAAAATACCGTCTAAATTTATATAACTCCAAATCACAATTCAATACTCTTAATATTAATTTTTAGTATAAACAGCCTTTTAAACTTGTGGTTGCTATGGTATTGATCTGCAGCAGTAACGAAACTTTAAATACCTTGGCAATAGACAGATGGACGATGGGAACGATAATGACAATAACATCTCAGCACGCTGATCTACATCTAAATGAAAGATGTCAGGTACGTCTGGCCAGATCTACATGTACGTTGGAACAATAAAACAACAAACGATACAAATACTGAACTACAAAAGTCCTCATAAAACATTCCGTTGTTCAAGACACCTTTAACAGTAGTTGCATCGTCGTAATTTAATCAATCCATCGCCCTCTGGTTATTGATCAACTTTCATCCTTGAAATTAGAGCGAGAACTGTCTTCCATATCTAAGCATTTCTTCTTCAATCAATTGTGATTGAAAGGCACATCGCAGTTAGTATAGTTAAGATATGTGTATTCTTTGATCTAAACTCTTGTGAATTGTTTCATCTGCATAATTGTACACTCTCACTTTAACACTGCCAGTCCAAAGCATGTAGAATTGTGGAGGGCGACACTTGTCATATGGGGTGCGGTGGTGTTACTAGTGTAGGCGTCGTTGCCTTGGAGCCGCGTAAGGACCTTGGGCAAGTTCTTCACTCACAATTGTTCAGCGCTTCGGCGTGAAACTCCGATGCAGTGTCCGCTCTGCATTCGGGAGAGCCTCTGAGTATAGAGAGCTTGAAAGGGCTTTTTTATTACAAGTGCACATAAAAACGAAATGCATTATGGAAGGGAATATTCTATTGCACATTGATGGACGGATACGATTTGACCAGGGTCTATGACAACAGAGGCCGTTACCCTGGGCAGAAATTTGCTCGGCATATTACAGCATTTTTATTTATAGCATGAGATTAGAAAGTCTAAAAGGTATCTAAAGTGAAGCATCTGCAAACAAAGAAACATCTTTGAAATGACACATTTTTTAGTTTCACAAAAGAGCAACAAGCAAACCTGGCTAAACTTCACCACTGCTTTGAACTCTGATCATGCCAGTCCCAAGCACGGGTGAAGGAGGAGGGCGACTCCTGTCATCTTTGTTATCTCGGTTTCGTTAAGCTTACACTACCACTCGCCTGGAGAAAGGCGGAGAGTGGAATACTTTGTCAATATCCAACTAAGTATTTTTTTGCACACCTCTTTTAGTGGATCGTCAGTTTTATAAATACTTGTCGCTACAGTTTAATTTTGCGTTCTATATAACGATTAAAATGACTCCAGATCACCTATACACCTCTTTTAAAAAAGTCAAGCCACCTATAATTATATAAAAGGTGAAACAATGCAACTTTGCTCTGTTGGTTACAATAACCTACATACATTTCCTCGATGCATTTGCGGTTCTTTAGAACGAGATGTAAGATGACGCTAAGCACTGTCCGAAGTCTCACAATGCCCGATCAACTTTTGACATAGCGCTGTAAAAGTTCTATCTTACTCTACTGAGTCGGTTACTGTGCAGACACCAGATTCCATTTTATTCAGATCTAATTAACGCGTGCGATTAATGCGTTAAAATTTTTAATCGCATTTTTTTAAACGCGTTAATCGCACGCGTTAACGCGATTAAATCAACAGCCCTAATTAAATTCGCTACGAAAATATGAATTATAATTACCCGCTCACATAAGCCAACTGATTTTTCCATGCTCACTGATTGTGACAACATCAATCTCTTGTAGCAATTTGAAAACTATGACGGCAAATTTATAAAGCATTGTATTTAATGGTTTTAAAGGTATGGTCTTATTTAGTTTTGTTTGTGTGCCATAAATGTCTTACAGCCTCAGTTTGTCAGCCTCTAATACACAGGCAAAACAACGGGACGTATACGAAGTCAGTTAAACTGTTAAACAAGAACCATTGAACGAGTGAGTATTCGTATGTTACGAATATTCGGATTTGTAAATATTCACAAGTATTAGCGAACATCAAAACAGACGACCAATATTAAATCCTTATCCTTAATCGATCTTTCTATACACCTGTAAAAGGCTTCGATTCTGCATAATATAAGGGTGAATGATTTCAAGGTATTTGATCAGCAAAGTCAGTCAACCTCAAGTACTAAGTAATCAAACTCTTTTGGAAGTAAGCAGCCGATTGTGCATGCACATTACTGCGGCATTTTTGCGTGTTTTATAGACACCTCTTTTGTGTAAGAATATCTAATATAAGTAACCCTGTCCATCCACGCTTTTCATTATTTTCATTAGATCATCAATTTGAGTCTTTGCTTGATAACGATTTCGACTTAATTATTTGTAGAAAATATTTTACCGTATAATTATCTCAAGGTGTAATTAACTCCCTGATCCGTCATTAACGCCATAAAATAGCGGTAAAGTGATGAATTCAACTCTCGTGTTTGAAGCCCCTACCGGGAGTGTTTCTACAATAGGTTTTCCATTTGCTGTCCACGGTATTTTAAATAATCTTAAAAAGCTTAAACCAAGTTTGTCTATCATGGGCGATTATATAAATGTAAATATAAATGTATATATGAGACGTTAATTCTGGATTTTATATAACGCTTTATCAAGGACACTCTACCCGACCCAAGCAATTGAAACAGATTTCACAAAACTTAAATAGGCCTATAGCTTCACATTGCGGTTTTCATTCATTCATTTCAAGAATTTGTGTAGCGCCCCTTCAAGATGTCTACTCAGAGGCTCTCCCAGTCCACTTTCATCTTGTTTGTAATGTTTCTATCCTCATACACTGAGACTGTTCCTGTGTTACGACCAGAAGCAAATGTTCCACTTCAGACACCTTTTAGACGTTCTTGATTAGTGCTATATGAAAGTAGAACGCAGAGCGTGCAGTTGAATTTTATCCGAAAATATAGTCGATGTCCCATAGTCACAGTTGCTCAGAGTCACCATTGTTTCGTCAATATTTATTTATTTATTTTTGTAAATTAACGCAGATGTCGCAAAGGTTTGTCAGTCACTCATTAAATTGAGTAAAGCAGGGAGGAGACCCGACCGACGACTCCAATTGGAGCGTAGACTCGGAACCGACCTGGGCTGGCGAACCAAAGTCCACCGTGCCCACCTTCTCGTGGTGCGACCTGTTAGTAACCTTTCCGTATGGAAGGGTGAACGAACGGGCACGGATGGCAAACAGGGGGAAGGCAATGGCAAACCACCCCTTTTCTTCTGCCAAGAAAATAGTCATGGTGTATCTAAAGAGTGGATCAACTGGAGAGGATACACCAGGGCTTCCTCCAGAGCTCCAGAAGCTGACGGCACCAGGTGACCAGGTGAAATTAACGCAATGTAAGTTTTAGTTTTCGATGAATATTTCAAATATCAACTTCAGTTTTCTTATGGCTGCCGGACCGTGGCCCCGGGCAATCCATATAAGGTGCCCTTGTTAAGAAACGAAGCTTTGATGTCACTCATAAGTAAGAGATTTAATAGGATTAATAACATTGTTCAGAACTCAAACTCGCCATTACGGCCTCCTGCATGGAAGCTTAGTCAAGAACTAAGGAACAAGAACATCCGACTACACAACAGTAGAGTCAACATAGTCGTTACTATAGCGCCACTTATAAAGTTCAACACCCCTCCTTAACGACTAATTTATCCTAATAACAAAATATACTGTTCTCTCAATTTAACCCAATTTCACAAGTAAACTTCCTAGTTTTAACTGCTTCTAGAGGTTTGGTTAAGAGATCAGCTATCATATGTTCACTAGGACAATACTTAATGTCAAGTTCCTTATTTCTGTACATATCTCGTACAAAATGATATTTAGTTCCGATATGCTTTGTTCTGTGACTGGCTTTCTCATTCTGCAACAGTTTTATACAACTTTGGTTATCCTCAAACAACACAGTAGGTTCAACTATGTTTTGATTTAAATCCTCCAATAGTCGTCTCAACCAGATTGATTCTTGAGCAGCTTCAGTCAAAGCAATATATTCGGCCTCAGTTGATGATAATGTTACCATAGCTTGTTTCCTACTTGACCAAGATATCGGTGCTCCAAAATATTTGAAAACATACCCTGTATTTGATTTTCTGTCCTTGGCATCACCACCCCAATCTGCATCAACATAACCAATCAACTGTACTTTTGTTTCGTTGACATCTCCCAATTTGAGTTTCATATCTTTAGTGTGATTTAAGTAACGGTAGATTCTTTTTACCTCAACCCAATCACTTTCTTTTGGATTGTTGACAGATCTTGAGAGTATTGATGTACCAACTGCAATATCAGGTCTAGTATTGGTTGCTAGGTAGTTTAGTGCTCCAATTGCACTTCTGTACATCTCCTTATTTTCTTTATCAATTTCGACTTCTTGTCTCTTTTGATACCCTGGGTCGACTGGAATATTTGATGGTCTGCAGTTTTCCAAGTTGTATTTCTTCAGTTTGTTTTCAATATAACTTGTTTGATGTAACAAGAAAATTCCTTGCTCATCCCTCTCGAAATGTATTCCGAGATAATATTTCAAATCACCCAGATCTTTCATGATCAGAGTTTCATTCATAACTTCTTCAAATTCCTTTATCATTGAAACTTTTGTTGCTGCTACAATTAAGTCATCCACATGAATTGAAATATAAATCCATCCATCATCGTACTGTTTTGAATATAGACATAGATCATTATCACTTCTCTTGAATCCATTAGTGATAAGTACTTCATTGAGCTTTTTGTTCCATTCATTAGCTCCTTGCTTGAGTCCATATAAATTCTTTTCCAGTTTACAGACAACTTCTGCAGCGCCTTTCTGATATCCATCAGGTTGTTTCATGTAGACTTCATGAGATAAATCACCATTCAGGTAAGCTGTTTCCACATCATAGTGTTTTACCGTCATGCCTTTAAGTCCTGCTATAGTCAAGATAGTTCTCAATGTTGATGGTTTTGCCACAGGAGCAAAAACTTCATCATAATCTTCTCCAAATTTCTGAGAATATCCTTGTGCAACTAAACGTGCTTTATATCTTGTTATATTTCCTTTTTCATCCCTTTTGATTTTGTAAACCCATTTACTACCAATTGCTGTTTTGTTTTCAGGTAGTTCTGTTAAGATCCATGTTCCATTTTCATTTAGGGATTTCATTTCTTCATCCATTGCTTTCCGCCAGGATTGTTGCTGTTTACAAGATATTGCTTCCTTATAATTTCTTGGTTCTGACTCAACCATTGTTACTTTATTAATTGTTTCAATTAATCTTTCAGGTTGTTTACCTTTGTTAACTCTTTCTGATCTCCTTAAGTTTATCTGTGAGTCTGTAGTTTCTGTATCCTGTTGAATTATTACCTCTTCTGGTAATTTGTGTGTTGGAAATTGAACAATTTCATCATCAAAGTCTGAATTTGATGACAACTCTTCAACATCAATGTCAAAATCACTCACTTCCGATAAATGTGGATCAGTCTCAAGAAATATCACATCTCTACTAATGTACACTTTGTCCGTGTTCACATCTAGTAGTCTGTAACCTTTTGTGCCTTTTTCATAACCTACAAAAGTTAATTTCTTGGCTTTGTCATCCAATTTCTGTCTTTTTTCTGCTGGAATTGCTACGTAAGCTTTTGATCCGAATTTCTTTATGTAGCTTAGATTTGGTTTCCTTTTGTTCCATCTTTCAAATGGAGTGCCTTCAATACCTTCAACTGGTAATCTGTTCTGTAAATGAGTCGCTGTCATAATGGTTTCGCCCCAATATTTTAGCGGTAAATCTGCATCATTTAACATACATCTTGTCATCTCAGTAAGATAACGGTTCTTTCTTTCAGCACAGCCATTCTGTTGCGGTGTATAGGGGGTTGTGAATTCAGCTTGAATTCCTTCACTCTTCATGAATTTCTGTAACCTTTCGGCTGTGTATTCCCCTCCTCTATCTGAACGAATTCTTTTCGGTGTTTTACCGAATTTTGTCTGGACATGCTTGACATACTCTTGAATTTTGTCAGGTACTTCAGATTTATTTGCCAATAAATACACTTCTGTATATTTACTGTGATCATCAATCATCGTCATGAAATATCTTTTCCCACCTGGTGTTGTTGTCTGCATTGGTCCACAGACATCTGTATGTATTAAGTCTAGAATTTCAGCTGACTTGGAATCTGACTTCTTTGGAATAGACTTTCTTGTCATCTTTGCTTCAATACAACATTCACATACACCTGAGAATTTACACGGCTTGATGACGATCCCTGATACTTTATTCTGATTTACCATGTTCTGTATAGCTTTTGAATCTCTGTGTCCCATTCTGTTGTGCCAAACGTGTATGCAACCTGTGCAACTTTGTGCAACCTGTGCAATATGGGTTTCTTTTACTTTATTTGTTTGTTCAGAGATTCTCACTTCAAACAAATCATTTTTGTCATCTGCAATTGCTATTGTTTCTCCATCCTTTAGTATGATGCATTTGTTTTCTTTGAAAACAACTTCACAACCTTTATTGACAAGTTTCTTTACTGATAGTAAATTTCCTTTCAATTGTGGAACGTACAAGACTTCACACAATTTTGCAACATGTATCTCTCCATTTTCCTTTATGAAATTAATCATTACCTCACCACTTCCTGCAGTTTGAATCTTCCGACCATCAGCGAGAAAAACTTCACTTTTGTACTGTCTGTTAATGTTCAAGAAGAAATTTCTGTTACTACACATGTGTGTTGTTGCACCTGAGTCAACATGCCAAATACAACTGATGTCTTTTTCGTATGCTTTAAGACATGTATGTGCTACTTTTTCTGGAGGCTTTTCTTCAATGAAATTTTCTCTCAATGTTTTTGCCACATGGTCTGTGTTTCTTTCTTTCCACTGGATGTACTTTCTGCAATCTCTTTTTATATGGTTAGGCTTTTTACAGAAAAAACATGTGCGAGATTCTTTAGGATTTGCTTCAGGTTTTATTGCCTTTAAAGCCTTTAATTCTTGTCCTTTATGTGTTGCGAAATTACTTGTCCTTCTTGCAGACTCTTCAAGCAATTTTCCTTTGACTAATTCCACAGTCAAATCATCTTCAGGTCTGCTTTCTAATGCTGTAATCAGTGTCCCATAACTTTCTGGAAGACTACTGAGAAAGAAAGCGACTGTTAAATGCTCTGCCAACGTTTCACCCAACGAAGTTAGCTGGTCGATTAAATTCTCCATTTCTGCAAGATGGTTTTGCATATCGCCATGCTCTGTTAACTTTAATGCACACAGTTTCCTTAATAAATTTACTTTACTGGACAGTGTTGCCTTTTGGTGATACTTTTTCAGTTCTTCCCATGAACCCTTTGCCGTAGTTTGCTTTCTTATTAGATGAAGTTGATTATCTTCAACTAACAAGCCTATCGTGGCTCGTGCTTTTCCATCTTTACTTTGCCACGCTTCCGTAATAGGATTAGGAGTTTCTTTAATGACAGTGTCCCACAAATCCTCTTTAATCAACAGGAGTTCAACTTTAAACTTCCACGTTTGATAGTTCTGATTATTCAACTTTGCGATTTTACCTTTATCCGTCATCTTTATTCTTTCGGAGAAAAGAAATAAACAACTGACTCTTGCATTTCTGTCACGACGAAGAGAACAGTCACATGTCACGCTTTACCGCGTAGTTGACCGGATTTTCCTTATTAAAGTATCGCATCCTAAACTCTTATACTTTTCGAGATCATCTTGTGCACTGGGCCCATAACCTGTTAAGAAACGAAGCTTTGATGTCACTCATAAGTAAGAGATTTAATAGGATTAATAACATTGTTCAGAACTCAAACTCGCCATTACGGCCTCCTGCATGGAAGCTTAGTCAAGAACTAAGGAACAAGAACATCCGACTACACAACAGTAGAGTCAACATAGTCGTTACTATAGCGCCACTTATAAAGTTCAACAGCCCTGGTAGGCAACTGCGTTGAAGCGTTGGATTGTAACTGAGATGTTCTGGAACAGATATCCTGTTTCGCGCAAATCTCCAGAGATCCTCAAAAGCCGACGACCGATCTCCGACACAAAAGCGAGACCCTCGTTGTTGATGGGAGTCATGGGACCCATAGTTTCCATGGCTAACGGGACAAAAAGTTATGTCCTTTGAAGGTCCAAATATTTCGTAAGCTTCATTGTGGCGTATTTGCTATGGCACTTATTATACCGAACGGATAAGAAACAACAACCTCATAGCCAACCAGAGATCCCATTTTCTGATGGGCGATGTATGTTACTTTGTCCGGGTAATCAGCAGCGTAATTTTGTACTGAGTCGCAGGGTTTCGACGGCAATAAATTAATTCTTTTGTTCTCTACGACATTCGTCAAGAAAATAACCTGAAATGACCGGGTGCGAAATAGTCCCGGAAACCTATGCACACTCATAACCCTAACAATAACTCCAACCCCAACCCTAACAATAACTCCAACCCCAACTCTAACAATAACTCCAACCCCAACCCTAACAATAACTCCAACCCCAACCCTAACAATAACTCCAACCCCAACCCTAACAATAACTCCAACCCCAACCCTAACAATAACTCCAACCCCAACCCTAACTCTAACTCCAACCCTTTCCCTAGTGGTTCTCTTTCAATTATCTTATTTCTGTCGGTTTCGTATCCGTTCGATGTAAGTCCCAGTTTTAACAGGCTACGTTTATTAACCCTATAACGCACACCTGGGGTCCATCGGACCCCAGAGGTGCGATATCTTGAATATCTTTTTTGATATGAATAGTAAAAATCTGAAATAATTCAAATTCCTCAACAATTCATCCCCCTACATGTTCAAAAAAGTTGAGAGACTGTAGCACCCCTGGTTGATTTGAAAAAAATTGAGAAAGACACCTAGGGCATATTTAGCACACCTGGGGTCCAACGGACCCCAGGCTTCAGCATTGATAGATCCATGCTGCATCGACTATAGCATAATGGGAACAGGACATACCCCCGGCCCATAACCCATGCCATTACTCCCCCCATTGCCCCTCGACATTACCCACAGTGGGACATTACCACCGCCCCGCCATTACCCCCCGTCCCTGGGTTTATACTTAGATACAGTGTAGTATGTATGTATGTATGTATGTATATATGTGTGTGTATGTTGTTGAACACAGCCTGGGGACAATTTCTTCTTATCACCCTAGACTAACGCGTAACAATGTGTATGTATGAATGTATATATTAATTAATGTATGTATTGTATATATGTGTGCATGCATTCATGCATGCATGTATGTTGTATATCTATATGAATATATGTATGTATGTATGCTTGAATTAGTATGTATGTATGTACTTATGTATGTATGCATGTACGTATGTATGTGTGCATTTATGTGTGTTTACGAACATACACACATACTTACATAGATACATGCACACTTACATACATACACACATACATACATGCACATACACTGCACATTTGTACATACAAGCATACATAGGCTTACCTACATAGTCATATGCATACAATAGTGCCTGAATAGATTACGTTCGTACACACATATATACACGCATAAATAAATACAAACAAAAACACGTACCTACATACTTGCAAACATACAGTATGTATACATTCATACATACATACATACTTACACACATTCATGCATATGTACGTACGCACGTACGTACGTACATACATACATGCATACATAAATGCATACATACACAAATACACATGCATGCGTAATGCATACATACATACCTACATACACGTATACATACATGCACACATAGATACATACATGCATACGTACATACATACATGCATACATTCATACATGCATGTACATACATACATACAAATGGCAACTCCTAATGTTTTTTGGCTGCGCCACTGGTCAAAATTATTGAGCAAGCTAGAAATTCTCGCTAGGAAATTTTTTATGAAAATCACCATTTTTCACAAATTTTTATTGATTTTGAGCACTTCCGGTTATGAAAAGACAAATTAGTTAGCATGACAATGTAGCCCTACATTCCCTCTATGAAGGGGCAGAAAGTTTCTTCTTCATAATAAATGACGGATAAAATATTACAGTCGTTAACCTAAGTTGGTGATTTCCAGCCCTCCTCTTGGTACCTAGGGTATATCGGGTATAACTTTTGAACGGTATGGGTTATCATCACAAATCTTACCTCAAAATGTGTGTAAATGAACCCCCTGCAAGTACTTAAAATGTCAAAATTTTATTCCATACGAGCAATGTTTGATGGTGAGAAAACTTAACGAGGGGATACCACCGGCCCCCCTTGGCAGCCCTAGAGGGTTAATTTTCGGCCTACATATTGACCCAAACATGTTCCATGAGTGCATGTGCTATGTACAACATACATTTAAGTCGTTCATTCCCAAGTTCTATCTAATTGATATAATTTCAACCCATGTTATCGGTGGGGTCCATTGGACCCCAGGTGTGCTAAATGCGTTGGCGCGGAAGGTGTGCGTCATAGGGTTAAAGAACATTATGTCATTTTTCTGTATCCCACGTAATTTATGTTTTTGAGGTTTTTAACTTATATATTACTTTGTCTATTCCATTTCGAAGGTGTTTAAAGTAAGATTTTGAATCAATGTGAGAGCTTGTCACATGTGGTAGGTCAGGTTTTTAGCGCATTTTATTATGAGGGTTTTGGATTTTAATAAGTTTGGGACCTCATCGGCATTTTTGGGGACAATACACGTTTTTTGACTTTACTGTTTTATTATTGTAAGATTCAAATGTGAAGAGTAAAGATTAATGTTTGCAATACTTCAGATTTTTTTTTTCTAACGCGCTGCTGATTTGACTTATGCATGTATCTTAAAAAATATTGTTGTCGTAATTGCCGCCACCTAAATTTTCTGACGCAACAGTTTGTGATAAATTATTACCCAAATGACTAGATGGATATCAGTAACATCACATAAATTATAGCGAACTAAATTAGATAGCATTGTAAGTTTCCGCAATTTTTGTCCAATAAATAGAATTCTATCTAAACATTTTGAAGGTGACTAACGAGATCACTATCTGCATCTATCTGTTCTTTTCCCCATGTAGGTAATCACACTGGGAAAGCAAATCAATGAACACAATTCTCTTAGCGGCGCTACAGATTTTACTAATTATGTTACATTACATAGAAGTTAGACAACAACAACAACAACAACAACAACAACAACAACAACAACGACAACAACAACAACAACAACAACAGCAACAACCCGCTTCGTACACGGGAAAATTAACAACAGAGAGAATTGATAATTGTGTAGATAGTTTTATTTAAGACGACGCATTTTGATGAATAATTGTTTTGACTTTATGTCTCATTCGCTCTCAATTATTTGCTGCTGTCTTTGTACCGGCAAGTTTGAAAAACTTTTTGCTCAAAAGCACCTTTTAAACTGGAGTACACACCAATACAAATTTAAGACGTTATGACAAGAAACATATATTTTCCTCAAAAGACAATGGCTTTATAATCGTCGTGTAAAAATGTTCTGAAGGTGTATTATAGATAATGAAAATGATATTCTTGATAAACATCAAAAAAATTAAAACTCGTATAATTATTATAATTATGTAACATTATTATAATAATTTTTATTAAATAAAACTAAAAAATTTCTTTTTTTCATTTTTATCATAAAAAGAATTGCACAGCGCTCCTTCAAGAAAACTACTCAGTGGCGCTCCCAGTCCAACAACGGCGATGTTGACGTGTTGATTATCGCTTTGTGACCCATTATAGATTGAATAATATTATTATATGGTTTCAGTTTTTCATTTTACTGAGGACTTTAGGGTCAAAATAATTATTAGCCATGTTAGGAACAGGATTATCAAGTCACGAAATGCGGTTAGCAATTGGTGAATTAAAGAATTTCTTTTCTTCTCTTATTTTAGCATTGCGGTTCTCGTTAATTCATTCATTTCAAGAGATTATAGCGGCCCTTCATGAAGTTCACTCAGAGTCGCTCCCAGTCCACTCTCATGTGTTTGGATTGATCGTGAACAGAAATTTATCTCTGCTTCAAGAAATGTAAAACCAAAATCTATGTTGCAACTGAAACTAAAATTTCCCGATAAATGAAGTAAAAACGAAGATGAAACAATTGATGTAAAATCATGCTGCTAATTTTAAATCGATTTCTTTTCTGCACAATGTTTGAGTCATACATAGTCAAATGAATAAGATCATGCCGTCAGAACATGAAACTTAATGGGGATGTAAAGCTGAACTTGTTTATGTTTCGATAAATTTAATGTTGTATTGTCTAAAGAACTTGGTTTTTATATAACGTTTTTATATAACGACAAAAAAACTGCAATACAGGCTATAAAAATACTTTGTAATATAAAACAGATGCAAAAAATACTAAGGTGTGAATGGGAACATGATTGTAGACACCTCTAAAACCGTTTATGCAAAAGCTTAATAAATTTGGAACACGCTCAAAAAATACTTCCGATTTCTTGTTGCATCATCGTAAATGATCGGTTCATTTCGCTAAGTTTTTACACCGTAACAGTTGTCTGTCCAGAACATTCAACTATTATAATCACCCAACTATTCTTTATGTGAACGTCCACTCTTGTTTGAACCAGATCAGACATTCAAAGTTGTTTTGTGCCGCTGAATGAAATAAAGCTAAGCTGAGAAAATTGATGTATAATCATACTACATACTTTACATTGGATTCTTTTTCTGCACAATGTATCAGTCAAATTAGCAACATCATGTCGTAAAAATAAAAATCTTAATTATAGTGTAAAGCTGAACTTGTTTATGTTTCGAAAAATTGAATGCTATATTTTTCAAACGACTTTAGTTTTCTATAGAATGACAAAAAACTTTGCAATATATAAAAGATGCAAAAGACTGAGGTTTGAAAGGGAACAAATAGACACCTCTAAAACAGTTTCTACAAAGAGCTTAAGACGTTTGGAACACGCCCGAACAGTACTTCCGACCTTTATCATTCTTCATCATCATCGTAAACTGTCGGTTCATTTCGCTAAGTTCTTCCACCGTTGTCTGTCCAGAGCTCAGTTCATGGAGTGATGTGGCGCAATACTCAACTATTATCACCCAACTATTCTTCATGTGAACGTCCACTCTTGTTTGAACCATCCATACATCTTGATATTGGTAAGAGATACAACAACGGCCTCTGACGAAATTAGGCTATGAGAGTTTTCATCGTAAGACGTTAGTCACTTTACAGTCATCTTGCGCCTGATAACAAGAGCGTTGATGTTCTTGTACATGACATTAAAAATCGATGAGTGATCCGGTTCGACTCACACGCTCTGATTAACATTTCCCACCGAGAGTCCATGATAGGCCGTAGAATCCTAGCCCTCGTCCACAGTTTTGAACTCCCAATATTAAGGACGAGAGAAATTACATTTCTCGAGTAGACTACTTTACAGATACTAGACCATTGCCGCTCTTTCTCAATACCATTCATATGATTGAAGTGTTATGATTTTCTATATCATTTATTTACTCGTAATGGGCTGCGGCATGTCAGAATGTTATCGTTATTCACATTGTGTCATCAAAATTGTCATCGTATAATGAGTATAAATAAAATAAGTAAGTTTTGTAAAAAAGGTGTTCAAGTATCAAATCATCTTCCGATCATTATACATTCTGCAAATCTGAACGAATAATTACAGTTTCATTTTGAATTATCTTCTGCATCAAATTCATATTTATCCATTGGAAAAGATAACAATGCCTTTGACCAAGGAGTTACAGTAAGCGATGTGGAGCTCAAGACATGCGCTTAACACCCAGAGGTGGGGAAGGACATTCCAGGCAGATGGGCATAAAATAAATTATTATCATCGTAACTGTTGCTATTTGGTGGGACGGGAAAGGACGGAACGAAATTGGAGAGAATAGTATGAGTGAGAGGAAATGGGAGAGAAGGGTGGGAAAGGAACGGCACTAGAGTACAGGGGGAGACAGTGGACTGGTTCAGTGGAGTTGGATTGGATGTCACCGAAATTACCCCAGAGAAGGATGGGTGGAACGGGGTGTGGTTGAGCGGGGTTTGCGGTTATGGTACGGCAAAAAGAAAGAAATTTACTGAGCAACGCCTAAAACTTCTGTGGCGACCCAAACTTGGGATCGACATTTATGGTATTTTCTTTCCTCCATTTAGTTGTACGGGGTTTGAAATGGCATCTGCGATCTGCGTGGGAGAGAAAATTGTACACATAACCTGTTAAATATCTCAGCTATAATACCATTTGCATACCGATTGTGCCAGTCCCTACGGCTAGCTTGGAGAAGGCGGATGGTAGAAGACGTCGTCAAACACCAATTAAATAACTCCACGCTTTACGCACACCTCTTTTAAGAAAAATTTTTACCTTATAAATACTAGTCTCTACATTGACGAGTGTACTGCGCTTTTCTGCGACAAGCTAGTCTCTGTGTAACGAGGTAAGATGTCGCTAAACACTGTCGGCAATTTCATGGTGCCAGTCCCAAGCCTGGGACACGTTTTGGAATTGCGCTGGACTTTTTGGCAAACATATCAGTGCCATTTTCGTTTTTGGCCTATTTTGTGTTATAACTGACCCATTGTATCGCTAAACGCGTGTAGTGGAGTTTGAGAATTGTAAAAAAGTAACTACATGGTGAATGTGGGAATGCAATGAAATCTGCGAAGCCCCAAAACAGACTTGGCGATTTTTTTTAGCTCCTTGCCTCTGGCCATTCTCACCCCGTGGGGATGGATGGAGACCAAAGAGGGATAGAGAAAGGCATGTAGCCACGGGAGCCAACGGGAGTCGAGTTTTCCATTATAGTCAAACACTATGCTTTGGTTTCTAGAAACTGCGATTTTCCAAGGAAACGACCATAAAAGAAAATTTAACACTCATTTTATAGCAATTACTCAAAACTTAAAAGAGGTGTGTACTCTGTGACGCACTAATATTTATAGGTTTATGTACGTTTTATGTAGGCGTCATTGTTCACTTGTTCAATAAATTGAATTTTAAATTTCAATCAAAATTGGCCAATCAAACAATGAATGAATCAATCAATCAATCAAAAGTTGTTATTTTGTTGTTTTGAAGTGCGGTTAAAGTCAGGGCATGGAGGTTTGCCTTTCAAATAATTTCAAAAATATATTTATACATAATTATACTAATTATACTAATTACAATACATTACATAGAAGTTAGACAGCAACAACCTGCCTCGTTCATGGAGAAAAAGTAACAAAAGTGAGAATTGATAATAACACGAAGGCATTGCGTGGATAATTTCGGTGTTAGTTAAGACGACTCATCCTGATAAAGTATGCATTATCGCTACCAATAATTATTGTTGCTGCGGACTATGCACATTTCACACCCTAACCCTAACCCTGGCCCTAACCTTTGAAACGGAGGATCCGCGGTCAACGTCTGTTTAACCACGTTCTAAGATCAGGTGATTCAAGTGGCGATATTAAGCAACCCTAGCTATCTTCGTCATTTAACTGTGTTTAAAAAAACGAAAATTCCATCCATTAATTTCTTCGGTGATCAGTTTGCTACACACCTTTATGAATATTTTATACACTTTATAAATTAAACCATGTAGCCAATTTTTTTATGTGCTATTTCTTTCGTGTCCATCTCATTTTAACTTTGCAATGATGCTTTTCAGTTTCCATCTGACGTAGCTGGTGAAGGTTCTCTAATCTTCTACATTGTAAAGGTTCGGTTTCTCCCGTTCACCGTGTATAATAATAATAAATTATTACGCATTTTCATGTATCGTTTGGTTAGCGTTGTTTGCTTACATGTCAGACGAGCCGCAAAACAACATATTGTCAAAAAAGATTCCATTTTAAATTTATATAGCATGTAATAATTGCGACTAAGATTTCAGATGTCGCTTTCCAACAGTAACATCATCTTTAATTATACGTAAAAACCGTATACTATACTAATTAAGATGACATAATTTTTTATAGTAGTAAACACCTTTAAAACGCATAAATATAGTGTTATATATAAAGAGGCCACTATTGCCAATCAAGATAGTCGTGGTTCAGCAAAAAAACGTCAGCGTACTCTAGTAAGCAGCTAATTAAATAAAAAATGACCAAATAATGATACGTTGTGTTGGGTTTAAGTATTATTATACTCTGCACATACTTAACAGTTATCAATATATGCTGCGTCACAGGCTTATATAAAATCCGTAAACTAAATTTCAAGGGTGTTTAAGACGAATTCAACAAATACAATACAATACAATACAATACAATACAATTCACTTTATTGCAACCAGAAAACAAGAAAACAATAAAAGTACAAAACATGCATGCATTGGCTACAAAGGGGGGCCCAAAAGGGATGGACATCCCGCTGGGAAGGGTCACCCAAGTAAAAAAGTCCCAAGAAAAATTAATCAAGATAGCTTAAAAGAAAGAGACTAAAACAAATTAGGTGATGACAGATTGCAGAAAAGCTTATATTGTCAAGAGCATATAGAGAAACAAACTTAACTAAGTACTTAACTAAAATCTTAACTACACATGGTCATGTGCACTTCAAGTAGCATTAGTGGAGGAGAGTAGAAGAACACGAAGTTTCTTTTTAAATACCTGCAGACTACTCGATTGACGAATGTCAATTGGTATTGTGTTCCATACTTTAGTGCCATAAGATTTAATAGTAAACCGCCTAGTATTAGATTGAGCTTTGACAGGGCGAAAAGCAGATGAATTCCTAGTGAAATGCGAATGGATGTCAGAGGCGTGAGGGAGGTAACCTTGGAATACCGAAGGAAGGAGACCGTGTTCGAGTCGAAAAAAGAACTCGCTAATTTGGAGATCCTTTATCTGGTCAATTTTCAGGAGATGAAGTTCATTAAAGGAAGGGCCAGTGTGTTCCCGTTTACGAATACCCGCAATTATACGAACAGCCCTCTTCTGTAAGATTACAAGTTTATGAAGCCTGGATTCGTATGTCGATGCCCAAACAAGGTTGCAATATGTGAGGTAGGGGTAGACAAGGGTATAATACAAATTCATTCTAATTGTCTTTGGCAAGATATAAGCAACGCGGGAAATAATACCAATATTTTTAGCAATTTTAGTTGCAATTTGATTAATATGAACTTTCCAGGTCAAATGTTGATCTATATGCACACCTAAGAATTTTGTAGATTCAACTTGATTGATGGAAATATCATCAATAAGCAAACAGAGATTGTCATTTGGCTTTATTTTCCGGTGGGATTTAAATAAAATAAAGTTGGTTTTATCTAAATTAAGGGTGAGTTTATTTGCATGGAACCAAACAGCTATGCTAGATAGTTCAACGTTCACAGTTTGAAACAACGTCTGCCATGAACCATTGGAGTAAAAAACGTTGGTGTCATCGGCAAATAGAATAAAAAACATTGTTGGAGAGACATTGGCCAAGTCATTAATATAAAGCAGGAAAAGGAGTGGTCCGAGGTTGGAGCCTTGAGGAACTCCATATTTGATCAACCCTAGCTCAGAAAGGACACCATTACAGAGAACTCTTTGTGTACGGCTCTCAAAATAGCTGGCAAACCATCTGAGCTGAGTCCCCCTAATTCCATAGTTGTCTAATTTTTTAAGCAAAATATTATGGTCTACCGTATCAAACGCTTTAGCTAGATCAAAGAAGATTCCCACTGAGTATTCATTATTTTCAATAGCCTTAGAAATCATGTCCTGCATATTTAATAAGGCCATATAGGGGGAATGACCAGGTTGAAATCCATGCTGAGATGGATAAATGATGTTAGAGTTTTTAACATAGCCATAGAGTCGATTATACATAAGTTTTTCATAGAACTTGGAGAAGTAAGGAAGAACGGAAATGGGTCTGTAATTGATTACATTGTCCTTAATAATTATTTGCATTGTCTATTATTTATTCAGCAGTTTTCGCGAGATTCAAAAATGCTCACATAGAAACTAAGCATACTTTCGGTGTCTGTTCATCAAAGGGATTGTCGGCCGATCAAATTGCCCACCCTCAATCGCTCGATAAGTGGAAGAATAAAAACATTGACATTCATTCAATCAATCAATCATTTAATTAAATATTTTATTTGCAACCAAGTATACATGACAAGCTCACACTTCTTAACCCTCAGGCTACCACGCTATTTTTGTAACACTGACTACCAAGGAGGGGTGGTTACCACCCCCCCCTGGATTTTGGGTTTGGTTTGAGATATCATAACTTGTAATACACCTATGGATTCAGCATTCATTTCTGCACAAAATGGTATATTTAGGTTTAAAATATATGAAAGCACCCCGAAGTTATGAATTGTTTACCGTAGGCACCCGTCGATTCCACAAAATGTATACTTTCGCATAAGCAAAATATTAGAATCTGTGTGTTTTAACATAATTTATTTAATTAAAAATAGTTTACATATAATAAAGTCCAATATTCAACTATAAAAACTAGTAATAAGTTAGTTTTAGTTACAATAAAAAGAGAAAAAACATGTAAAACATGCTGAAAAACCTTTACGCAGACTTATCGGTTTGCGTTGTAAAAAAAACCCAACATTTTCACACATTTAAATTTATTTTGAGCACTTCCGGTCATCAAATGTCAAATTAATTGGTATCAAAAAATTGCCCTAAATGAACTCTATAGAATGACATAATTTATTTCTTTTAAAAAATAAATTATGAATAATTTTTAATAGGAAAAACATGAAAATTTCATGAAAATAAAACACCTTTATTTATATTTTAATTTATTTTGAGCACTTCCGGTTGTCCAAAGACAACTCACTGAGCATGGAAATGTAGTCCCACATTCCCTCTACAGAATGGTGTAATTGGTGTCTCTTCATGTCAAAGGACGGATAAGATACAGCCGATAATCTAAGGGGGGGGTGGTATCCACCCCCCCCCTGGTGCCTCGGGTATATCGGGTATAACTTTTGAATGGTATGGTATATCATCACACATTTTAGCTCAGAATGTGTGCAAATGAATCCTCTACAGCTACCTAAAACGTCAAAATTTTATTCCTAACGAAAAAAAATTGATTTGGGAAAAACCTAGGGGGGGGGGTGGATACCACCCCCCCCCTGGTAGCCCGAGGGTTAAGACCAAAATAAATTCACAGTCTGGGAAGAGTAAATGTTTCCATTTCTGTTCAAACTACAAACAATACTACTTTAATTCTTCAGACTAGTTTAATAAAAAAAGGCAATCCTCAGTAGCCAAATAAAAAAATTATTCTTGTCAAAAATATTCGCTACCACCATATAACGAATATCTGTAAGCTGAAACTGAAAGAGTCTCCAGTGCAGACACGTAGAACCGACGAACAGCTGACATAATTGTGGCATAGACGGATATTCAAGAAAACTACTGTTCCATACTCGAAATTTATTAAAAAAAAGACACGTTTCTATAATAATTTATTATAAGCAATATATTATAGATGTATATAGTGTAAATAAATTACACACATTATATACATATACATATACATATACGTATACATATAAATAAAACTATTTATTTAACCCTTTCCCCTCGACTGTCCCACTGGGTGGGACATTTGGATTTTCTCATTCCGATCGACTGTCCCACTGTGTGGGACATATGAGTAGGATACAAGTTTGAGACTCGTAAGGCTTACGGAGAGGGACATAACGTTATTGAATAAAGGTGACTTGAATAAAACGCACCCACGAACCGGAAACAAGTGGTTTCTATAAAAAAAATGGCTGTCGACAAGGTATGTATGCAGAAGCAGATAATGCATGACTGTACGTATGACTCTATGTATGTGTGTATATATGTTTGTATGTATGTATGTATGATTGTATGCATGTATGTATGCATGTATGTGTGCATGTATGTACGCATGTATGTATGCATGTATGTAAGTATGTATATATGTATGTATATATGTATGTAAGTATGTATGTATGTGTGGATATATGTATGCTTGCATGTATGTATATCTTTGTTTGTAGATTTCAAAAAGTACTAAACAAAGTCCAAATATACATAAAATGGGCAAGTGCTCTCAATTGAAAGGTACATTTGAACATATTAACTGGTTGAATAAATATATTCTGACTGAAATAATTTTTATATACATTGTATACTGTCAAACTATATTTTTAGGGTTTACCGTGTAAAAAATATTCCGATCTGGGGAGAACGATACCAATTATTTTATCCGAGTGGAAAGGGTTAACGACACAACATAATTCAATACCGTATCACTGGCTGGTGAGAATAGCTTGAAGTTGAGCGCCTCGAGAGCCAACCATTTGACCGGACGATTCTCATTATCACCGAGACAATGGTATTCGTTGGGAAAGACGTCACGTGACAACGCCCTGTCAGTCAACCTAACTGTCAGACGACTGTCGACACTGACAACACATTACCAACATTATCATCAACACGAAATGATTCCAAAATACTGTCATCATTATCATCAAGAAATGATGCATATTATAATCATCGTCACTGTTACCATCCTCATCATCAGTCAACTTCTGCTATACAAATTGAGCGCCTCTGAGTAGTTCCTTGAAGGGGTTATAATATACATTTCCGAATGTTTGCATTGTAATAGGACAGGTCGATCAGTATAATTTACGAAGCCAGTGATGACATAATTTATACATTGGGTATTATTTATAAAAGAGGTGTCGAAAGATAACTAACACGCAGTTTCTCGTAGCGAGGTCGGTGTGGACGATACATTGTTTGTGAAGAAAGTTGACGGCTTTCGTGATCTGAATGGCGATGTAGACGAGCTGTTGAGTGTTCAAGACCTAATGAAGAACAAGATGGTTGTCATATAAACAACAAGAACATCAACAACAGCAGCAACAAAATAATAACAGCTTCAAAACTTGCTTGTCTGTTCATTGTGTGTGTTTGTGATTTAAATCTTGTAATAATGTAATGGCATCATTTTATCTACAGTGGGAAAGCATGCTTTAGCCCATTCATAATGGCATAAGTAACAATTTCAGTTTCAGTTTCAACATTGATTGATTATGTATTATTTGTATTGCTCTTTCGTAACTCAAGTTTCATATAAATTAATATTAGGGCCAAAATGTACATTTATATATCAGCTGGAACTCACATTTTAAAGGTGTTTAAGATGACCGCGATTACCAGTTTTATCATACAGTGTCGAAATATTATTTATAAAATTCCGTTACCTGTTGAAAAGCGACGTCTGAAATCTTGCATCGTTGTATTAACTTCTTGAGGTTTCCTTCGTTGAGGAATGGGTAGATAAGCAGAGGATGATGATCATCATCAATGGGGTTAAGACAGGTGGATGTAATGGCGTTGATATTATCGTGCTGAAGATCAAGGGTGAAACAACCCTCACGTAACATCACATCAACCTGATCCGACCGCGCCTCGTCTATAATAATAAATATATATGAAATTCTTATTATATGTAGAATTTATTCACGAAATTACACACCTTTTAAATGTGATAAAAATAAAAATTTATTGTTCTGATTGAAAAAATCAGATATATGCATGGAGTTAGTGTTGCCTGACACTTCGTAGGTGAAAAATTTCTGCTACAACTGCACAATTGCCTCTAGCAAATTCTGAGAACACCGACGGTACGCGGTTGGCGGAAAGATGAGACGGCGAAGGAGAGGACTGACTATCGAACCGCATAAAAGACTAAACCACGAAAATTGACACGAGCAAATCAGACTCTTCTTCAATGAGTGGATGTATCGAGAATTCTATTTAGCTTGTATAACTTTATTGGAACGTCGACTATACAATCTCGTTTGAACTCATATACAGCGCCAATTCATTCGGTCAGCCGAAGAAACGACGCTATGAAAATCGTCTTACTATAATTGTTCTGTGCAGATGAAAATGTAACCATAGTCAATGCGCTTTGAACCACGTATACAAAATATCTGTATGTGTTTATCATACAGGGTCTGTGCCTTGGTTAGGCGGTGCATTGAAGGACTAGCTCCACCATATCTTCGAGAACTCTGTTCTTCCACATTAGGAGTTCAGCGTCGGTCCACCCTTCGATGATCGGCGAACCAAATTGAGCTTCTGGTTCCCCGCTCACGGTCTACTATGCGACAGCAGAAGAAATGAATAATAAATGAATAATTTTTTAACCCTCATTTCACATAGGCCTATACATTGGCACACGCGTCTGTTAACATCTCACCCTGTTACGGCAGCGAATGTGTTAATAAATTTCAGCTGAAGACCAATACAATTAATCCGCTCTGCATGGCTTTTGACACCTCTTTTAAAGATTTAAAATCCTCTATAAGTACCTGCAAAAAACCATGAATTTTTATTATTGATCTTCTTTGCTATTTGTATGTTTGAATGTGCACTTGCTATAGCACCCCTTTAAAAATTTCAACTCAGAGGCACTCACGCCTACAGTGCGGACACTGCATCGGTTCTCGCAGAAGCGCTGAGCAATTGCGCGTGTGAAGGACTTGCCCAAGGTCCCTACGCGAATTTGAGGTCGATTCGAACATGTAACCCTCCGGCAGCAGGGCAACGAACATACCCACTACACCACCGCGCCCCACAATAATGATTAATATACTTCCTTATCCTTGTACACCCGATCGTATCCAAAACTCTAAAATCAAAAAGTAATAACATTATCCAGCGTTTGCACACCTCTTTTAAGTGATAATGGAGTTTAATAAAAACCAACGGAAGACCAAACAGTTTTTAATTAATTTAAATAGCCTGATATTGCATACCTCTTTCAAAGGATATAATGCTCAATAAGTATAACCAGATTTGATAAAACAAATTGTTTTAAAATCAAGCTTGGCTATTATTACTATTAGTGAGGATTTCTCTTGTTAGAGGATAACTATCTTGATTTCGGGTGTGTTCTCACATCGGTTTCAAGTTGATGTCAATTATAGTTATTCAGATAACGTCAGCAGCATTGCAGAAATTGAACCTTTCCAAGTTTCTACCAATAATTATTGTCCCTCTCCAGACTCGACTAAAGAAACGCAACACTGAACAGCACAAATTTTATTGATTTCAATTTGTCTTTGGCAACAATAACAACGATTAGAATTTATTCTCTTGACTAAAAATCAATATTTGACTCGATTTTTCATAATCCAACTTCAAATTAGTTCAGAACCCAAAACAAAAAACACTGAAGTAATAAAACTGTCAATACTGTATGTAAATTAGGTCAGCTCCAGTTGTTTATGCAATAAGCCAGTAACAATTATACAGATAAAAAACATATTGCAGTAGCAACGGTAATTTATTTATTTAATTGCAATACCGATAATGAAAGAATTATTACAGTAGAACCGGTAATAGAACATAATTATACTAATAATTATTGGTAGTTAAAAATAATTATGGTAATAGTAGAACCTACCGGATATAATAATTTATGTGATCATACTCGCAGTAAAAGTTATAGTAAAAATATGGCGACACAGAATGCATGCAGTAATTCGGATAGCAGCAACACAATTTAAACTATTAATTATAACCTTGATAAATATACATTTTAACAATTCTGATAACAATGGCACAAGTAATTAAGCAACTAACAATGAAAACGTTTTGAAATATGATCTGACTGCAGAAGTTAGACGATAAACAAAAGTATTTTGACAAATAATTCACAAGAGCAAATTTCAATTATCTCACTTAAAAACAACACAAGAACAACACAAGATTGAATGATTGATTGAAATTTGAAATTCAACTTTAATGACTGAACAATGTTGACAAATTAATTACACCCTACAATAATAGCCAACGAAATGCGTTCACGTTATACACCTCTTTTAAAATGTTAAAATGTTTTATAAAAATCGTGCACTTCATTTAAAATTATTCCTCCTTCGTGTGGCATAGCTACAGTTTCAATTAACCAAAGCAGATTGTGTGACTAGGACATTAATGAAAAATTCGACTGTCGTGGTTCTCTGTCACCCTTTAATCACTTATCCATCCCCCGTCTCTATCCGTAATCCATCCCCGAATGGCCAGAGGATAGGAATTCAAACCCCCAAGTCTTTCTTGTGGCCACAAGTTTTCATTGCATACCCCAAAGCCACATAATCCAGTTCCTTTTACCTAATTCTCAAACTGCGCTAGTTTAGCGGAACGATGGGTACAGTACAGCGTAACAGAGAATAATCCCGATACGAAAATAACGCCACCATGTGTGCATAAATACACAGCGCAATGTCAACTGGCGACCGGGCACCCAGGTTTTGGACTGGCACTATGAGATTACGGACAGTGTTTAGCGACATCTGACATCGTTCTGAAAAGCAGAGCCACAAATGCGTCACAGAAAGTTGAAAACCGTTGATTCCCGATTTAGTTTATTCTGTGCCATGAGATCCCGTATGCAAAATTTTATTGGGGAGTTTCTCGCTTCCAAACATTCATAAGGTCCATGCAGTGGCGGCGCCAGGGGGGGCTAAGCCCCCCTATCGGCGGCTCAGCCCCCCCCCCAAAACAAAACGAGGAAAATCTCTACAACTTACTGCTAACTTCGAATAAAAAAAGCTAGACAGTGACCAACGGCAAAGAAATCAACTATGTAGGGCCTAATCACTATTCATAGCGTAGAGGGCTTATCCTAATAGAATCCACCGCATATAATATTTTGCCAAATAGGCCTATACCCCCCGACCCGTCATGAGGTTATGTATACCATAATATATTGTGCAGCCCGCCGGCCGGCTGAGGGGCTACACCTGTAGTCTTATACAATCACATGCGAAATGGGGTTTTCAATTAGCAGCAGCACTCATGGTGAGACTTTTGGGGCTTGGTATCGGTCCCCAAGTTTGTGGTCAAACCCGGCCCAAGGGTGTGCACTGTGCAGGGCCCAAGGCAGCAAGAGATTCTCTGAAAAGGGTTCTGAAGCAGAACATTTACGAAGTTGATTTCCTGAAAATACATGTATGGTAAGCAGGCCTACTGTATTCATTCATTCATTCAGAGCAATTATATAGCGCCCCTTCAAGAAACTACTCAGAGGCGCTCCCAGCCCAACCACGAACAAAGAAAAAGGACTTGAGGGACTTGTAGAACGCAGTAGTGAGCGAAGCGTAACCGGGAGGTCGTTCCAGACAGTAGGCCCCACGACCGAGAAAAGCACGGCGCTGCTTAATAGCCAAGCGAGCCCGCGGGACCAGAAGCTCACCTTTAGACAAAAAATGTATACCATAGGCTTTGATATTCTAGAAAACCTGAATTCTACCGGTAGGCCTAGCCCGGGGCTGAAAGTGGTTTGGAAAGTTGCCTGGTCTGACTTTGACGGACGAAGCCTTTGAGCCGAAAATTTTCAGAAATCTTGTTTTGGTCATTCGCCCAGAATTGTAGAAATTTTTCCCATTTCTGGTACCTGACGACCATTTTTAGTCATTAATTAATTTTTGCCAATAAAATTTTTAAATCATACCATTTTTACCTATTTCTTTAGTTTGATGACCTGTTGCTTCTAGTTGTTTGCCCACAAATTGTTAAGACTTGCTTCTCGGCTGATACCCGGCACCAGTAGGTCACGAAAATCAATGCCGGGTCGCAGACCCTGACAGACCCGGCTCACTTTCAGCTCTGGCCTACAGCCTATACTTGTAAACTGTAGTTTTGACTCGCTTTATTTGCAGACTCATGGTGGAGTTTGGTCTCAGCACTGAGGGGGGGGGGGCTAAATTAATGTTCCGCGGATCTCCATTATAATAATAGTCAAGTCAACTTCAAAACAGCAGGTCGTTGATAACACCAGAATAACAATTATGACCTTACCCACCGGAGAATCGTTAGGAACACTAAACCAAAATATTATCCTTAGACACCAGAAAATTGTTGATAACACTAGAATCAAAAAGATGTTCTTAGACACTCGAAAATCGGAAAAAAACACTAGATTCAAAATAAAGTCCTTAGACACCCGACAATCGTTTGCAACACTGGAATAAAAATGATATCCTTAAGCACCCGAAAATCGTTGATAACACTAGAATCAAAAAAGTCCTTAGACACCCGAAAATCGTTGGTAGCACTAGAATCAAAATAAAGTCCTTAGACACCCGAAAATCGATGGTAGCACTGGAATCAAATTGGTATCATAAGACACCAGAAAATCGTTGATTACAATGGAATCAAAATGATGTCCTTAAACACCCGAAAATCGTCGATAACACTATAATTCTAATAAAAATGATGTCCGTAGACATCCGAAAAGCGTTGGTAACACTGAAGTTAAAATTATATCCTTAGACACCCGAAAATCGTTGATAACACTGGAATCAAAATGATGTTCTTAGACAACCGAAACTCGTTGATAATACTGGAACCAAAATGATGTTCTTAGACACCCGAAAATCGTTGGTAATACTGAAGTCAAAATAATATTCTTAGACACCCGAAAATCGTTTATAACATTAGAATAACAAAATGTTCTTAGACACCCGAAAATCGTTGATAACACTATAATCAATGTGATGTTCTTAGACACTCGAAAATCGTTGATAACAATTACAATCAAAATGATGTCCTTAGACCCCCGAAAATCGTTGGTAACACTGAATTTAAAATGATATCCTTAGACACCCGAAAATAGTAGATTGGACTGCAATCAAAACGATGTTCTTAGACACCCGGAACTCGATGGTAATACTGAAATCAAAATGATATCCTTAGACACCAGAAAATCGTTGATTATACTGGAATCAAAACGATGTTTTTAGACCCCGAAAATCGTCGATAACAGTATAATCAAAATGATGTTCTTAGACACCCGAAAATCATTCGTAATACTGGAATCAAAATTTTATCCTTAGTCACCCAAAAATTGTTGATAACATTGGAATCAAAACAATAGCCCGAAAAGGTGTTTTAAACAAAATTGGACGACTAAAATAGGTGTCTTCAGAAATTTTAACAGCTAAAAAAGGTGTCTGCAGAAATTTTGACAACTTAAAAGAACGTCTTCAAATATTTTGAAAACTAAAGTAATGTGCCATCAAGAATTTGACAAATAAAAAAAGATTTCTTCAGAAATTTTGACACCTAATGAAAGATGTCTTCATACATTTTTACGACTAAAAAAGGTGTTTTCAGACATCTTGACGACTAAAAAGTCGTCAGAAATTCTCCGCCGAAGAAGCACTGCAGAAATCAAATCCTGGCTACGGCCTTGGAGGCTGGAGGAAGTTGTGCAGTTCAACAAATTTCTGTTAAAACCCGTGCATTTTTATACTGGTAGTCGGCGACACTTCAAAACGAGTTCTTGTTGAAGGATTCATGATATTATCGTTCATAAATAGCTGGAAAAAAAGAGCCTAAAAAGGCTCCAGTTGATGTCAACAAACCTAAAAAAATGCGTTGGCGGCTGGGGCTCCGCCCCAGATTCCGCTGGGGGAGCTTACGACGCTCCCCCAGACCCCCTAGTCGGTATGGGCTTCGCGCCTTCGGCGCTTGGTAAAAAACATTTTTTCCGGCCTTGGGGCTTGAGCCCCCCCAAACCTGAATTCCTGGCGCCGCCACTGGGTCCATGGACATGAAATAAAAAAGATGAATTTTTCAATGTGGCCGGTGGCGGCCATATTGGATTTGTCAATACCGCCATTCGTGATTTTTCATATCCAGGGACTGATTTGACGTATAATTAAACAGGTCGTGTATCAAAGCAAATTAGCTTTGTTTCGGCTTTTATTTATATTTTTGAGAAGATTCTTAAAAGAGGTGTACTACAATTTGTAGTTATATGATTAGAATGGACGACAACCTCCTCCAGGATTGTAGTAGTTAACTTAACAAAGATCACAAGAGTCGCACTCCTCGTTTGCCCATACTTGGGATTGGCACTGTGAGAGTAAATAACAGAGGCGGAGTTTATCCAGGTTTGTTCGTCGCCTTGCAGTCGCAGGGTTGCACGTTCGAATCCACCTCAAGTCGCCGCGTAAGGACCGTGTCCAAGTTCTTCACTCGCAATTGCTCAACGCTTCGGCGTGAAACAGTGTCCGCTCTGCATTCGGGAGCACCTCTGAGTAGAAAGAGATTGAAGGGTCGCTATAACAAAAGCACATACAAACAAACACATGGGCGTCATACAGATACTTAGAGACCCCAAAAATATGGTCTTTGGTCTCGAGAAATGTCCGTGTTGGTCAGTTCAGACGAACTGTCCAAGAGCCGTGTAAAAGTCCTGAAGGCAACGTTGAAGCTGTTTAAACGTTGGTCTCTCTTCTGGACAAAACGACCAACAGCACGCCATGATCGCAAAACTAAAATAAAAACAGTTATATAAAAAACATACAAAAGAACCACATTGACAATACAGGATAAAAAAAATCATGTGTCGCCTTTACAAAGCTTTAAACGGTCAGTAAAATAGTAATACGTTATACACCTTTTTTAAAGTGACACACGATAAATAAAAATGCACGCGCTTACACACGTCGTTTGTTCCAGCACTATTCCGACATGCAAAAGCACAACAGTTGAAAAATATCATAATGAAAAGTTGACAACATGATTTCAGTAACAGCCAGTTTTAATAATATAGAAGTTGTACAACTGAGAGTTGTTATAATAATAATAGAAAAACTGAGAGTGGTTCCCTGCAAGCACAGCTCTTTCGAAGGTGAAATTAAACTCCATTGAACGCCGGTCCTACATGGGCCGATGAGGACTACTGTTGAGTGACTCTGCTTGAACTGCAAAAGCTAATTAAATAAATTATCTCCATAATAAGTCTTTTGCGTAGTAGATGACATTGTGAATAATTATGAACGAGCAAATCAGTCCCAAAACTATATGCATATCGGCTATCGTCGACACCTCTTTTACGTAAATACACTTTTAGTATAAAAACACTTTAATAATAACAGACCATTCAGTGAATCTTAGGCTTTGGGTCAAACAACAATTCGCATGTTAGCTGCTGCTGCAGTCATGATTGCATAATGCATAGTGTCGTTATAAATTCTTTCCTTGTGGGAACAGTGGTTTGGAGTAAGCTAATAACAAGGGCTACATCTTTTTCCCGCGGCTCTAACTGGAGATTTTTTTCCAAATCAAAACCGTGCTTTCTTGCGGTGCTACTGTCGGGAGCGCTTCTGAGTAGTTTCCTTGAAGAAGCGCTATAGAATTTATTGAATGAAAGAATCAACGAACTTCTGTACTCACAGATGAAGCTGGCAAATATTAATATTATATTTCACAATCGCTATGTCAGTATGAATGTATTTCCGAAAGACATGGCACAAAAGCGGGAAACGTGGAGACATTGGACGTTTGGACCTGCCGCTTGGCAGAGAACGTAAAGAAGAAGATGTCAGCCGTGGGTTGAAAGTGTCTGTCTCTCTGCCTGCGTTTCCATCTGCTTCTTGTGTCTGTCTCGGTATGCCTACGTCACTCTCTATCTGTCTCTCTCTCTCTCTCTCTCAACATCTTAAGATCGCCTGACACTGACAACCATCTGTTTCAACGCAACCCTCGTGAATGCGCTCTTGCCCCGCACATAGTTTCAGCAACGCTTATCAAATATCATGAAAACGAAAACTCACAGTTCGTTTGGACAATTGACCGGTTGTGAGACTCTGTATCCAGCCTTCAGATAAGTTGACATCTCAAATGGATCGATGTTGGCATACGGTATTTGACCCAAAGTCATCAACTCCCACAGCAAGACGCCAAAAGCCCACTGTGCACATTCACAAATAAACCATTCAGTTAACTACGATTATTATTCACACCTCTTTTAGGTAATATAAATATAGTATAATAAGATTTTATGCGCAATTATTTACAATTCACGGTTTCGTACGCATCTTAGCAGTCATGTTGCCAAACTGTCTTTATGTCTATTTTCATTATAAGGACCAAATTAACAGTCTGAGAAAAGAAAATGTTTCGTTTTCTGTTCAAACTACAAACATTACTACGTTAATTCTTCAAACTAGAAAAAAAATCACCTGTCACTAGCCAATTAAAAATATTCGTCAAAAATATTCGCTACCACCATAATATGTATTATAACGAATATTTAACTGTAAGCTGAAACTGAAAGAGTCTCCAGTGCAGGAGGCCCACGCAGACACATAGAACCGACAGCTGACATGATTATGGCATAGATGGATATTCAAGAAAACTACTCAGAGGTGCTCCATACTCGAATATTGATTTTAAAAGACAAATTTATATAATATAATAAGCAATATATTATACATGTATATGGTGGAAGTAAATAACAAACATTATATATATATATATAATTATATATTTATGTGTTTATAAGTACATAATATTATGTACCGTATCGCTGGCTGGTGAGAATAGTTTGAAGTTGAGCGCCTCCAGAGCCAACCATTTGACCGGACGATTCTCATTATCACCGAGACAATGGTATTCGTTGGGAAAGACGTCACGTGACAACGCCCTGTCAGTCAAGCGAACTGTCAGACGACTGTCGACACTGACAACAAAGAAATGATCTCCACGTTACTGACATCGTCGTCATCGTCATCGTCGTCATCATCATCATCGTCGTCGTCATCATCGTCGTCATCGTCATCGTCGTCTTCGTCGTCGTCGTCATCATCGTCGTCATCGTCATCGTCATCATCATCATCATCATCATCATCATAATCATCATTATCATCATCATTATCATCATAATCATCATAATCATCATAATCATCATCATCATCATCATCATCATCATCATCATCATCATCATCATCATCATCATCATCATCATCATCATCATCATCATCATCATCATCATCATCATCATCATCATCATCATCATCATCATCATCATCATCATCATCATCATCATCATCATCATCATCATCATCATCATCATCATCATCATCATCATCATCATCATCATCATCATCATCATCATCATCATCATCATCATCATCATCATCATCATCATCATCATCATCATCATCATCATCATCATCATCATCATCATCATCATCATCATCATCATCATCATCATCATCATCATCATCATCATCATCATCATCATCATCATCATCATCATCATCATCATCATCATCATCATCATCATCATCATCATCATCATCATCATCATCATCATCATCATCATCATCATCATCATCATCATCATCATCATCATCATCATCATCATCATCATCATCATCATCATCATCATCATCATCATCATCATCATCATCATCATCATCATCATCATCATCATCATCATCATCATCATCATCATCATCATCATCATCATCATCATCATCATCATCATCATCATCATCATCATCATCATCATCATCATCATCATCATCATCATCATCATCATCATCATCATCATCATCATCATCATCATCATCATCATCATCATCATCATCATCATCATCATCATCATCATCATCATCATCATCATCATCATCATCATCATCATCATCATCATCATCATCATCATCATCATCATCATCATCATCATCATCATCATCATCATCATCATCATCATCATCATCATCATCATCATCATCATCATCATCATCATCAGTCAACTTGTGCTATACATATTGAGCGCCACTGAGTAGTTTTTTCCTGCAGGTCCAATATGAATTTCCGAATGAATGAATGCTTACATTGTAACACAGTCTGTGTGGATCTGATGTACAAAATATCATAGCGATAAGTTATTTATAATCCTAATGTAAACCTTAAAAGAGGTGTGTACAGATAACTAACACGCAGTTCCGAGTAGCGAGGTCCGTATGTACGATACATTGTTTGTGAAGAAAGTTGACGGCTTTCGTGATCTGAATCGCTATGTAGACGAGCTGTTGAGTGTTCAAGACCTATTGAAGAAGAAGAACGTTGTCAAAAACAACAATAAAAGCAACAACAGCTTCAAAAATTGCTTGTCTGTTCGTCATGTGTGCGTGATATAAATCTTTTAATGACACCATTTATCTACGCTCGTAGAGTATGCTTTAAGCACATTCGTAATGGCTTACCTAGAAATATTTCAGTTTCAGTTTCAACATAGGTCATAATTATTATTTGTGTAGCTTTTATGAATACAAGTTGTGATATAAATCTCCATACACGTCTAACTTTATATATCAAATATAACACACATTTTAAAGGTGTTTAAGATAACCGTGATTACCAATAAAATTATTACGCAGTGTTGAAATTTATAATGTTCAGTTACCTGTTGAAAAGCGACGTCTGAAATCTTGCATCTTTGTAGGAACTTCTTGAGGTTTCCTTCGTTGATGAATGGGTAGATGAGAAGAGGATGATGATGATCATCAATTGGGTCAAGACATGCGGCTGTTATGGCGTTGATGTTATCGTGTCGAAGACCAAGGGTGAAACAACCCTCTCGTAGCATCACGTCAACTTGGTCCGACCGTGCCTCGTCTATATTAAATACAGCTCGCATTTTAAAGGTGTTTAAGATGACAGAGATTATATACATGTATTTTTTGTGGGACGCGGTGGTGTAATGGGCATGTTAGTCGCCTTGCAGCCGAATGGTTGCAGGTTCGAACCCACCTCAAGTCGCCGCGTAGGGACCTTGGGCAAGTGAACTTGCAATTTCTCAGCGCTTCGGCGTTAAACTCAGAAGCAGTGTCCGTTCTGTAGTCGGGAGCGCCTCTGAGTAGCAAGCTTGAAAGCTCGCTAAAAAAGTGCACATACAAACATATTAGGTAAGTAAGTATGTGCTTTATTGAACCGCCTGCAAACGCACTGCGGGAACATTATATGAGAACAGAACAGAGCGTGCACATTCCCAAAAAAATCGCAATGTTGCATTTTTCTATAATCACAGTAGGCCTATAACAACCAAAAAAACATAAAATACATTTGTGGAAACCATTTGGGAGAAAAAGATAAACAGCAATAAAAATTAAGGTCATTTGAATAGCATCCGTGTATTTAAAATCTACGTACTTTGTATTCGCGAAATTATACACCTTTTAAATAGTATAAACTTGGAGATTTATTGTTTTAATTGAAGAAATCTGACGAATGAGCTGACGCTTATTGCGAGGGATAGTCAACTTTTTAGATTTCTACTACATCCGCGCTGCCGCGCGTAAAGAGTCCACGGTGCGCATGACGTCATTCTCGCCCAATAATAATTTCCTTAACAATCCGGTTGACAAACCGAAACCGGTTTCCGTTTGCAATTATGCGCTTGAAACAATAATATTCACAAGAACGCAGATCACAATCGAAAACCCTAAATTTCTAGGGGGGGCAGGGGGTGGGTAGGTGGGTGGGGTGAGGGGTGGGTGGGATGGACAGGAAGTGGGGGTGTGGGGGACGGTTGGAAGGGGAAGAAATTCCGGGGAATAAATTCACGGATGGCGCACCGGTGGACGTCGGAGTGTGGGGTGGTGGGGGTGAGGAGGCGTGGGTAGGATTGGGATGGGGATGGGTAGGTGGGGTGGGAGGGGTGCGTAGTGGGGTTGGTTGGAGGGGTGGGATGGAGATGAGTGGTGGGGTGTGAGGTTGGGGTTCGGGATGGGGTGGAAATTTCCAGGGCATCGCCAGGTAATTCAGCTAGTATTTGATAAAGATGTTGCTACAGTATTTAAGTTTAATGAGGTTTGTTCTTATAGCAAGCCCAGCATACATTTTAACGGTGTGAAATTTATCACAAGTTATATTATCCTTCCACGCATGTGAAAATAGCGACCTTATATGCTATTAAAATGTTTGTCTCTCTTTCAAATTAAATATTTCCTACTTTTTACGAAATCAACCAAAATTGCAGATAATAAAGACACCTTTAAAACGTGACTTTATTTTGCTATAAATACCAAACGAATAAAACCCAAAATAATAAGTCAGGGCCATTTTGACCAGTGTTTCAAAAGCATTTGTAGAAATTTCGCTGAGACGAATAATTGGATGCCACGGGTTTTCGTTAAGAATTCAACTGCGCAACTGTTTGCCTGGATAAATTCAGAGGGCGATGGCAACGAAAAAATAAATACAGCGTTTCGTTAAGCAACAGCTGACTCAGCAAAAGTCGATCTTTGGATCAGGAGGAAATATTTATTTTCGTCGTCATTTTCATTTCTGGAGAAGGGAAGGGAAGAATATGACAGGAATTAATAAATTGCTCTGATGGACGGACGGACAGATTACCTGTGACAGTTTTTATGAAGACTTGTTGTATTTCGGTTTGTGCATCGTTTGTTGTTTCCAATGTCCCAACGTAGATCTGGCCAAACGTACCTGACAAAGTAATTTGCAGTTATAAAAATAATAATATAACCAAAGGTATTTGTCTTCAAATTGTTTTTTAGCTCTCGTGGGATAAGCTCGACCTTTTTTATAATGCCACAACTTTAAATAATAAATAAAACTCAGCTGAATTCTGAACACGTACTTAAATTAAGTAATGGACTTTATTTGAAAAAGAGTAATAACGCTGCAACAATTCACCACTTTCTGAACATATTTCTCTGCCACATTCTCCATTACTTTCTCTTCTCAACCTTCTCTTCATCCTCCTTCTCCTTCTTGCTTCTCCTCGACATCCTCTCAACCAATGCCATCACTATTCTCTTAATTCGTTCAACGAAACATTTAAATTAATTAAACACCTGATTTACGTTTACTTACTTATTTATAAATACTTATAAAAACATTCGCTTTGTGCTGCGTTCATGGCATATTAAATCTTGCTTGCTTCAGATAATAAACAATAAAATCGATTTATGAAATTTTGCACACCTTTTAAAAGAGATATCATTTTTCTATAAATAGTTGATTCAGACCTTGTCCAAATGTTCGGTTAAAATGTATTTTTAAACAGTAATTTATCTAAAGTCATTCCCTGTTTCCTCCTATCATTCTTTATCTTCTTCTTATTTTATTATTTCATCTTTATCACATTTTCATATCCATTCCTCTTTTTAATATCCATCATAATCTTCCTCGTCTCCTCTAGCTTTTTATCTGCGTATTCATAATTCTCTTCCGCCTCATAGTCAAAATAAAAAAGTACCCTCCATGAGAAGTTCTCCCAACGTAAGACAGTCGTAGCTAACTGCGATCGCCTTCAGACTTTTTCGAACTTCGTCAGGTCTCAATTCAACAAAGACAGAGGGAGCCACAACGCCACGATTCGACATCGACCCAGCTTCTGTTCAATACAAAAATATAGTACTTATATTGCTTTACTATTCTTTTAAACAGGTGTCCAATTTTCAAGCAAATTTTCATTTGATGGATAGCGATGTCTTGTGGGTTTTTGAACAGAATTACTTTAAAAGAATGCCATTTCCCGTATTTACATGAAACTAAAAAATAATCTCTGTAAAAAGTGTCAAAGTTATCTTTTGATAATGTTTTCGGCGCATTCCCCATTTTCTCAAGCCTGGGATTGGCGCAGCTAAATTTTTTTTTAAATTGCGACTTTAATAGTTGTGCCGTTTCAAAAGTTCATTTACAAGAGATCTCCAAAATCGGGAACAGAAGGAATAGATAAGAACCCTTTTTAAAATAATTTAATATCATATTAAAGGAGCTGGACGCACATAAGTACAAATCATTTTATGATACTGACACAGTGGGGTGTCGTAAATTAAACAGCAACAACCAACATTCACAGTTGCAACTCTGAATTTATACAGCGCCCCACAGTGAAACTCCGCATAATGTGCTCTCAAAACAAAACCTCAACCAAGAAGAATGGTTTTTAAATGATTGTGGAAAGGAGGAAAGGAGGAAAGGAAGACCAAGAAGTTCATTACGGAGATTGTTAGGTTATATTTATTCATGAAACTTATTCCATACAGTCATGATTTTCAACGGAATTGAGCGAAAACAATAAATCCAATCGTTTATCATTGAAAAGTTTTATGTAGTGAACTTCCGCAGTTACGATCGATTGTTGACGTAATTAAGCAAACTAAAGTTATTATACCAAAGTAATATTCATTTTAAAAGGTGTCCAAATATCGAAGTAAAATTCTTTTTTGTGGCCAGCGAAATTTTTCAGGTTTTTGAGCAGTATTATTTTAACCGCACGTTACATTTCGGGTATTTATGTATAATGAATCTCTGTGTAATAGACGTCAAATTAATCAATTACTAACGTTTTAATAAGCTATGGATAATGATTTACTAGTGATTTCTATTGCGAAGCATTATTTCTAATAAAACGTGGTGTAAATTCGAAGGTGTGTAATTGGTGGAAATGCACTGGTACCTGATATGGTACTACGACTCGTTGTATGGTCGTTTCCCAGGTAGACTGGTTCCCGAGACAACGAACTCGTGACGTCACTGGCAAAGAACAGAAACAAAACCAAGGTCTAGAAGAAAGACGCAGAAAGAGACTATTGGGAAGACATATATATCTAGAAAGAGGGTAAGAGATATACAGATATAACGTCTAGTAGGCGAAAAAGGAACATTGTACGGATCGAGGATGGCTGAGAACAGAACAGAACAGGCAAAAAATAGACAGATAGTGACAGGGCCAATCACAAAGAGACAAACAGAATGCACACATACTAAGAAGCAATTGAAGAAGACTGCGGGAATAAAAGGAGTCACAAAGACAGACAGACATACATACTTACAGACAGACAGACAAAGACATAGACAAGGGCACAGAGATACGCAGACAAACAAGTAAGCATACAATCTGACCATATTCTGTGTTCATCCGTTGATTTCTTTGTTCTCATATAGTAGACAAAGACGGACAAAGCGATGACCATGATGCCACCACAGGCACAACCGATTCCAATGTAGAAGACGTGGCTCGATGAACCCGTCAGAGGAGAACCTTCACTAGCTAAATCACTCATCAAAAGAGCAATATAAAAAGTTAGTTATTTGACTCTATTTATAATAATCCTAAAAACTTTCTTAAAGGTGTGTTAAATAAAGAATTACTTATGGAATTTTTTAGAAACCCAATATTAAAAATTAGCTTTATAGCAAATCATAAAACGATCTTAAAGGTATATATTAAATATGTGGAATTTTTTGCGATGTAGGTGATGATGAAAAGAAATAGCTCCGCGACAATTAAAAGACGTGGTATTTACAGTATTTATAGCTGTTTACAGATCATCTAAAAAGGTGTGTAATTGTTTATTATTTATTTACTGAAAATTTGATATAGCGCTCCTTCAAGGTTACTACTCAGGATTTTAATTTTTTTAGCCAAATCATTTAACACAAAATATCCATACGAAGGTATCATAGATGTAAAAAAATTGGTGGTGGTATATATATATTGACACATTTTTTAAAGAAATTAAAAATATAATGATAAGCAGACTGAAAACTGAGTTATTATCTATTTTTGTGATGATGAAGGTAGTGGTGGTGTGGTGGTTATTGTTGTGGTGGCGGTTGTGGTGGTGGTCATAATGGTATGCCAATCTAATCAAATTCTTACACCTGTTATGAAAACTTCAGCTCATTATAGACAAGATTCAAATCCTAATTGGATGGATCCGATTAGACCAGGGTCTATGACAACAGAGATCGTTACCCTGGGCAGAAATTTGTTCGGCGTATTACAGCACTTATGAGCAAGGTACTAGACCAGTAAATCTATATTAATAAAACATATTAATTGTTGTAATTTGTTTAATTTATCTACATAAAGGTGTCTAGGCAGCAAGATCAATCAATCAATCAATCAATCAATCATTTTTAACACAATAATTATGCAAGACTCATTCTTCGTGAAGGTGTGTAAGTCACCGATCTATAAAAATTTAGTTCTTCATGATCATCATCATCATCGTCGTCGTCGTCGTTATAATCATTTCTATTGAACTGACCAATGAAAACGTCCGGTTCATCGCCATCTATCCACGTTTCCAATGGCAACGGTTTGTCATGAAAATCGCGATTCAACGGATCAACATCTAAGACGAACAATCAATCAATCAATAAAAAGTCAGTCAATCAGTCAATCAGTCAATCAATCAGTCAGTCAATCAAAAAATCAATCAATCAGTCAATCAATCAATCAATAAAAAGTCAGTCAATCAGTCAATCAATCAATCAATCAGTCAGTCAATCAAAAAATCAATCAATCAGTCAATCAATCAATAAAAAAGTCAGTCAATCAGTCAATCAATCAGTCAATCAATCAATAAAAAAGTCAGTCAATAAGTCAATCAATCAATCAATCTATCGATCAAAGTCTATTACAGCCCATGCTCAGAGGCGCTCCCGGCCCAGGTATTAGGAAAAATAGTTTTGAGAATACTTTGAGAGGTGTCGCATGGTCACTCCATGTTGTCGGGGTAAAACACAGAGAAGGAACGGGTCTACATTGTCACAGTGTGAATTTCGTTCTTCATGAGTTATCCAGCACAACTTTTTTAGTATTTATTATACGGCGTATTTAAGCCAATGTTAAACATTCTGCAACCCCAAACTTATATAATTTATTTAAGGTACGTTAAAAAGGTGGATTAGTTTGCCGCTGCATATAGCGACACTTGCGTAAACACGAGGTTCGACGTAACCACTTCATTGTGGGGCGCGGTGGTGTAGTGGTGGCGTCATTGCCTTGAAGCCGGAAGGTTCGAGGTTCGAATCCACCCTCAAACGCGTAGGGACCTTTGGCAAGTCCTTCACTCACAATTGCTCAGCGCTTCGGCGTGAAACTCCGATGCAGTGTCCGTTCTGCATTCGGGAGCGCCTCTGAGTAGAGCACTTGAAGGGGCGCTATAACAAGTGCACATACATACAATTTAAATTAACTGAACTTTGGATTGGCACTACAGTTTATAATTTGAAGCAGAGCTGGTGCAAGGTAATCTTACTACACATCATTCATTTTCAAATGCATCTGACTGCTGTGGAAGTCAACTTTATATTGTCACGTTTGGACAATGTGGGAACGGCTCTGCATTGTCGCAAAGCTGGAGAACGGGACCATTAAGTCACCGTGCGATCTACATGTAGTAAAATTTCTAAAAGTTCTTCATGATTAACTGTTGTCCAGCATAATTTTTTTGGTAACGTACTCAAATCAATAATAACCAGTTTGCGTCTCGTGTTTATATAACCTACCTTAAATCTCTTAAAAAGGTGTTTAACTTGCTGCTGTATTCAGCGACACTTTGTGTAAATAAGAAGAGGTTCAGTGTTTCCCTCTTCATTTCACTGAACTTTGGACTAGCAATACAGTTTATAATTTGAAGGAGAGATGGTGCAAGACATTCCAATGTAATCTTATTACACATCATTTATTTTATTTTCAAATACATCTCACTGTCTTAGTCGTAAACCTTTGAATAACAGCAACGGCTGCAATATCACTCATAAGTGGACAACTTACAAAAGCTGTGGACGTCTTTTAAGTCTTAAAATGAATTATAAATCTTTTTTATATCAGTGGTTCATCTTTTATAATCTTAATCTTTAATTCAGTAGAATCTCACTTTATTTTTGTGTAGCCCGTTCTTCTTTTATTTTATTTTTTCGTGTATGATGGGCTTTGACCACAGTCGATTTTATATTAGATCAGTTTGCAATCTAACGTTAATAATAATCAGGCGCATAAATAGGCCTACACACCTGTATAAATCTATCCCGATTGATATAAATAATTTATCGCGAATTTGCAAGCAATTATCAGTTCTGCAAAATTCACTGATAAAAGTACAAACATGGCAATTACAATTTTATGAAAATAATATCCAATATTCTTTAATCTTTCAGGCTAAATCTAATCTAGCTCAGTCCAAACTATAGATTTCAAACATGTTAAGATGCTGCAAACAATGTATATAATTAAAATGTCTTGCTCCTGGAAGACAATGGTCTCGGTAAAGAATTAATAACACACACGCACACCCCTCAAAACAGCCATCTTGTAGAAGGTGCAATTGTAGCCTGACCATTCGTATTAAATGTGGTTTCCATTTCCTCTTCCCAGGTTTATCTGTTACTACGAAAAACTTCGTCTGTTTGTATGTCTGTATGTCTCCCTGCCTGTATGTCTGTATGTCTGTCTGTCTGTCTGTCTGTCTGCCTGCCTGTCTGTCTGTCTATCTGTCTGTCTGTCTGTCTGTCTGTCTGTCTGTCTGTCTGTCTGTCTGTCTGTCTGTCTGTCTGTCTGTCTGTCTGTCTGTCTGTCTGTCTCTCAGTCTGTTTGTGTAGTGTGTACCTGTCTTTCCCTTGTGGCATGTCTTCCTTCTTCGTAGCTCCAATGTAGTGACGTTGGAAGCGGAGAAGATGGTGACATTGATGAATATCTTGATATCCACTTCAGCTGTTACCATCCCACTGCATGGAAGGCTCACCTTAAATACTGCAACGTCGAAAATTTAGTAGCCTATTATATACATAGTTGAAGAATTATTGTATATGTTTTAGATCATAATCTTTATATAAAAAAGAACGAAAAACTTTTGCAGGTGTTTAGCTATGTCATGTCAAGACGCCGTAGTATTCCTGATTAACAAAAAGGTGTTTAAAGAGATGGATGGATGGATGGATCCGATTTGACCAGGGTCTATGACAACAGAGGCCGTTACCCTGGACAAAAATTTGCTCCGCATATTACAGCACTTATGAGCAAGGTACTAGACCAGTAATTTTTAAAGAGCTGGATTTAAATGCTTGGCACAAATATCACAACTAGTAGAATGTTGTCAGTTGTTTTCGGATGCACTTATTTTCAGATGCTTAATTTAAAAAAGGTGTTTAGAGGCATCGATTTAATGCTTGGCATAAATACCACAACTAGGCCTAAAGTAGAATGCTTATAATGTTTAAGGATTAAGAATTTAATATACGATGGAAGTTTTAATATTCGTCAATATTTGTGAATACATACAAACTTTATTAATTATTCGTAAAATGCGATTAATACTCGATCGTTCAAAGGTTGTGGTTTACCTGACTTAGTGGTTGGTACTTCTCCGTTGTATCGTATGCTGGTCGTTGGTGAACTCATCGCCTGTGTGTTAGAAGCTGATAGACCGAGACTGTAATACATCTAGCACACACATACAAAACTAAATCACAAAGAACGGTCATTTTAAACACCCTTAAAACGATTGAATTCTATGTCATGTATTGGACAAATGGGACACAATTTTGAAGAATTCATTTACTTTTTCAGGCCGTTCAACATATAACGCTACTAATCACCGCTTTAAAGGTGTTGTAAGCAAAGCCAAATGAAACTGTATTCTTTCATTCATTCGGACATTTATATAGCGCTCCTTCGAGTAAAAAACTACTCAGAGGCGCTCCTGACTCCAGCGCGCCCAAAAAGAACAGTTTTAAGTTTTGTAAGGAACGATTCTGGTAGAGTCCCAGGGTGTAGGCGCAGCTCAAAAGGAAGGCTATTCCAATGCGAGATGTAACAAAGGAATGTACTAGAGTAAGAGCAGCAGCAGATGTAAGAGAACGGATGACAGTGGTAAAGCCAGGAAATTCAGATGCAAGAGAAAAGAGATCAAGCTTGGCAAGCTGCTGCCGTGTGCCCAACTAAATAAATTTTGTCTCAGAAGGATTCAAGCGTAGTCTATTGGATGACATCCATGCTTATGCCTCAATGGTGTGGGGCTATCCAATATGTGATTTTTGGGGTTAGTCTCAGAGGGTTAAAAAAATACCAAATAAGGAGATCATCTGCTGTCCTTTCCATATTCGTTTTATACCCAAAAAATATATCACAGGGACCAGGCGGCAACAAAAATATCTAAATAAGAACTGCTTCGAAACAAGCAATTAAACACCCGTTTCAGTAATATCACTTGCTAATAAATATGTGAAGAACACAACAAAAGCCGATGGGAAAGTGGGATTTGATGGTTAAGTAAGAGAAGAGCAGCAAAATAAACCGCATTTAATACTGAGTAAAATAAATTGTAATTAAACACCCGTTTTTGTAATGTAACTTGCTATTAAGTAAGAGATAGGCACAAAACCGGTAATCTCATAAGACTATAGATAATAGACGTACGGCTGGATCAGGCGGTGATCGGCGAAGGTTTTGCCAGTTGAAGTAGATATCGAATGTATCTGATCGAATGGGAAGATTGAAGGACAAAGCGTAATCATTGACGATACCAGAACGAACGTAGAACACCTCTCCACTGATACCTGTCAACAAAAAACAACAGGGATAGAATGATCAATGATGACGATAACGACAACGACAACAAATACTATGACGACGACAAGAAGAACAAACAACAATAACAACAACAGCAACAACAATAAAATTTATAATAATAACAATTCTTATTATTATTAACAATCATCGTCACCATCATAATTATCATACTGATAAGAGTAGTAATAAAAAATAACAATACTAAAAATATCAATAACAAAATAATAAAATAGCAATAATAATATACAAAAACAATATTAAAGCAACTTTAGACGTTGAAAAATAAACTCATAATAAACTATTTTCCCGGTCGTTATTCTCAACAACAACAACAATAATAATTATAATATTTATAATATCTATAATAATAATAATTATGATAAATTATAAAAAAATAATGGAATCTATAATAACAATAATAGAAATAATAGGCAACTACACAACTTTGGAAATTGAGAAATAAACTCATAATAAACGATTTTCGTTGCAAGATGGGTTGTCTCTATTCATGTGGAAAACCGATATAAAACTGGATGAATGGAAGAAGATGAATGCGAATACGAGAAGAATTGAGGAAACAATGGAATGATGGATGAGAAAAAACTCATTAAACGATCTATCCATTCATCCATTATGATTAACCCAACCATGCATGCGTGGAAAACATTTTGGTATTATAGGCATCATGCTGGTGACAGAAAGTTATCCTTAGACACCTACAAAACGTAATCAGACACCACTATATATAAATTGCTATTCCAAATATCGCTAGCGTGCATTTATGGCAGTATAAAACGGTGAACAGTTGCGTTGGTCATGAAAAAACAGAAATCATAAGAAATTGTGTAAAATAAGCATTATGATATTCATTGTTTATTAATGGCATGACATTCTTAAACTAGCTATATACATGTACAGTTTATAGCCTGCACTACTATATACGTAAATAATAAATTTAACGAGTGAAGGAAACAGTTTATTTGACAATCAATTGTCCGAAACCATTATCAGAATTAGATTTCATCAACACAACCACTATTTTTTCTCATAAAAGTCGATAAAACCTATCCCGAAAATAAAAGCAGTCACATTGGTGCGGCGATTTTACAATCATCAGGATAGTGGCAAGAAAGCTCAATTTAAACACCTTCAAAACGTTGTTTAACGGCGACATATAATTGAGCAATATATTTTGCATGGTTAGATATAATTGATGCCAATTCATAAAATACAAAAACATAATAATAAAGGCTTATATTAGACACCTTAAAAAGTGTTTGACTTAGGCCATAAAATAACACTCGACGCAACATTGATATATTGCATGCATGAATTACTCCGTATAATAGTGAGGATGGCATAGGTTCTATACTATGCAAGTCTTTTTGGTAGCGGTAAAAGATTAGACAAGTCATATAATAGTGATACTATAATATCCGATGGCGAAATTAACGGTTACTATTACTACTAAGACGACGACGACGACGACGATGATGATAATGATGATGACGATGAGGATGACGTTGACGGAGATGATGTTGATAACGATGATGATGACAACGATGATGACATTGACGATGATGATGATGATGATGATGATGATGATGATGATGGTACCAACGGTTCAACTACCGTATAACTTCGTGTTTAGAAAACTGCAAAAGTGGGGTTGTTAAACCCGTAGGATGCCATTACCAGCAGCCGCAGGCTATTTAATAAGTCGCCTACCCAGGTGTGCTCCCTCTTAACCCTCGAGTGCCCAAGGGGGGGGGGGGTCCGACCGGACCCCAGGCCTGTTTTTCCCGGATAACTTTTTAAAGGCTATGGATCTGCATAAATGCTTTTAGGTATTCCTAGAGCAACCATTTGGGCATAGAATGGTATATTTTGCGTGAGTATTGTCCAACCCTGCACCCCACAATCCCATCATATACTAAGGGTACCCCATGATATGCGACTGATATTCATACAAGCGCATGGTTACTGGTCGATAAATAAATGGTCAGCGCACGTTATATGAAAGAAAGATTCATACAAATTGGTGAACTTAGAATTACTGACATTGTAGCACTATGTTTGGCCTATGTTTGCAGCATAGAATTTGAAAGTCTGCAAGTCTGTGTAGGTCTATCTCAGCAATTATTGCATACAACAGGTTTGCGTCAAAACGGATGTCATAGGACAGTAGCCTACTGTTCAATGTTCATACAAACGGTGGCAACCATTCTGTCAAGGTTATGCGAATAAAATTTACACAAATTTACAATTGCGATTACGATTTAGTCTACCATAATGCTACTGGTCCTTCGATAGCTGGAAATGAGAGCAGCTAACTGGCATGCGGGCAAGACGTAGGCTATAGCCTTCCTTCGGTAAATAACGCAAGCAAGCATAACATTGTGTATCACGAGATTTTTACACTATTAGTTTACACCAGGTGGTGTTATTGTGCAATATGATACATCAATCGATTGCAAATTCATTTGGGATTACAGTGAACAAAATTCTATAACGATATTCCAATCCCTTCTCAAGATATTAGCATGAAAACGCTGGGCTTCCTTCGGTAAATAACGCAAGCAAGCATAAAATGTGCATCACGAGATTTTTACACTATTATTTAACACCAGGTGGTGTTATTGTGATATAAGATACACCAATCGATTGCAAATTCATTTGGGATCACATAGAACTAAACTCTGTAACGATATTCCAATCCCTTCTCAAGATATTAACATAAAACGCTGGGGTCCGCGCGGACCCCCCCCCTTGGGCCTTCGTGTACCAAAAAATACCTTGGGCACTCGAGTGTTAAACAACCGCCTAAAATGCCTTACCATACACACATACAGCAATACTGCATTTAAAATCGAGTTACCGGGCTCTGTATAACTTATACCTTTAGCAATAATAGTATGGGATTTTACTACCGGGCACTGTAAACTTCCAACATAAACCATTACAATGTCTGACTTCTAAAAAGCTGCAAAGACTATTTTCGACCATTAATGGTCAATGTTGTGTCGCACTTTGGATGACTTTTCTAACAGCTGGACTGCTTCGTGATAGGTTGTTTTATTAGCAAAGCAAACTGAAGATTGTTATAACCTAGATTTATGTATGGGTATTTGATAACCATTTCCAGGTGTCTAACATGAGATGAAATAATTGCAATAAAATAAGAATTCTATTTAATTTACTAATTGCATTTTCATTAAACTTCATGTTTTTATATATCGCCTACCAGCAACCATCCTGTTTATGTGTCCATAAGTTGACCATATTTACCGTTTTATGATTATATTATAATTTTTATACATAATTTATAAGATGTTCTTGGGTCAAGCTCCTTGGCATACTCACTATAATGGGCGGCCTATGTGTTCAGTGCATTTGCTTATGTCGGCCCTTTGCTGTGGAATGGCCTCCCTACTATGATTCGTACTCAAATCTGATCTAGAAGTATTACTGCCTCTGCGCATTTCGTTAAATCTTTTTTTTACCTTTGATCCAGCGGGATCTTTGCACTGGGAGCGCTTCTGATTAGATTGTATATTGAGAGAGGCGCTTTATAAATAAAAAAATAGGGTAGGCCTAGTGTAGTGTAGTAGTAGAGTAACACAATTTAATAAGTTTTGATCAGAAAGAAAATAATGTTCTAATCGCATCCAGTCAAAGCTGATCAAACCTTCGATTAATAAATAATTAAAAACAGTTTTTCAAAACGAATCTAAAATGAATCGAGTTTTGGTTGCAAAGGTTTTAGTCAAAAGAATATAATATTATTGAAGACTAAAATGGATTTAAATTATTTTGAAAGTTTCTGCTGATAATTATACGCGAACAAGACAATGTTTTAAGGGTGTTTTAGGAGAGCGGTTTTGTTAATAAATTAATAGTCCGTATTCGTGTGTTTATATAGCCAGGATTTAAAGGCTTTTAGGGTGTATAATAATCGAGTTAAACAAACGTTTAGTATGTTCATGATGATGATGATGATGATGATGATGATGATGATGATGATGATGATGATGATGATGATGATGATGATGATGATGATGATGATGATGATGATGATGATGATGATGATGATGATGATGATGATGATGATGATGATGATGATGATGATGATGATGATGATGATGATGATGATGATGATGATGATGATGATGATGATGATGATGATGATGATGATGATGATGATGATGATGATGATGATGATGATGATGATGATGATGATGATGATGATGATGATGATGATGATGATGATGATGATGATGATGATGATGATGATGATGATGATGATGATGATGATGATGATGATGATGATGATGATGATGATGATGATGATGATGATGATGATGATGATGATGATGATGATGATGATGATGATGATGATGATGATGATGATGATGATGATGATGATGATGATGATGATGATGATGATGATGATGATGATGATGATGATGATGATGATGATGATGATGATGATGATGATGATGATGATGATGATGATGATGATGATGATGATGATGATGATGATGATGATGATGATGATGATGATGATGATGATGATGATGATGATGATGATGATGATGATGATGATGATGATGATGATGATGATGATGATGATGATGATGATGATGATGATGATGATGATGATGATGATGATGATGATGATGATGATGATGATGATGATGATGATGATGATGATGATGATGATGATGATGATGATGATGATGATGATGATGATGATGATGATGATGATGATGATGATGATGATGATGATGATGATGATGATGATGATGATGATGATGATGATGATGATGATGATGATGATGATGATGATGATGATGATGATGATGATGATGATGATGATGATGATGATGATGATGATGATGATGATGATGATGATGATGATGATGATGATGATGATGATGATGATGATGATGATGATGATGATGATGATGATGATGATGATGATGATGATGATGATGATGATGATGATGATGATGATGATGATGATGATGATGATGATGATGATGATGATGATGATGATGATGATGATGATGATGATGATGATGATGATGATGATGAT
>OX243821.1:34724237-34776737 GCA_945859605.1 Lumbricus rubellus
ACCGGTCCGCCACCAGGTCGCACATGCTTATGTGTACATGCATGTATGTGTGCGGTTTTCGATAAATAACGAAATAATAGTACATATATTATAATTGCATTTGTGTGTTTCGCTTTTCCGACGTGCAAATAATAAAAAAGATGTTGATCATTTGCATAAATTGTAGGTCACGTGGTTAGCCAAAGTCACATCATCTAGGTCTACGAATAATAATTAGGCACTTAGTTATTCATGAACCAAGTGAATGATTGACAGGTTCATAATGTGACCTGTTTTCACCTTTAGCCTGTTTTCACCTTTAGCCCTGAGGCGAAAATTTGTTTACTGCAACGCATGCTATCATTAGATACTTGCACGACCTAGATAACAAAAAATATATTGCCCGCTACAATACTCTCCATAACAAATTATAGAATATATTAATGTAATATTATGAGGAAATAATTATACGTGTAAATGTAATTGCAACATTTTTGTTTAATATAATGAATATTATAATAAATATTATTTTCAATCGTAGTTTCAACTAATACAACGTGTTGGCTTTTAAGACACCTTTTAAAACTATTTTAATGCTGAATAAATAATCATATCCTTAAAGCGTTATGCAATTTGATCACCCGGTCTCAGTTCTGAGTCGACTACATGAAATGTAGGCCTACATAATAATTATAAAAAAATAATATTATTGCTGGAATGAATCTTAAAATTATGCAAGTGTGGAATTAAAACAGTACATAAAATTAATATCATGCAATGTACAAAATGCTGAGTGAGTGGGGCAACATTTTTATTATTATAAAGAATATAAGAATGTTCAAAATGTACATTCAGCTAATACAACATGATGGCTTTTAAGACACCTTTTAAAACGATTTTAATGCTGAGTAAATATTCATATCCTTAAAGCATTATTCGATTTGGTCTCCTGGATGTAACTTTAAGTCGACTGCATGAAACGTACACGATATTCTAGAAAATAAATATTAGGCCTATTGAGGAAAAGAATATTCAAACTATGACTTACTTGACTTATGGCCCTGGCGAAGCTTGCGCCCGCATCAGCCGCTCCTTTATGGATAGCCTCCAATTGACCCTGTCCTGAGCTGTTCTCGTCGCCTCTCCCACGGTTAATCCCATCATCAGACAGTCCTCCTCCACCATATCCATCCAACGTTTCCTGGGCCAAACTATGCAAGTGTAGAATTACGACATTACACAAAATTTATAGTATGCAGTGTATAATAAGTGTACAATGTTTTCTGTTAAAAGATTCTTATATTTTAAACAGTATTATTATTAAAAACTTTTTAAATAAATTATATTCGAAATATTATAATTATTATAATACTGATAAAAAATTTGTACATGACGGAAGAGTGTTTTGCTCTTAACAAGGCAAGAGAAGCTAGGCAGAATGACTCATTGGTTGGCTGACTGACTGACAGTATGTGTGAATGAATGAACGAATGAATGAACGAACGAACGAACGAACGAACGAACGAACGAACGAACGAATGAATGAATGAATGAATGAAAGAAAGAACGAACGAATGATTGAATGAATGATTAGGTGATTAAGTGATTAAGTGATTAAGTCAGCTAGCGAGTGAATGAGACTGTTTATGAGTGAGTGAATGAGTGGGTGAGTAGGTGGGAGGGGGTTACTAACCAAATCAACTATCGAAAGAACGACTACAAAGAATCTATCGCCATACAGGTCCTAACAATCGACCCATTATTCTCAGCTTCTTATGTCTCTGTCACCCTCTGTCTCTGTACATACGTCTCTGTACGTCTGTCTATCTCCCTCTGTCTGTCTCTCTCTCTCTTTCTACAGATCAGTACAATTGACCCATTATCTTCATCATTTTGCCCATCATCTTATGTCTCTGTCACCTTCTGTTTCTGTACATCTGTCTGTCTGTCTGTCTCTGTACGTCTACCTCTCTCTCTTTCTATCCAAAGCAGTTCTTTGTACTTCATCCAGCACATGCATGTATATGTATATATGTATATAATATATATATATATATAATATGTAATATGTATAATGTATATGTACATGTATATATAACAGACCTTTTCACTACTAAGCCCATGGCTCACCAAACACAGTTCCTTAGCCCACAAGGGGTACGCTGCTAGCCCACCCCATCAACAAACACCCCAGACTACGCTCTCCATTAATCATCTTAGCCCACGGGGCAACACTTGACGCTAAGGTAGCTCTAGCTCAAACTGAACAGGAAATTGACGTACGCTACTTTTGTACGCTCAATTATTACTTGAATTGCGTTTGTACGCGGTACACATTAAACGTTCGCAAACGGATCTAATGGATGACAAGGCGGATGTTTGAAGTTGAGTTTAAGGCATGTTGAGTACTGCTCTGTACTTCATTTTTATTTATTTTATTAGTGACAATCGTCTAAATGGACAGTTTTACTTGCGAGCAGTTGTTGTGTTGACCTAGTTTTCGGATGTGCGTGAGCTTTAGTTACTTACAAGTACAATCCGATTGTTGATAGTTGTTAGGTTAAGTTTAAAGCAATGGATAAAGTTGAAGGTAAGTAGAGAAGGAATTGTGTTCATGTGTTTGAGTGGCAAGATAGATTAATAACTAAAAAGATGATGGTGATGATGACGATGATGGTGATGATGATGAATATAATGATGATGAATTTGAATTTGAATTCGAATATGAATATGATGATGATGATGATGATGACGATGATGATTATGTTGGTGGTGGGGTGGTGGTGGAGGTAGTGGTAATGGTGGTAATGGCGGTGGTGGTGGTAATGATGATGATGATGATGACGATGATGGTGGCGGAGGTGGGTGGTGATGGTGGTGGTGGTGATGGTGGTGGTGGGGTGATGATGATGATGATGATGATGATGATGATGATGATGATGATGATGATGACAACGATCATAATCATAATGGTGATATAATATCCAACACTTGATAAGATCAGAATTATGTGTGTAAGTATGTATGTATGTGCACCTAGTTTTCAGATGTACATGAGCTTTAGTTACTTACAAGTACAATCCGATTGTTGATAGTTGATGAACTTAGAGGATGGATAAAGTTGAAGGTAAGTTCTCACGAAGGAATTGGATACAATGTAATGTATTTGAGTGGCAAGATAGAATAATGGTGATGACGATGATGGTGGTGGTGATGGTGTGGTGGTGGTGGTGGTGGTGGTGGTGGTGGTGGTGGTAGTGGTGGTGGTGGTGGTGGTGTGGTGATGGTGACGATGACGATGGCTGTGGCGGTGATGATTGTGTACGTTTCATGCAATCGACTTAAATTTGTAACCGGGTGACCAAATTGCAAAACGCTTTAAGGATATGAATATTTACTCAACGTTAAAGTAGTTTTAAAAGGTGTCTTAAAAGCCATCGCGTTGTATCAGCTGATGATTATCATAATAGCGATATAAAACGTAGACCTACTAGACACTATCCAACACTTGATAGGATCAGAACTATAATGTGTATGTATGTATGTATGTGCACTTGTTATAGCGCCGCTTCAAGCTCACTACTCAGAGGCGCTCCCGACTACAGAGCTCACACTGCTTCGGAATTTCGCGCTGAAGCGCTGAGCAATTGCGATTAAAGGACTTGCCCAAGGTCCCTACGCGGCGATTTGAGGTGGATTCGAACGTGCAACCCTTCGGCTGCAAGGCGACGAACATACCAAAATATAATAGGCCTACCACCGCGCCCCAGAATCATAGTCGCATTCGACACCTTTGAAACGTAATAAAAATTTAATATAAATGGTAGATGGTATTAAAAGCTGACAACTTACTTTGATATTACGATGCCTGACAAATTATTCCCCGCTCTGCCAGTGCCAGTCCCAAGCCTGGATGAAGGAAGAGGGCGTCACTAATGAACTTTGTCATCACACAGTGACCTTCAACTGCAACTACTTCTACTACTACTACTACGTAGTTAAGTCATTTCCTGATCGTAATCGTAAATTTATATAGCGCCTCTTCGAAAGAAACTCCTCGGAGGCGCTCCCTACCTGACACCAAGCTACAATCAAAGATAATGGTCTAAAACTCTTGTGGAAAACGGTAAACAAATGTAACCCTATTCCAGAAAGATGGGCCCACCATTATAGTAAAGCTTTTATGCAGCACTGTGGATGTTCGAGCCAAATGAAGACATCCAGGTCACCTTGCTTTGCATAACGAAGGTTTATAATCTACGGCCTGAAATGGACAGCATAGGCACGCAATTCTCCTTTCTAATCCAGATCAATTGTATTTTCCAGGGTTTATCCTGAGACTGTTGTATCACACCACATTCACGCTTGATATCATAAGTATTATCTAGTTAGATTTCTTATATAGCCATTAAAAGATTCCTAGTAAAGGTTTCTAAAGATGATCCATGTACTAAAATTATATGTATCATTATGCGCCGCAAACTCCACAGAAAAAGTATAATCTGATTTAGGTCAGTCTGTGGTATGAAGCATGTACGGCAAGGGCCATAATGTAGAACCGTATAGGAGACCAAAGAAGGCCCTGTGTGCATCCCAAACCACAGATTGTTAAGGTCCTGTGAGGTATACGTCTTCAAACACAGAAGACACGAAACAATTTACAAAGAAGAAAATCCTGCATTGTTGCAGTTTAACGTCACTATGTGATAACAATAATCATTAGCGACTCCCTCCTTCTTTATCCACGCTTAGGGCTGGCAAGGGTAGAGTTCAACAGATTCCGGAGTTATTCATAGTTAATTTATAGTAGCAAGATCTTTCCACTCACGTTAGTGCAGGAATCGTGTGCTATGTATACACAAAGCCAGATAACGACTAAAGAAGCTAGCACGGAAAGACAAAACTCATCTAGTTGCCGCTTCCTAAGTTAATATAGTAATAGATAAAAACATTTAAAAGGTGTCGAAGTCGTCCAATCTATCTTGGAATCCTTCTCAAGCCGCCGCATATGGACCCAGAGTAAATCTTTCACTCACAATAAATAATTGCTAATGGGCATCGGCGTTGAAACTCAGATTCAGTGTCCGCGCTGTTGTCTGGAGCGTCTCTGAATAGCAATCCTAAAATGGGCGCTGTAGCAAATGCCCATACATACAATGCATTTAACTGCTGCTTAAGTTTACTATAATTCAGACCATAAACTTACTTGTGTCTACTGTCTATTATAGGGAGATTGTAATCTAATGCTATCTTATCAGTATCAGAGGCTAGGTTTGCTATTGTCCACTAAAAGTATCAACAACTCCAAATTCACTTTGAACACTTAGTCGCCCATTTTCCTCTGTGTCATAAAAGCCGTCACAGTGTCTACTGTGAGAGTTGATAGATCTCGGTCTACATAATCACATGTATGTCATCTAGCAAGAAGAATAATTTAGGCAGATGTTCATTGGCCCATGCATCTTTATACTGTACATTACTAGCTGTACCCGGCCACAAGATAGAATAAATGCTTTCGAAATGAAATGCTTAAGGAATATCTTGAGAGTACAATGGACGGAAAAAAGAACAAACGAATGGGTATTGGAGAAAACAGGAACAGAAATAACCTTATTGAACTCATAAAAAGAAGGAAACTCATTTACTTCGGTCATTTGATGGGGAAACAGGGGGCTGTATGGAGAAGGAAATAATACAGGGTACGATGTCGGGATCAAGGGCAAGAGGTAGACCGAGGATGGGATGGATCGCTAATGTCATCACATGGATGGAACTACCATGCGAGCGGATATTGAAGGAGACGGAGGACAGGAGAAAGTGGCGAAGGCATGTCCATGAAGCGACCAACCCTCGAATCGAGGAAGGTTAAAGACAAGACAAGACCCGGCCACTGTGGCTGAAAAGACCGTCCCATGCCTTCCACCCTCCCTTCCTCTGTCCCTTCCTACCTCCATTCCCTTGCCTCCCTTCCCTCCCTTCCGCCTCCCCCTCTTATACATTATAGCGGCGGCTTTTAATAGTCACACAGTCCATTATTCTATATCGTATCTTAACTTTCGACACCATTTTAAAGATATTATACTTGTATAAATAAAACGAACTCTAATGCACCTCGGTCAACTTCAAGCGGCATGAAATCGGATAATGGCATAATTATTATTATTACAGCACTTAATTTAATGAGCACAGTGCATTTTATATAGACGTAGACTCTGTAGAAAAGAACTCTGTCAATCTATACTCTTTTCAACACCTTTATTACATGTTAAATTTTTTTTATATAAGATGAGTAAGCAGCAATTATTAAGTCCGTGATGATGCGTGGTCGACTAATTCTCAACGAACTTAAGGTGAATTCTTCATTCCACATGGAAAGAACTGCTCATAAAAATCATAGACAGCACTGTACTGTCTGTGATATTTACTCCATGGTATGGGGTTGACTTCCAGTGTCTTTGTTACCTTATATGTCCTAATTCAAGCTAATTGGTTTGCTCAGATGCAATTGAGCTCCACCTTAAACAATCCTTTTCAGCCTAAATTGTGTCTACAGCGCTCCTAAGTAGTATTGAGGGGCGCCATAATTATAAATCTCGACCCTGAAAGAATGAATTTTTGGACCGAAAGCTCATATAAGACACAACGTGCTTTTAAGCGGCATAAAACTATAATAGTATTGTCATTTCGACAAAATTTCAACACCCTAATAACCGTTTCAAAGTTTCTCATATACATTGTTATTGCATTCGAATTTTACAATCGGTCTTGACAATCTCCGCATATCTGTCAACGAAAAATTCAGTCTAAAATTTTCTAGCGTTTTTAAGGTTTGACCAGAATGGCTAGGCGAGTAGGTTATTCTTTTCAAACGTTTTTCAAGGACGATCTCTCAAAGTGAAAGCACAGCGCGCGTGTTCATCAAAAACTGACCAATAGAAAGGAAAAGCATCATAGACAGATCTAGACGTACAGGTGACAGGGCAACAAGCGAGACACAGAGCGGCAGATACGATAAGGCATTAGGAGAGAATGAAACAAACGCTTTACACACAGATAGAGAGACAAATAAACACGAAAACGAAAATTGAAAGATAAATTAATTTATTCTGTTCGATATCAACCGCGAGCTTTTTTCCCTCCAACGATAATTAGCGCAATTTATAATGGGTATACGCCGAGCGCACACTGTTAGTGGTTAGAACGGAAAGCAAGGGAGAGGAGTGTCATCCCACTCTGATGATAATAATAATTTATTATGCCAAGGTTAAATAGGAGATGTCACCAACATATAGAATTCAATAATTGAATATCTTTTTCCTCTTCTATCATATATAATTTAAATTGAATCAATAAAAAGGTGTGTTACTGCATGGTCAATTTCTGTCATACATTGAGCCTAAGAAAGCTCTCACACTTAACACTCATGACGATTGTAGACTCAATTGAGTGTTAAATTAAGATACAGAGACAGACAGACAAACAGACAGACAGAAAGACACACAAGCATACAGATAGATCACGCATCGATAATGTAACTGAAAGTGAAAGCTAATTATATTATTAAAATATTTTTTTATGTCTGTCTGTTTTTCTATGTTTGTCACTGTCTGTCTTTCTGTCTGTCTGTCTGTCTGTCTGTCCGTCTGTCCGTCTGTCTGTCTGTCTGTCTGTCTGTCTGTCTGTCTGTCTGTCTGTCTGTCTGTCTGTCTGTCTGTCTGTCTGTCTGTCTGTCTGTCTGTCTGTCTGTCTGTCTTTATCTCTCTCGTACGCGATAAGTCAACCAAACAATGTCATTTTTAACCGAGAATTCAATTGAATACTTATTCGCTTACTTGCTTACTTACTTACTCAATTACTCACTCCCTCACTCACTCACTCACTCACTCACTCACTCCCTCACTCACTCACTCACTCACTCACATACTTACAACCATGCCATTCTTTTCCATCTGTGCAGAGATCCTTCCACGAATATCCGCTTTCCTAAAAGACGATTTATCCAAAGAATCATTATCATCAAAAGCAGAAAAGAAAAGACTTTACTACGTCCAACGAATTGAAGAAGCTTTACAGGAAGCTGCAGCGCACGAAATCATCACGAAATACGAACGTACGTAATAATAATAATAATAATAATTATTATTTATCTGAAGTTTCACGTCATCCAATGACAACAAAGGCCGTTGGCGACAATATAAAATAAGTGTACGGAGCAGTAAAAAAACTCAAGCTTATTAAGTGCTGTAATATGCCAAGCAAATTTCTGTCCAGGGTAACGGCCTATGTTGTCATAGACCCTGGTCAAATCTGGATCCATTCGTAAAAAAGAGCTTATTATTGTAACATACAAATGGGATTAAAGAGGAATTATGACTGTAATATTTATGTTTATTCATTGATTTTTAAAACATCGGGTAAAAATTTAAAGAGGTGTCTAAAGACAACGTAATTTACAGGACCAGAACTACATTCATTCATCCATACGTTTATATAGCGCCTCTTGCAGAAAATACTACTCATGACTGCGACGCAGGGCCGGATTTAGGCATGTTCAACATGTTCGGCCGAACACTGCAGGGGCCCCTCACACTTTCCACACTTTAGGGGGCCCCACAAAATGTGTAAAAAAATTTAGTGAGGGAAATTTCGACGAAACGACTATTTTCCGGGGAAATTTTTGGTAAGATAACTAAAAAAAAGGTCAGCAACTTTTTTAGCGGATGAAATGGTATGATTTTCCCGGAAAAAAATTTTCCCGACTAAAAAAAAATTTCCGCAAAAATTCCCCGGACAGGGACCCCACAAAAATTTCCAGAACAGGGCCCCACATTGCTTAATCCGGCCCTGCTGCGACGCGCCCAAAAAGAACAGTTTTAGGTTTGGTACGGAAGGATCCTGGTATAGAGTCCCAAGGGTGTAGGCTCAGAAGGATATTCCAGACCACCTGGCCAACCACAGAAAAGGCTCGATTGTTCATGGTAGCAGTACGAGCAAAAGGAACCAAGAGGACTCCCTTATCAGCAGAGCGTAGCGCACGATGTCCCTAGATACCCAGCATTAGAGACGGACAAACGGACAGACATATAGACAGACATACAGATAGACAGGCAAGCAGGCAAACGGAGACACGGATAGCGAGACACACACACACAACGAAGGATGGGTTTGCAGTAGTATAGTCGTGGGAACCAATAATAATAATAATAATATTATTATTATTATTATTATTATTATTATTATTATTATTGCAGCTAAATTGCTATCACATAAAGATAGAAACAAATGGAGACAACGAGAGACGGAGAGAGAATGAGAAATACAGATTGACAAGCAGAAGAGACAAAAATGTACAGACAGACAGACAGGCAGGCAGGCAGGCAGGCAGGCAGGCAGACAGACAGACATATACAGAAACGGAGTATTTTGATTCGTGTGCGAATGTCTATAGCTATGTCCGCGGTGGCTCGGTGATGATTGTGTTGGTCATAAAAGAGGCAAAGAAAGAAATAGACAGAGAGACACACAGTGCGAGACATACGTGTATGCACTGTGAGATACCGTAGGCTATACGGATATCAACAGATAGAGACATACAGTATACATTGTACAATTATAGACAGAGGTTATAATATATTCATCCTTATTTGTGTTTCTAGCTCTGTCCGGTGATAATGGTGGAGGTGGTGGTAAAGATGGTAGTGGTGTAGGTGGTGGTAAAGATGGTAGTGGTGTAGGTAGTGGTAAAGATGACAGAGACACTCAGTGACACACAGAGTGAGACAGACAGACACATATCATGATTCATCCGTGTTTATGTTTCTAGCTCTGTCCAGTGACACTGGTGGTAAAGATGGTGGTGTAGGTGTTAGTGGTGGTGGTGGTAGTGTTGGTGTTGAGCGTCGATCAACAGTCATTCGTGGTAATGTTCTTCCAACTCCATTCAACCGTGTCTCGTTTCCACCTGCTTCTGCAGTTGAAAAGAAAACAACAGTTGAAACAAAACAGGTCAACATAACAATCAACATAATTATACTCTCATCATTGTTATTATTATCTGTTTACTCTAAGAAATTCCATGCTTATCTCATTCTCTGTGTGCCAGTCTGTCTATCTGTTTATATGTTTGTATGTCTGTGTGTGTTTTGTCTGTATGTGGGCCCCTCTCTGTCAGTCTGTCCCCGTTTGTCTGTCTGTTCGTCTGTCTATCTGTCAGTCTGTGTGTGTGTGTGTGTGTGTGTGTGTGTGTGTGTGTGTGTGTGTGTGTGTGTGTGTGTGTCCATAATTTACATTTCTACGACTCCATTACTCTTATTCTTTCTCCGTCACTACACTTTCGTCATCATCGCCGTAATCATCTCAATCGTTATTTAATTCCATTTGTTTATTTATTTCAAAGGTGATGGTGGCTTACGAGGTTTCGCCCTGTGACCAAACGTAAGTATCGATAAAATTACAATCGACGACGACGATGGTTGGCTTTGTAATAGTGATTATTATATCGACAATCGCTAACGTTATTGTGATCGTTATATTAACTGTCGCCGCTCTACTCTATTAACGCAACCTGTACCAGAGACTCTGAACTTTCACACCATCTAAAGGCTGTCGACGGGATTCTGCTGGATGATTCTACGTGTCTGCGAGGGATCGCCACTGAAGACTGTTTCCGGCTAACTGTGACTTATTTTGCTATATGATGAAATTTTCTTGTTGTTATGACATTTAACATCACTTCGGCTAGTTAGCGCAGAGAGCGCCTCTGAGTAGATTTCTTGAAGAGGCGCTATATAAATTCTCTAAATAAATAAAATAAAATAAATATTAACTGCTTATAATAAATAATCAATGTTTATCTGGTATTTATTTTTGTAATTATAATATTCTCTTTATTGAAGCAATCTTGGTTGATAGACCGCAACCGGTTACAGTGTACAATTATACAGTTTAAACAATTCACAAGAACGGAGATTACAGAATAAGCTTACACAAATCTCAACTATACGAACTGGACAGACACCCTGCAATACAATTATGATGATGATGATATTAAATTCAAGGATATCGACAATGTCTCTTTTTAACATTATCACTTGCTTTACCAATGCTATTAGTCACCATTATTCTATAACGTTAATTGGTTACATCGTCATTTCGTACTGGAACACAAGGCATGACATAATAATATTATAATTCTTTTTTTTGAACTGACATAAGATAAACTTCTTAATCAGTTTTAATTATAAGAAGATGACAACGCTTAAACGAGGTGTTTAAGAACTGATTCGATTTAACGCGATGAGATCGACTTAAGTGAGGTGATAATTATTTGTTGTCACTTTTAATCGTTTACATAATAAAATAAAGACATTAAAAGAGGTGTCTAAAGATTGGTTTCTGTACTTCTATCATTTTATTTATCACGATAACTTGTATGGCGCTACAGTACTGGCAGGGAGTAACATGATGCTCTTGTACTAAGAAACGGAAGAAACTAGAATTCGATAAGGGAAAAGGACAGAATAGAAACACATAGCTTATAGAGTTGTCTATGATATATAATAATTATAAAAATAGCATAGAGTGGTGAATAATAGACAATAGAAATCCACAGAATAGTGTGCAACAAAGAGTAACAGAATAGAGTAAAATGTGCAGATTGGAATAGAAATGAAACAAAATGGAATAGGACAGAGAACAACATAGAGGAAAAGTAAAATGTACAAAATGATTGAGTGAAATAGAAAAAGTTCAAATTATAGAATATAAAAAAATAAAGTAGAATTAAATAGAACAAAATAAACAAATATTTAGCAGAGTAAAGCATTAAAAAACTAAAACAAACTGGTTCAGAATCGATTAGAATATAACTATGGAATAAAACAAACCGAGTGAAATGGACTGGAACGCAATAGAACACACTGCACAACCAATAGAACATAATAGAATGCAATAGAACAGGCGGCTCATACCATAGGCAATTCTAACATGTTCCGTTCTGTTCCGTTCAGGTACGAAGAAGTCCGCCCGAGAGACGTCTACGAGGATGCAACACTCCACGGAACCTCAGAGTCACTCCCTTCCTTCTCTTCCCACCATACAAACGGAACGAAGTCGTCCATTGTTCATCCTCCCCATCCTCCTCCAGCCCCTCCCGCTGCCCGCCCCGTCTCTCTTCCTCCTCTCTACGATGAGGCTTTCCAAACGAATCCCGAGAAAATAGAAGAGGCTTCAGGTACGTGTGCGTGCGAGGAAAAGGCGCATCATAAAGGCCACATTCACACATTCATGCAAACATACTCACATACATGTACATAGCATGCAGGGGTATGTTCGGTGCTTTGGGCTCGGTAGGTTGCGGGTTCGAATATTATTGATTTATTAAAATGTGATGATAACGTTTTTGGTGGCATTATTCATAACTTTATTTATTTAACCAAAGTTTAACGTCGTCGTATGACATCTAAGGCCGTTGACGACAATTTACAGCTTATACAGGACAGTAATAGTGAATTTATGGCGTTCAAAATACACCATATAACGTTGTCATAACAATATCAATGTTCGTTGCCATAGCTATAACATAATATTAGTTTTCAATGTCATTAGTGTTCATTGCTTGAGAGCAAAATGGTTAACAGTTAATAACATCAATAATTCAAGTTATGTTAAAACCTTTGCTTAGGAAATTCATTTATATACTGCAGTAATTGTCACATGCTTACATGCAAGAAATGTCACATAATTTTCTTGATTACCATTCTTAATACGAATTTGATTCAAAACTTCTACATTTCATTGAAAGAAATTCTTAAACAGGTTACTATTAGATATAGTTTTGCTGTAACAAAAGCAATGACGACAAAATATATTCCCACACAATCATGTTACAATTGCATGACAATCAGTAATAGCAAAACAACAACAGTACACACGCATGATCAGTTTTGAATACATTGTCACACAACTTAAATTTTTTTTATATCATATTTGTTATACTAAACAACTATGTTTCAAAACTGTTAATATGTTACTCAATGTCTCTGTAAATCTGTAGATCAACCAACGTACGAATCTTGTTCTATTTCTTAATTTAGCTCACACAATTTACGAGAAAATCAAACAACATCAAAAATAACAACAAACATTCAGAAATAAAGCTTCCCAGATTAAAATGGTGCTTGCACATTTCCACACTGTTCCACAAATGACGGAGATTATACAATTTTTCCTTTATTTATCAGGTTTATAAGCCTATAAACAACACTTTGCATATAACCATTATCAAGCAAATTCTTGATGTTGAAGTCTACTTTAAAAGAAACACAGGAATCTCTTAAAGTGGTAGAGATATTTTCTTTTTTGCAAGTTAATAATAAATGATCTATGTTCTCTGGGACTTTACATAAATTACAAAGACCATTTTCATGCTTTTTCATAATATAGAGTCTTTCATTTAGATTTACCTTGCCTAAACGTAATCTTGAAATTTGAACCTCCTTCTTTCTATCAAGGTCTGTAAATTTCAAGTTTGTGTTCACAACTGGAGATATATATTTATAGTGATGGCCCTTGGGAACACTGTCATAGTATGTCTGCCACTTCTCAATTACATGCAATTCTACAATTGAAGCAACTTCTTGCAATTCTAAATAGTTTGTTGAATTAATAATTGGCATAGTCAGTGATTGCTTTGCTAAAGCATCCGCTCTCTCATTACCTAATATATTTACATGACTCGGGATCCAGATCAAAAGCACTTTACTAATTTTAATTTGATTAAAGATTCTTATTGTTTCTTGTAATAGGTTTGGACGGGACTTTGTAAACGAATTCTTAATAGACGTCAGAACACTTAAAGAGTCAGAAAATATAACAAAGTCTTTAAGGTCTTGGTCTTCATTTTCTGATATCCAGGAGAATACTTCTTTAATAGCAGTTAATTCAGCTGCAAATATGCTAGAGTTGTCACAAAGACGGAGTTGTTTGTCTAAATTTTATTCATAACTTTGTCGCCTCTCAGCGAATACATATTAAAATTAACACACTTGAAAGAGGTGTTTAAAGAATGTGCTTCATTCGTGTCTTACTTCCGAGGGTATACCAATATTTACTCGGGTGTATATTATTATAGGGCTGTTCAAATCTGCATTTACTACATGTGACTAATCAGACTTTGCAGGGTGTACCGACCTTGAGCTAGTCACTCACTCGCATTTTGCTCGTGCACTTAGGCGTGAAACTTCGATTCATTCATAACTTTGTCGCCTCTCAGCGAATACATATTAAAATTAACACACTTGAAAGAGGTGTTTAAAGAATGTGCTTCATTCGTGTCTTACTTCCGAGGGTATACCAATATTTACTCGGGTGTATATTATTATAGGGCTGTTCAAATCTGCATTTACTACATGTGACTAATCAGACTTTGCAGGGTGTACCGACCTTGAGCTAGTCACTCACTCGCATTTTGCTCGTGCACTTAGGCGTGAAACTTCGATTCAGTGTCCGCGCTTTAGTCTAGAGCGCCTCTGAGTAGCAATTCCTTCAAATGGCGCTTATACATACACACGCACGCACACACATCTCTATAATAATTCATCTGCCAATTTATCCAATATTCCATTCATCCATTTGTCCATACATCTATACGTATAAATTATAAAATATTATTATATCCACACAACCACGGTCCCACACATCCATCCACCCATCAATCCGACCGTCCAGTCCTCCCTCCTGCCTCTCTTTCTATCAATAATTTGGTAATGTATGACTTTTATGGGGCGCGGTGGGGTAGTGGTGGCGTCGTTGCCTTGAAGCCGGAAGGTTCGAGGTTCGAATCCACCTCGCCACGCAAGGACCTTGGGCAAGTCCTTCACTCACAATTGCTCAGCGCTTGGGCGTGAAACTCCGATGCAGTGTACGCTCTGCATTCGGGAGTGCTTCTGAGCAGTGAGAGCTTGAATGGGCACTATAATAAGTGCACATACAAACAAACAATTCTATACTTATATCCACGCACCCACGGTCCCACACACCCATACACCCATCAACCCGACCAGTCCTCCCTCCCTGCCTCTCTTTCTATCCACTAATAATGTATGACTACTGTACTGTTTGTGATTATCTTACAATAGACAGTGACACCGATTACGAGGAGTATGCCGAGGCCGATGAAAAGGAGGATGACGCGAAGAGCAAAACATCGAATACACTTCAACACGATTCACCGAAACTGAACAATAAGTAAGTGGATACAATACAGCAGTGGGCATTTAAGATGTGGGTATTTAGAATGGGTAGTTACTGTTGGCAGCTGATTTGGGCAGTTGAAAATGTGCAGTTGTTCGAAATGAGCATGGGAAGCTATGCCCCACCATATGGCAATCCAATTTTTCTCATGTAAAAATCAAATATTTGCACGCTTAGCCCCCCCCCCCCCCAACCCCCCAAATGAGTTTAAAAATTTCGACCGGATTTCGACCGGATGACTAAAAAAGAGGTCACTAGAAATTTTTGCAAATGAGAATAAAAATTTCATCCGCGAGTTCAGCCCCCTCCCCCCAAAAAAACAAACAACTGAAATCCTGGCACTGAATTGAATTTGGCAACCGATTTGGGTATTAATTAAATTGGGCAGTTCCTATGGGCTGCTGAATTGCGCAGTTCGAAATGAGCAGTTTGTTTTGTCAGCTGATTTGAGTGTTCGAATTGGGCAGTTTGTATGGGCATTTGCTGAATTGGGCAGTTTGTCCAATTGGGAAGTTGGTTTGAGCAGCTGTTTTGGGCAGTAAATATAAATGGGAAATCGGTGAACAGCTTTGTTAGGCAGTTGGTCGAAATGGGAAGTTAGTATGAATAGCGGTTTTGGGCTGACGAATTGAGCAGTTAGTGTATTCAGAAAAGTTTGATAGCGGTTTTGTTTTGGCATGCCATTGGTTTACACAATATACATACATACTGCGTCCGATACTGGAGGATAATAATCTTGCTATACTGAATAATAAAATTCAGGTCAAAAATTACGGTTCTCCCCATTTACAATGTATTTGCAAACGAATTCTCTTCATAGTTATGCATTTGGAGAGGGGTGGTAAGAATTTGTTCGGCTCGGACGTGTGCCAAACTATTTCAACCAGTGCGTTTTATATTCAGGATATACCCGAGTTTAACACACGGATCTCAATCGTCTGCCAAAAACTTTGCACTGACTTACACATAAAACAATAATTACTGTATATCATCTAAGAGTCACAACATACAACAAATAATAGTCTTAAGTGTTTAACGACTAGCTTTAAGTCATTCGCGGCTTGTTCCGGGTTACATTTATAAACGTTGTTTATCCGGAACTTTATTCGTATTACAAGCGATGTTTACGCTGGACGTTATTACGTGTAATGGATTATGATGTAGGCCTAAACACGGGCGGTTGTGTAAAGATTGGCGTGTGTGGGTGAAATGGGGGTAGATTTTCGCTGCGAATGACTTTGTGTTTGAACTGGACAAAGGAGATAAGCGTTAACGGAATTCTTGGTGATGATAAAGGAAATGGCGTTTGACCCGTATGGATTGGTGGAAAATGATGGGAATGGAGAGGAGGAAGAGGAGGGGGAGGAAGAGGATGAGTGGGTTGAAGTTGATGGGGAGGAGAAAAAGAAGGAGGGGGAAGAGAAGGAGAATTTGGAGGTTGAGGTTCGTTTGGAAGATTTGGAAAAAGTTCAAGAGGTTGTGTCGGATAGATTGAATGACAGTGATGGGAATGGAGAACGTGGAGATGATGGAGAAGATTGGGGAGAAATGGAGGAAAAGGAGGAGAAGGAGAAGAAGGAGGAGGAGGTGGACGATGAGAGTGTTGTGGTGGAAAATATTGAAAATGTTGTGGTGGATATATCGGTGGAAGACTATCGAAGTGGAGGTCGAGAAGATGATAAATTAGAGTTGCATGATGCTAAGGAGTCAGTCGAGATTATGGAAGTGGTCAAAGAAGTTGGAGTGGACAAATCGATTAACGATGTTTTAAAAGGAGAAAAAGAGAAGGGAGAAGAGGAGAAGGAAGAGGAGAAGGAGGTGTGTTATGAGGTTGTGGAGGTACCAGAGGAGGAGAAGAAAGAAGAGAGGGTGAATATGGAAAAGGTTAAAGAAGTTGGAGCTGCAGAAGGGTTAGGTCAACTGAGTCGAATGCTTGTTTGGTTGCTTAGGTAAGTAACCATTATTTATTCATCCGTAATTATTCTATTTATTCTACTTGTGGGGCGCGGTGGTGTGGTGGTGGGTTCGGTGCTTTGGAGCCGAAGGGTTCCAGGTTCGAATTCTCCTCAAGGAGACTTTGAGCAAGTACTTCACTCGAAATAATAAGTTGCTCGTGCGCTTCTGCTCATGCGTAAAACTCGGATTCAGTGTCCGCGCCGTAGTCTGGAGCGCTACTGAGTAGCAAGCTTGAAAATTCGAAAGAAGTAAATATAAATTAATTTTAGGTCGATTTAATTACTTCATGGCAGCAACATTAGGAGATGAAGTACGATATGTTCTGTCCTGTAATTAATATATATGTAGTTTTCATCGTTTTAAAGGTGTCTTAATTAATATAGCTTTCAAAGAACGGGCTAGAATGTCACCCAGGCCAGTAAGACCTTCATTCGAAATAACTGGTAGCCTACGCTTCCGAGTGAAACTCCTATGCAGCGTTGAAAGCTCGAACGGGCGCTACAGAAAATGAGTGAAATAAATAAACAAATCAGACAAAATAAATAAAATGGATAAAATAAAATAAATGAAATAAATAAAATAGATGAAATAGATGACATAAATAGAAAAAATAAAATAGATAAAATAAAAAAAATTAAACTATAAATATGAAATAAAATAAATAAAATAAATAAAATAAATAAAATAAATAAAATAAATAAAATAAATAAAATAAATAAAATAAATAAAATAAATAAAATAAATAAAATAAATAAAATAAATAAAATAAATAAAATAAATAAATAAAATACATAAAATAAGATAAATACAATTATAGTAGTAAGATAGCTTGAAGGGGCGCTACAGCATGTGCACATAAAACATAAAAACAAAATAATAAGACAGTACATCGCTTTGCATGATTTTCAACACATTGCTTAGCTTTCTCCATTATTCACTATATTATAGGGGCTTTCCATAGTATATTAAAATAAACTAATGAGTTTTCTCAGTCATTCGCTAGGGGCGTTGCATAGTATTCAAAGCATTGCTTAGCTTTCTCCTTTATTCGCTAGGGGCGTTGCATAGTATTCAAACTATTGCAAAGTTTACTCTTTCATTCACTAGGAACCGCCAGCAAAGCGCGGCTATCGTACTCGCAGGAAAGCGGCACAGCGGTTATCTCCAACAGAAAGGAACATTTCAGTTCCAGCGTCGTTTCTGTGCTCTCTGCGGAACACGGTTCCTGTGTTGCAAGAGCGAAAGGTCGTTAAAGGTCGTTATAGAGGTCGATGTTAAGGAGTATGAGGTCGTACAGCAAGAGAGGAGAGAAGGAAAAACGTCAGCCTACCCGCACGAACTGCGATTTTCATGTCCCGGGAAGGAGACGTATCTCTTTTACACGGAGTCCAGACAGTGCGCTGACGATTGGGTCAAGGTAATATTCGTCGACTTAATCGTTAATTAATTAATTAATTAATTAATTAATTAATTAATTAATTAATTAAATGATTAATTAACATGTTCGTCCATTTATTCATTCCGGCATTCCTCATTCGTTCCGTTTATTTATTATTTCATTCATTCGTTCGTTTGTTCAATTAGTTAATTCATTCATTCATTCAATTGTTCTTTCATTCATTCACTCATTCATTCATTCATTAATTCAATCAATCAATCGACCATTGTGGAGCGCAGTGGTAGCGTCGTTTCCTCGAATCTACCTCAAGTCGCCGCGTATGGGCCTTGGGCAAATGCTTCACTCACAATAATAGTTCAGCGCTTCGGCGTGAAACTTCGATGCAGCGTCCGCTCTGCATTCGAGAGCGCCTCTGAGTAGCGAGAGCTTGAAGGGGCGCTTTAACAAGTGCACATACAAACAAAACAAACAGTCAATCAATCAATCAGTCAATCAGTCCATCGTTCGTTCGTCCATTCTTTTATTCATTCATTTATTCATTCATCCATTCACTCGTTTTTTTTCCCTTATGTTTATCGTTAGTTCAGTCATTCAATCATTCGTTGAGTCTTTTCCATTTGCCTTTCCTCAGGAGCATGGGCGGAGACATAGGGGGGGACAGGGGGGACGGTCCCCTCCAAAGATTGTGGTGGGGGGGACGGTCCATGTATTTGTCCCCCCCAAAGTTAAGTGTCAGAACATGAACTTTTGATGAACACACTGCAGGCGACTGACGACGTAACAATGTTAGAAGGAGATTTTCGAACAAATTACTAAAAAATCTGTTCAACGCATAAGAGCGATGCCATAAAAGAACCGGGATACATGGTCCCTTTTCGAAAACCCCTTACTTGGACACCCTAAATTCTTTTTTCGTAAAAGCTTTATAACCATAGAGATGTATTATAATAATATAACGCTAGAGGGAATATCACGCCGCAATATTGGTGTCACTGTCTAACAACAGTGCCGACCAATCACAGGCGATATTTCCTGTGCCGACCAATCACAAGCGATTTCTCACACCAACCGTCGATTAAATCGGAGTGACGTATATTAGAGAATTCAAATCTGATTGCAGGGCCAATACGTCATGCTCTCTTTAGCGTATATTATATGGGTCTAGGTTGCTTGGCTTGTGACGTCACTGGCTTGATTTCCGTTAAAATATAAGGTCGTTGGTGACTACACATTTCCATGCAGAGGAGATAGGCCATACTCTCTCTAGCCTATATATTTTATATATATAGCGTACATCTCTATGTTTATAACTGTATTTATCTTGAAGCTTATAATATATTATACTTATGACATAACTAATGGAAAAATTATGTAAGATGTATTGCATATGAATTATAATTTTAATTGTATTTGTTTGCTTTTTTAGTGTGGTTTGTGTTTGTGTGTGTGTGTGTGGGCATGTGTGTGTGTTAACAAATTCTGTAATAGTTTAAATAGGCATTGAAATCAAACGATTTTTGCTATTATTGTTTAAGCTTATAGATGATGGCTGAATGATTTGTTTTTCATATTAATGTTGAATATCTAATCCATTTGATTATATATGTATTAATTAAAAATAAATGAAAATTAAAATCAGAAATGAATGTATATTTAAAAATATGTATGTTTATGCATGTATGTTAAATGGTGACACTAAATAATGACAAATGTATCAAAGAGGACCTACAGCAACCACCTTATGAACACTGTCGCCATGGAAATACAAATTCCAGAAGAAGAACAATGAAAAGAAAAAAAGATAAACATTATAGGCAGAAACTGCGGAACATTTAAACAACAGTGAACAGAAATACATTTATACTGAAACTTTAAGCACGTCAACAACCTTTGTTGCTATAAGATGTCGTTAAACTGTTGAATAATAAAAAAGAATTCAAATATTATGATTTTACCAATCAACCAGGGTTACCAGGTCGTCGCGAAAAGCGCGAATTTGGCGAATTTTTAAAGTGCTCGCGACAGAAAATTTCGTTCTCACGACCTCGCGCTTTTTGGGCGACTTATGACTTGTCTCGCAGTGGCGACGGCGACATTTTGAAATCTTGTAAGTACATATCTCAGTTCAAATCTTGCTCTCGCGCAAACGAATCAGTCTCAATTAGAATATTGACAATGAGAAGATTGACCATTAGGCGAACTTTAATTACTTTAAAAATTACCATTCATATTATTTCTGTGATTACTGTCTAAAATATTTGCACACCTCTTTTAGGCGATACTCATCCTACAAGAATAGCGTCTCGAGCAATTACAATTACTTTAAAAATTAACATTCATGTAATTTTTTGTGAATGCTGTTCATAGTATTTGCACACCTCTTTTAAGAGATACTCATTCTACAAGGAATAACACCTGGATCAATTACAATTACTTTGTAAATAAACATTCATATAACTTTTGTGATTACTGTTCATGATATTTGCACACCTCTTTTGCACACCTCTACAAAAATAGCGTCACGAGCAATTACAATTACTTTAAAAATTTACATTCATTGCATTTTAGTGAAAACTGTTCATGGTATTTTCACACCTCTTTTAAGAGTTTCCCATCCAACAGGCATAACAATAGGACCAATTACAATTACTTTTAAATTTAACATTCATACAATTATTTGTGATTACTGTCCAAAATATTTGAACACCTCTTTTAAGAGATACTCATCACACAGGAATAACACCCTAGAGCAAATATAATTACTTTAAAAATTAATATTCATGTATTTTTTGTAATTACTGTTCATAGTATTTGCACACCTCTTTTAGTGCGACCTGGTGGCAGACCGGTAACGCGTCCGCTCACAAGGCGGGTTCGACTCCGGGCAACGACCTTGGGCAAGTTGTTTACGCACACGTGCCTCTGTCACCAAGCAGTATAATTTGGTACCAGCGTAAGCTGGGAAGTAAACAGCAAGTCCTGCGATACACTGGCCTCGTGTCCAGGACCTTGGGATTCGTCCGTTGCTGGCTCAGGGCTATGGAAAAGGAGATGAGCGCCTCCCTATGTTCCTCATGGAACGGGATAGGACTTTACTTACTTTAGAAGATACTCATCCTACGGGAATAACCTCCTGAGCAATTACAAATACTTTAAAAATTAACTTTCATGTCAATACTGTTCATAGTGCTTGCACACCTCTTTTAAAGATATAATCATTCTACAAGATTTAAATTCGCGATTTTCGCGACTTTTTTTGTGATAATCCCGAGATTTACGCGACTTTTTCTCGTAATCTCGCGACAATGTTTTTCGAAATCTGGCAACCCTGTTATAAAGCGCCTCTAATTAGTCGTCAAAATTTCTGGACACTTTTTTAGTCGTCAAAAACACCTTTTTTAGGCTTCGCGCTTAATTAAGCGATCGTCCTTCGGCCGCTCGTCCGTCCCCCCCAAAGTTCGGACCAGGTCTCCGCCTATGCTCAGGAGATAAGACGTGCGTCGACGATGAAACAAGACAGCGTGGAATCCAGTGCAACAGATTCGTCGAGTTAATCGTTAATTAATTAATTAACTAATTAAATGATTAATTGACTAAATTATTAATTAACATATTCGTTCATCCATTCATTGATTAGTTCATTAATTCATTCATGCATTCCCTCATTCGTTCAATTTATTCATTATTTCATTCGTTCGTTCATTCAATCATTCATCCGTTCGTTCATTCATGCATTTATTCTTGCAATCGTCCAATTAGTTAATTAATTAATTAATTAATTAATTAATTAATTAATTCAATTGTTCGTTCATTCATTCATTGATTCAATCATTTATTAATTCATTCATTCGTTGATTCATTCATTCGCCCGTTCAGTCATCTATCGTCTTTTTCATTTTCCTTTCTGCAGGAGATAAGACGTGCATCGACGATGAAGCAAGACAGCGTGGAAGCCAGTGCAACAGATTCCGTCGATTCAGCGTCACTGAACGATGAAACGGATAGACAGGTACATTAAGACGGACATCGAGTGAAAGACAGGCAAACAGACAGACAAGGCCGACAGAAATAGACAGAAACCTGCACAGACAGACGGACGCACGGACAGATAGGCAGGTGGACAATTCTGACGAATTTTGTAGTCATTCGCTCGTCGCAAAACATTATTTTTTACTTCCAGGATTTTTTAATAAAATATGCAAAAAATCTATAAAAAATATGTCAACATAAAGTGTGAAAAAACCCCAAGAAAAACCAAGATCTTCCAGAAATTTTGTTTTCCCGAGTTCGAATCGTGTGATAAACCCAATGAGTGGCATTCATCATTGTGAACACCCGCGTTTTAATTCTCTTGTCGTTCTTAAATGACCCGTTTCAACATGAATTTAATAATTTATTTGCTATGTCAAGTGATAATCAGTTGAAATTCTACGCGTTTTAAAGGTGTTGAAAAAATTAAAACTTATTATAATCATTTTTTGGGTTTTTTCACACTTTATGTTGACATTTTTTTGCTCCAGTGTTTATATTAGGTAGCATTAGAGATTATTCTTTATCGTTTGATGTCTCGCAATTTGCTCTTATGCTCAGAATTATCACATTCGTTGATTAGTCAAAATATTTTGTTCAGATTTGCTTTTCTTTATTTTGTTGTAGTCAGAAAACGGTGATTCCATTCATAGCGGCGGAAGCATTGAAAAAGTAAAAACACTGATTCAGAATGCACCAGGCAAGACGCCACACATACATTTCCTTTGTCATTACCCTTGTCCTTACCTTTCCGATTCTATTGTTACCTTCTCCGTCCTTTCTTATTTATTCCCTATCCTTCGTTTCGCTCTCCTTACTTTTTAACACCTTTTTTAAACTTATATATCTCACTTACATTAATTTTGTGCCTGTAAGTCTTCTTATTATGACCCTAACATTCCCTTGGCCTTTCCTGCTTTTACCTTCGAGCATCTTGTCCTTATATTACCTTCACCAACAACCACATTCTTTTTTCCGTTACTTTCATTTCCTTTTACCTTTGACTGCCCAGACCATACTTTCCATTTAATTTTAATTCCCATTTTTGTGTATATCATTGACACCTCTTTTATGCTTGTAACGCTCAAATAAGTAATCTGGTCCGCAATATTGCCTATGACTAAAGCTCCATTTCCTTCAAATTCCCTTAACTTCCCCTTCCGTCACCTCTGCAGACTTCCGTTACAATTAGCTTCCATTACCATTTGCATTCTTTACATTACTTAACATTTCATTAACATGCTTACCCAAGCATTTGCCTTACCACCAATATTACCTTCCATTGTCTTTACCTTTCTATGTCTCTGACCTCCCTTACCGTCCCTTCCTTTACCTCTTCGTCTTTTTACCTTTTATTCTGCATTACCTTTGTATTCCCTTCCGTCACCGTTGGCTTCCCTTCCTGTCCTTTTACCTTCCTTTTACCCTTACCGATCATGTTTTAAAATGTGGATGGGCGGTCATGTTTGGACGTTACATGCATTTTTTAGACTGCAGAGTCGAGACATTTTTTTCACAATTTGGCGGGAAAAAGATATAGTCAATGAAAGAAACATTTAAAAGGTGTCCAAATTGCAGTGAATACGTTGTGCAGAGTTAAGTAGCGTACATGCACTTTTTCTCTTGCGCTTTAAACGTTGGCTACAATAACACATCCTCTTATCGATACATCTATTTCACTTACATTCCATTTACCGTTACCTGATCTAATCAAATCTTCGTTTCACCTACTTACATTTAAATATTGGTAACATATAAACAAGCATATAACACATAAACACAATCATGGTATTGGTATTTCCATTGTTATTTGTGCTAGTTTGTAACTATTATAACTATTATCATTATCATTATTACTATTGTCATCATTATCATAATCATTTAATCATCATCATTATTAATTCTGTAAAAATTTTCAATGCTGACGTCGTTGTAATAATTTTTTGTTTTAATTTAATTCTCTTTAAAATTAAATATATTTTAAATTTATTATTAATGTTTAAAAAATGTCATATTCTTTCCTTTCATCCTACATTTGACTCTCCTTAACTTCCTTGCCCTTACCGCTACCATACTTCCCCCTAGCGATACACTCACTTCCATTCCCCTTAACCCTCGAGTGCCCAAGGGGGGGGGTCCGACCGGACCCCAGGCCTGTTTTTCCCGGATAACTTTTTAAAGGCTTGGGATCTGCATAAATGCTTTTAGGTATTCCTAGAGCATTCATTTGGGCATAGAATGGTATATTTTGCGTGAGTATTGTCCAACCCTGCACCCCACAACCACAGCATATACTAAGGGTACCCCATGATATGCGCTGATATTCATACAAGCGCATGGTTACTGGTCAATAACTATTAGTTTATACCAGGTGGTGCTATTGTGATATAATATAGGCCAATCGATTGCAAATTTAGTTGGAATTACTTACAACTAAATTATATAACGATATTCCAATCCCTTCTCAAGATATTAACATGAACACGCTGGGGTCCGCGCCGAACGTATAGGCTTTCCTTCGATGAATAACGCAAGCATGCAAGCATAACATATGTATTACGAGATTTGTACACTATTAGTTTACACCAGGTGGTGTTATTGTGCTATGAGATACATCAATCGATTGCAAATTCATTTGGGATTACATTGAAATAAATTCTATAACGATATTCCAATCCCTTCTCAAGATATTGGCATGAAAACGCTGGGCTTCCTTTGGTCAATAACGCAAGCAAGCGTAAAATGTGTATCACGAGATTTTACACTATTATTTAACACCAGGTGGTGTTATTTTCATATGAGATACACCAATCGATTGGAAATTCATTTGGGATCACATAGAACTAAATTCTGTGACGATATTCCAATCCCTTCTCAAGATAGTAACATAAAACGCTGGGGTCCGCGCGGACCCCCCCCTTGGGCCTTCGTGTACCAAAAAATACCTTGGGCACTCGAGTGTTAACTCTACTGTTACCTGACGGTATCGTTCCTTTGGCTTTACCTCTACCGTCACCTGATGATATCCCTCTATTTCCTTTACCTTTTCCGCTACCTGACGGTATTGTTCCATCCCATTTACCTTTACCTGATTCAATCTCGGTATCGTTATTACAGACGACGCGCGAAAAGAATCGAAGTTGGCAAAGATTCTGACGTTTGGAAAGAAACTTGGAAACAAAACGAAAAATCTTTTTCAATCGGTTGATCTCGGCAACACACATACAACAGGAACAGAACAGCATGTCGGTGAGAAGACAAGCACACACAGCCACACATGCAAACAAACACACTTATTAAATAAAATAATTGTATTTCGATCACAGAAGTATTTGTATTGGTATTTGTATTTTATTAGTAATGGTGTTTTATTGGTATTGATTTTCGTATTGTATTGGTATTTGTACTGGTATTTGTATTAGTACTGGTATTGATATTGTTATAAGTATCAGTATCAGTATCAGTATTAGTATAAGTATTGATATTGGTATAAATATTAGTATTAGGAAAGTATTAGTATTGATAAAATGGAATTGGTTATTAGCGTTGGTATTACGAGTATTTCCATAATTAATTACAATTAAAATTATAGTATAGTATGTGTTATTGTTATTTCTATTCTCATCGCTATTGTTATCATTCTAATCGTTGTTTTTTTAAATAAAATGTTTCCTTGTTGTCATCATTGTGATTTCTGAACAATAAGTGTCATAGTTACTGAAGTTTGAAGGTAAAATCTGTTATTTATAGAGTATAGAGATTTTTTTCTAAAGGTGTCAATAAATACCATAGTTCCATAGACGATAACGTTTGCATTGATAATTTTTTTATTATTGTTGTTACATTTATTTTTTTTAAAATTTGCATATTAATTTTTATTAATAAAAAATTAATTCTAAAAAGTAATTTCCAGGGCGTTTTAAAGAAAATTAAAGAACTGTATTCACCAGCAATTTTAATCGAAGAAATTTCTGACCTTTTTTATCAACACTTTATGAAAAAATTTGGTCGCTAGTCGCCCCCCCCCCCCGTAAAAACCCCCAAACAAACAAAAAACCTTATGACCCAGAAAATCTAATAACTTTTTAGGCCTTTGTCGAAAATTTTACAAGAAATTTGATAATTTTCCTTTCCTTCCCTTTCGCTCTTCGGACTGCAGTGTTACATTTTTCTAAGATTATCACTGTACAGATCTTTGCTTTTACAACTGAACATAATTATTCATTTACAACTGCACATTGAAAAAGCCCTGGTAACTCCTCTACTAATTCTATTTCAATAACTATTTTAAAGGTGTCTTAAATTATTATTTTTCCAAAGGCTACGTCAGTATACGTTCTGAGGAGTTTACTGGTGATCGATGGTTTCGTCGTTTCTGTCGCATTGAGCATGGACATCTGAACTGCTACACTGATCAACAATCAACGGATGTTCGTCCAGAGTTTAGCATTGACCTCAGAGGAGCTCAACTCAAACCATCGGATGATGAAACAAATGAATTGAAGATAAAGCTGGTCAAGGATGGAAAGGAACATTGCCTTAACTCATTCCAACCGGAATTGTTTTGATGCCTATGCTGTTAATGGGGTCACCGGTGACCCCATCCGGCGGGAAAGAGTTAAGGTGTGGAAAAGAATATGTTACACGTGAAGCAAAGTTATATATAAAGATTTTAATATTTAAATAAGGGTGTTCAATTCATTAATTCAAGGATGAAAAGTAACATTGCCTTAAGGTGAGAAAATTTAAAATATTAAAAGTGAGTATTAATTTTGGCAATATAATTTAAATACGGGTGTTCAATTCACTCATTCATTCAAGAATGGAATGGAACACTGTCTTCGAGTAAGGAAGGAGAAGAGGGTAACAGTGAAGAGCTTATATGCGGGTTGTATTATTTAAATCTTTTCTCTCCTCCGTCCGGTCGCGCCGACGATGAGGCCCTTACATGACGTTAATCGTCAAATAAAAGCTTCTTGGTCCTTTTGCCAGGCGATGACCATTTCTCTCCTGGTAGAGTAAGAAGGCCGTTGGGTCCTATCGGACCTCTTCCGCCCTTAGGTGTCCTTCCAGCACCTGCCTCCTGCGTTGGCCAGCTGTTTCAAGGTTCTTGGTGAGCCTGTCCACCTCGCGTGACGCCCTAGGAGGTCCTTCGACCGAGGCCTTCTCTCCTGATGGCATAGCCTCACCAAGCATTCCCCCACTTGGCGTTTAACCCTCCACCGCTCTGAGGTGCTGGTCGGACTTTAGTGTGTTCAATTCGTTCAATCATTCAAGATGGAAAGGAACATAGTTGCCTTAAGATGAGGAAGGGAGTTAATATTGCACGTTGGGTTGGGTCGAAAAATAGAAAGAAATCTGAGGGTGTTTGATGTCAGGTTAGACACGGTAATGCCTGGTAATGCAAAGTAAACCAAGTTAACAAACAGTTTTTGTGCTATTACACAGCTTGCCTTGGCTAACCAGTGTACAGGGTGGGCAAAAAAATCGCATAAAGTTTTTGGTCAATATATTGGCCGTATGTAAGTTCCACATGCCTAAATTTAAATTTAATTCATATCTACGTAAAAGTTAAAAAAGCCATACTTCAATACAAACTTTCAAAAACAAACAGAATCTATATTATTTCTAGTGAATTCACGCTCTGTTTTTTGACGGTCCAAAAACATAACGCAAAAACAACAAAAAGTAACAATAAACGATTTTAATAAGTGACATCTCAAATATTTATTGTTATCAAATAAGCAAGATGTTGACACAAACCTTTGGTGGCACTTTTGGTCCCATAATGAACAGTAAAAAAATTGAGTCTTAAATTAGGCACCCATTTTAGGCAGTCGTGAGCTATATTAGACGGTGTCATATAGGACTACAGTGTTAAACAGTTCCGTAACATGTCCGTGTACTCATTGCAATCGACTTAAATCATAAGAGGCGATGGAAAAATCAGTGAATTTGGTAGATAAGACTGTTGATATAGAACCGTTAAAAACCATTTTAAAGGTGTCTAATCAGTTTAGATTATATTAAAACATATTAATACCAATAAATTTAAAACGGCGACCAACAATACTCATATAAGATTGTGAGAAACCATTTAAAAGGTGTCTAATTGCGTTGATCAGTGAATGTTTCTATTACAGATGACGGACACTATGCAACATGGTCAGTGGCTTGTGTCTCTTATCACCGTCAGTGGCTACGGAGACCTTCTTGGTGACAAACTTCGAAAGCCGAAGGTTGAAATCTACGAACAACCAAATCTTTACGAGGATCCATTGCTCTGTAAGTTAAAGAAACTTTCTGCTCGTAAACTGCTGAATGTTTTTATGTTTATCCGTTTGTTCATCTATCCATTTATCAATCAATCAATCAATCAATCAATCAATCAATCAATCTTTAAATAATTAGTCGATAAAACTATCAGTCAGTTTTAAATCAATCAATCCGTCTGTTCATCCACCCATCCCTTTATCAATCAGTTAATCAATCAATCATTCAATCAATCCATCCATTCATCCATCCATCTTGCCATACTTCCCATTCACCCACCCATTTACCAACCAAGCCACCCTTCATTTTATCCTTCCTGAGTTCACCTGAATTAACCATTGACAAGGATGACCAAATTTCATCTTTTCTTATCCTACCCGGTGCATTAATCATCAAATAATTGCTTTTCGCATTACGTGCAGTAATTTCCGGTGCAACAGAGGACGACACAAACGATGAAGAACCGCCTCCGTTACCGACCGCCTCTCCTCCAGCCTCTCCAATGCCAGAAATTCACGAGAAATCTTCTCGTGGTTTACAGAAGAACCCTGATCCTGAGGGAATCTATCTCCAACCGTCGAAGTGGTTGCATGACGTCGAAGAGCTGAAGAGGAATAAGAGGAGAAAGCCAGTGAACGTTGTTGTAAGTCGCAGTTTTATTATCTTTTTAGGACACCTGAAAAACGTTTTAAACGATGTTATATAAACTTTAGACGTAGGAAAGATTTTGCCATTGAGACACCTTTGCAAAACTATGTTTCTCGTCTTTTTAAGTGCGAGACTACCTTTTTAAATAACCTAGTTAAAACACCCGACAAAAGTTTGTAATGGATTTCATATAATTGTGGAACAACTGACGGATTATAATCTTGTGGAACATCTTTTAGGCCATATCACTAGGCTTTTATTTGAGACTATTCGTTTTACCTCTAATGAATTTATTTCTCGCGTTTGCCAAAATGTCCCTTTAAGCTTTTCAGTCAGTGGCGCTCCCGACTACAGCGGACACTGCATCGGAGTTTCACGCCGAGGCGCTAAGCAATTACGAGTGAAGGGCTTGAGTAGAATTCTAACCTGGAGCCAAGGACTTCTTTTTCACCTTCAAATTGGAATAAAATTCTATATACATGTGTACACACATTTTACGAAACCCTCAAATTTGAGGTTATCAAAGACACCTCCATAACAATATTTTAATAGCTTATATAAATGTAAATAGACTATTTTTGACATAATAGTGTTTTTCTAAGTAATGTGCATACCTTTAATACGTTATCAGTGTAAGTTATATAATGAAAAATACACGTAAACAGTAATGCTTTCACTCCATCCATGACATAACATATGCATTACTTTAAAGTTGAAAACAAATCATGCATTTCAACGTGCCCTTTAAATCCGCCACTGGTTGGCAGTTGCACTCTGCCAGTGCCAGTCCCAAGCCTAGAAAAAGAAGGAAGGCGTCGCTAATGGTTTTTGTTACCACACAGTGACGTTAAGCTGCAAATATACACACACAGCGTGCCTTCTATCATCAAATGGATAGACCAATTACAACACAAGAACAGTCCTGGTATTGAGCGAGATGAATATGCGGATAAACGGTTCCGCTGTGTTTTGAAAACTAGAAAGAAGATTCTTTTTGGGAAGTTTTGGACATCTTCAAGATTTGATTACACATAAAATCATTTTTGGCTGATTCGCGATGTTTTAAAGACACCCCTTTAAACGTTGTAAATTCATGATGATATATAAATAATGCGCGTCGTTTTATATTCATAACAACGGATTCACAAAACACACACCACAGTTAGATTAACTGTTCTGTAGTGCCACCGTGTCATTTAAAAATAATTCAGTTATATTATAATTATAAATCCATAGCATATTTTGTATTGTTCCATCCCTCTATTCATGATTTATCTTTCTTGATTTACAGCCGGTCCCTGTTCAAGAGGAATGCGCCTACATCAATCGCGATTTCGTTCGACAAGCACTAAACTCACGAGGTATGAATTGACTGTCTGAAGAAATAATGATGTTTGAAATACATAAAATTAATGGCTGAACGAATTAAATGAATTAATTGATTTATTATAAATCAGTGAATTAATTTCTTGGTTTTAGGATTTTTTATTAACCAATTATGGAATGAATGACATAATATTAATCGATGATATTAATAAGTAACATAGCTACCAATTAACATAGTTTTTTAAGTTATTTATTTGACGAATAAAATAATGATTATAATTCGTTTATCGTTTTGTGATTTTACAATGTTTCTGTTTCAGGAAACAAAGACAATCAAACGGAAAGAGGGTGAGTTGTTCGGATGACTACAATAATGATGAGAATGATGATGATGACGACTGCGACTACAATGATGATTATCAAAGTTCTTATGTTGTTGTTGTTGGTTGTGGCTGTGATATTGATGATTACGATGAAATTAGGTCCTTGTCCAGATGACGATGGCTCTGGTAGCTGTATAGATAATAGTTATGACAACTATATATTAAAAGATTCTGTGTACTGGATGGATCCATACATGTAGTTCAACGGCAGCTTATAACAGCAGAGGTATATAAGAGCTATTATACTTCTAGCTTGCACACCTGTTATTTTGTTGTCACCATTACTATATAAAAAGATGGCAGCAAATTATTAATAATGTCTTCAGGATATCCATTTTTTAGGTCAATTAACTCGAGAAGTTCCTATCGGAACCTTTATCTTTGTCATGATTATATTGCTCTCATACATCTAGCTTGCACACCTGTTATATTTGTAATATTTGTATATAAATCAGTGGTAGTATTGCAATTACGTCTCTTTTCGTCAACGGCCTTTGATGCCATACGACGACGTTAAACTTTGGTGAAATAAAAAATAAGCAATAATGTCTTTATCCATTCCATTTTCCAGGTCAATTAACTCGAGCAGTTCCTATCCCAACCTCTCATCCATTGGAATGGACGATGAAACAAAAGATGGATCAAGTTGTAAAGAATCCCATCTTGGAGAATCAGGACCTGGAGCAGGAAACGACTCCATTGGTGGAAGAACAAGTGGAAAATTTCGTCCGTCTTCAGCTTTGGTCGAATCCCTGGAAAACCTGACAGATGACAATTCGGAAAGAAGTGGACGAAAGAATTGTCGTGGTGTTGGTGGAGTGACTAAGGTTGGTCTACTCGCTAAATAACGACACTTTTGTTGTAATTATCACGGTTAATTAAATTTAGATTTTTAAACACCTCTATAACAGATGCTGTTTGCTCTATAATATGTTGAAGTTTTAAGCTGTGATAATTTCGCCATCGTTCTCACGTTAAAAACCTTTTTAACGCATTCTTCCAAAGCTATATAAACTTCATTTCATTTGTGAAAAATGTATTGAGTTATAATAGGGATACTAATTTCCAGACAACTGGTAACAAAATGAGAACTGGCGATAATTATTATGACGCGTTTGACTCTGCAGGCCACGTGAATTTATTAGAGCGTTTCATATCGTCTGACAAGTGGCATTCTTAAAATGGATAGTCTCTTTTCTATATAGTATTACATCAGTGTGACCTATGGCGAATCGAGTACAGGGTGTTCCATGTTGATGTTACAGGGTTCAAGTCTTTCCTTTGATCGAGGTGCAATTGGTTTAGGGTTAAATCAACCGCGGAAGAAACAGGATGAACAAGGTACAGGCTCTAGAGAAATATCCTTCTTCACTTTTTGCGCTATTATTATTATCGTTAAGTTTATCTAAGGCTTCTAAGCGGTGCTCGAAAGATAGGCGAAGGGCCTCAGCTTATTCACGAGCGCAGCTGTTAATACTTAGTGTTGATTAGTTATGGTTGACTGAGAAACCAGACAGAGATATATAGAGAGAGAGACAAAGAAAGACAGATAAACAAAAAGACAGACAGAATAAGACATATAAAGACAGAGACAGATAAACAGATATACAGAACGTCAGACATAAGAAGACAGACCGAGACAAAATGACACAGACAAATAGTTACAGGCAGACGAAACTTATAAATCAACTTTCATTTTCGCTTGTCTTGTTTTCCTTTCCTTTTCCCACTGGGAAGTTCCCAGTATTCATTAAAATCACGTGTTATGTCTGGATTGATTGACAGGCTGGCCAAAGAGAACGCAATCCAATACGAAAATGTACGTATTAGAAATCTTTAGCGTTATTGTTAAATAGTTAAATAATCACTTAGAAATTATGTTCAATTTCTAGTATTCTTAAAAATTTAGGGGAAAACTGTCACTCAACCAATCAGAAAATTGAAAATTTTATTTTATTTAACAATCCGGTTACAGTTCATTTGTGCAGTTATCTTAAATAACGTCAATCCTAGCCTAACTACTAACAGCCTGCAATACAGTACTGCCCTGAAAAGGCAAAACACAGTAACTCGGAAAACCAATATTTTGCGCAAACTTGATTTGAAAGTTTATTTCAAATATCTCGGAATTCATTTGTTCAATCCGAACAAAATTTACACCATAAATGAAGTAAACTGTGTTTTATTTTATGGTAGCAATTAAAAATGTTTAATAATATTATTTATACACCAAAACAGTTAAAAATCGTTCGTACTGCGTTTTGGTTTGACATTTCAATACGAATTGAATACCCCAAAACGCAGTACTGCGTTTTGGCCTGACAACTCTATGCAGCGTGCGTGTGTTACATTGATCAACCGATATTGATCTGGGTATTTTTGTACAGATCACTGAAGTTGGGACGTGGATAATTTGATTTTGGCTCTAGTTAGAGTGAAATATCTTAAAACCTCATTAAACCAGGATTTCATTCATAATTACCATTTCATTTATAATTCATTAACCATCCGTCCATCCGTGTATAATGCCTATTCACTCACACGTAGCAATAATAACAACACGTGCCGTGTAAATAATATAGGAAATATTCGCCGAGATGTTAAAATTCATAATTATAATCAGCAATTAAATACATAATAAATATAATAGGGTCTGACACTTACGTAGAATGAATAGACAAACTTAAACTCGAAAAAAATGAATGAAAAACCCAATAGGGCCTAATATTAGATCACTTCGTACTAATAAATATATTTCACGCGTCTTGTAAACAAAACCGGAAATAGAATATTATACAGAAATATGACGTATTATAGCGCAGTAACAGTAATTTATGTAGTGCCTATGCTAAGCCAAAACACAGCACTGTGTTTTGGCTTGACATTCGTTTGGAAAGCGCAGCAGATTCTGTTGTTATAAACACAGTGCTGTGTTTTGGCTTGATTTCCAAAGAAAAATATCCGACTTACTGTGTTTTGCCAACATAATATCTCGGAAACCAGTGAAAATAAAGCTCTGACACTTACAGGGCATGAAGATAGTAACATCTTAAGCGCAAAAATCCAATAAAATGAAAAACGATTTTTTTCGAGTTACTGCGTTTTGCCTTTTCAGGGCAGAGTAGCAGCCTACAAGGCACATTAATCAGTTCGTTATATGCGACGACGACGATGCTGCTGCTGCTGATGATGATGACGACGACGACGACGACGATGATGATGACGACGACGATGATAATGATGACGGCGAAGACGATGATGATGACAACGACTATGATGATGAATGATGATACTGATACCGATTGCAATAATAACAACGACGACGACGATGACAGATGTTGTTGTTGTGTACAGCATGTGGGATGAACTGATGAGAAGCAGTCGAAGTCGAACAAGCGGAAGTGAATCAAGTGACGATCTAAACAACAAAAAGATGGTTTTGAATCTCGTTCAGGTCTCTTATATTAATTATCTACACTTTGGCACAAGTGCAAGTCACGATTATTATCTCGCATGTCATATTCCTTTTTTATATAAATCTCGATAAGATTATTTTTAAGGTGTCTAGCGCAACCGCTTTAACCATCGATCAGTCAACTTTGATTACTGTCAGGTTTATTATGACATTCAATAACAACGTTTTAAAGGTGTCTAACGCAACTGTTTCAACCATCCAACTATCAATCTGTCATAACTAATATCACTACAATTACTAACTCTAAGTTGCTTACATGCTAAAAACTTACTCTACTCATTACTGCTACTACTACCACTACATCCATAGCTACTGCTATGCTGCTACACTTTACAACCATTAGTAATAATCGTGGTAATTAATTTTCTTTTTATCTATTGTAAGAAACTCATTGTGGTTCACGTTTGCTGTTTCTATGTTGGTTTTCAGATGTTTGAAAAGAAGGTGTGACCCAGTCTGGTGACTTTTCACCCAATGACCTGTTACACTGTACAATTGATGATGTCTTTTCAACCAATATTTTGAGAACTGCAGATTTAAAATTTTATATATTTCGCAAACAGAACTTTTATTAATTTTTTAGTCGAATTAATAATTGGAATTAATTAATTAATTAACCCATTAGTGCCCGACGTCCGTTATAAAGGACGCTCAGAAAACACGTTGGCAAAATTAGAGCTAACTGTATAATATAGTCATCACTATTTTTTTAAATTGGTGGGTCAATTGACTACAGATTCCACTATTTTGATTGCCGGATTATGTGGATTAGAAATATTTTATTGCTTGTGCTAATGTGTCTATTGCAGCATGTCTAAAATCCTCGCTACCTTTAGCTATTATATTTATGTTTGGTATTGAACGAGGAAGAATTTAGAGAAAGTGTAAATGTTGTTTGTAGTAGCCATATTGGTCAATATCCTGACAAAATATTATCCCAATTGCCGCAAGTTTTCCAAAGGAAATTTCGATTGCAATGTAAGCGTCCGTTATAACGGACGTCGGGCACTAGCCCAGAGATGACGTTTCCTACAGTAAGTCTCTATGCGCCATTGTTCCAGCAATTACCACCGTCGATGCATTACTTGTAATATGAAGAAAGCATCAGCCTACAGTTTATTCAGACTGGCGACTCACTATTTTGACATGAATATTGTAGACTTTTGCACTTCTGACATGAGTTTGGGTATGGTGGGGCATGTAATGAAGGAGCCGGACTCAGCCGGTACTTGAGGAACATGTACAATTTACCTTGAAACCCATAGCAGCCAGGTGCAAAGAACTAGTATCACTGATTATTTGCTGGCGTGATCGCTGTGTTGTAAGAAACGTTTACCCCCCCCCCCCCCCCCGAGAGGAGACCGGACTCAATCCCTGTCCGTCCTCTCCTCGGCCGACCATCCTCTCCCGACGTAGGCTTTGGCTCATTTCTGATTTCCCCTGTTTTGCACTTGGTTCAAGATGCGCCCACCCTGTATAGAACATAATCCTAATAGGCTTATTATAGTTAGTCTTCAGTGCACGAACTTTTAGGACGGTGGACGAGGGTCGTGTGCAGGGATAGTCACACAGCCAGAAGAAAGCCATGTCTGTTTTTAAAACTTCCATGTCCCTTCTTTGCAATCAAGGCATGGGCGATGTGTTGATAAGTAAGATAGGCGCGATGCTAACATGATATGAATCAGGCAACGGAAATTGTGATGTCCAATCAGTCTACCTGTGTGACATAGCTTGGTATCTCTTACAAAGTTTACTAAGGCAGCAGAAGTTTGACTCAAGGCAACAGATGTAAGTGTATACACAAGGGTCATGGCGTACCATCCAGTACTCAAGTGCTTGGCGTACCATCCACCCAAGGTCAACGTGCTGCTGCAGTCCTGTAAGCCTGATGTACAATGTGATGGTAACAATCATTGGATTGTACTAGAAAACACAAACTGCCATTGCAAGGCTTGAGAAATGTGATGGAAACCTTTATCCTTAGAGCCACAAGTACTATCACAATACATGAAACGCTCGTGAATAAGCTGGTGCCCTGCACTTGACATTCGGTAAATGAAGATAATTAGGTAATGAAGTAAATAGATGTTGCAAATCATCAAAAACATTCACCAAGCATTGTATGAAAGAAGAAGAAGGCTTAATTCTCAATGGCAACCTAAGCACTGGGCTAGTGCCCGACGTCCTTTAAAACGGACAGTATGGAAAGTACTGATAATGTAGCACGAATCAATAAATAAGTTATCAGCCATGTTACTGCACCAAGTTGATGAGATTACTGAAAACACAACTTCATTTGTTGGGTTTTACCACTTTGGGCACTAATGGGTTAAATGACTTTCTTTTATTAATGACAATATTGCTATTGTTGTTTAATGTGAATAAAACCTATATAAATGGACTTTAATAATGGTGTCAATTATTAAATATTCTACAGGGAATGAATGGATACAATACTATTTATTTATTTATTTATTTACTGAGAATTTGATATAGCGCTCCTTCAAGGTTACTACTCAGGAGCGCTCCCAGTCCAACCCCGGTCGAATAAGACAGTTTTGAGAAGAGAAAGAAATGAAGTAGAAGTAGAAAGGCTCATAGGTATTTGACGAAGGATAACAGGGAGCTCATTCCAGGTCGCAGGGCCAGCTACGGAGAAAGCACGGTGCTGCCTCGTTGCAGTCCGAGAGCGTGGAACAATAAGTTCCGCTTGCGCAGCTGAGCGGAGAGAGTAGCGGCGTTGAACATGCGTGGTCGAGCAACAGAGCTCCTGCAAGTATAAAGGAGCCAAACCCTCAAAGCAGCGCCGGACCAATACGGAAATTCTGTACGTAATGCGCTGTGGGTAAGGGAGCCAGTGGAGTACATCCCGCATGTACTCGGAGACTCGGCGAAATTTGGGAATGCGGCCTAAGAGGCGGACAGCAGTGCGCAGGACCCTATTTAGGGGCCCCACCCGAGAGGTTGGAAGTCCACCGTATATGGAACAGAACTGCAGTAGTCCAAGCGCGAAACTACAAATGCATGAACAAGTGTTGAGGCTGCGCTAGGAGTCAAAGAGCGGGAAATAACCTTGAGCTGCCGAAGCTGGTAGTAACAGCTGCGACACAGAAGGTTAATGTGCCGCGTAAATGTGAGTTCCTGGTCAAGGATGACTCCTAAATTGCGGACAGAAGTGGAAAAAGTGAAATGTGGATATTTCAAGGATAGGGAAGCTAAATCAATTTTGGAAAGCTGCTGGGGCGTTCCAAGCCAGATAAGCTGAGTCTTATTCAGTGGCGGTTCTAGACTTTTTGAACTGGGGGGGGGGCTAAAATTTGCCTTTGCCCCTCCCTCTCCAAGGTCTATATTTTGATGCTGCTGAATCTATTGACCCCAGTTGCCCGTTGCAGCATTCTGTTGACATGAAAATTAATATTATCAGGCTGACATTCCCTAGGCCTAAATAAAATGATTTATAAATTACAAATGAATTAAGGGAATTATAGAATAAATAAATTTATAGCACAATTGTCTGTCAGACAGTAGGCTAAAGTAAAGGTTGCATAAAAAATACATAAAAAACTTTAAAACGCGAAAAAAATGAAGAATAAAATGGGGCTTTCTAGAAAAACATTAATAAAAACACTAAAACGACTGTTTACATCTGCACTTAAACACATAATATTTATTTTTATTACAGCACACGAATTTCACGCATTTTAAACTGATGTATGGTTGTACCGTTGCTATCTTATGACTATAGGGTCTGCTCATATGCATGTCATCACAGTCTTAAAGCTGTTCTTTTCAGCTTGGGTCGGGAGTGCTCCTGATTAGTAGGCCTAACCTTGACGAGAGCTATATAAATCTTCATAGTGCATCTTAGAAGAACAATGATAAATATTTGAAATATATTATATATCTTTAAATGCACCATCATGATTGTCAAAATTAAAATAAACTTTGGTGTGCAGAGAAGACTTGCCCCTAAACAGAAGTCCAGAGGTCATGCACTACTAAGCATGATTATGAATGCCATTCTCAAGTTAGAAGTTTTGAGCCCGCACATGGGAGCAATGATGTCACTTGACCCCGAAAAGTTACACCTTTTAACTCCTATACCTTTGCTGTCATTACATTACATTTTTTGGTTTTTAAGCAACTTTTTAGCCAGAAAGCACTTAATAATACCAATAATACATAGTGAAACTGAGGAATATTATTAACAATTAGTTAGAATAAAACTTAGAAACCTTTCTGGAAAACGCTCACGTCCTATTTCTTGTTTTACATTTTTCAAGCTCTTGCTATAAATCTAACAGTGACCATTCATTGTATTTGCCAACTGCCCCTCCAGTTTACATACCTGCGGTAGGATTATCAATGCTGTCGATAACTTCATCATTAGCCTAACTCTTCAGCTTTTCTCTTTTTGTTCTCACAATGAGAATGAATTCATCCATTTATAATAATGAACGTATGTGCGGGCTCCAAACGGATTCAGTACACACTCTTCAGACTTCAGTATACACAATTGCACATATTATACAGTATTGTACACCGTGTACACGGTACTGAGACCTAGCCTGCCTTCCTTGTCTGGCCATCCATGCTGCTGATGCTGGCGCACCCATGGCCTGCTGCCCTCCCCCGCTGTCTTCCTCTGCTAATGAAGTATACAAGGTCATCAGGTGCTGGAGAATGGCTCAATCCACGACCCTCTGAATTCAGGTCGCGCCTAATCTGCTCAAGCAGTTATCTGTTCATCACTTTCTTCCTGAACACCCATGGGTCCTCATAGTCACAGGACAGCCATTAGTAGCGATAGACATGTGCCAGTATATGAGCAAGCATTCTGATTGGAGAAACAGTTCAGAAGTACATGGAATCTGTGATATTGCTATGTAGCATGTAGCAGATGAAAATCATTCAAGTCACTTGATCTATGGAAAGTGCCCTTAAAAGGGATTTGGAGGCCTTGTTACCAACAGGCAATGTATTGTTTAACTAACTAAACGTTAAACTGGGGGGGGCTAAAATGTGCATAGGGGGCTAGGAAAATCTAGGGGGGCTAACTTTCCATCTGGGGGGGCTATAGCCCCCCAGCCCCCCCGGTAGAACCGCCACTGGTCTTATTACTACTGCTACAATCTCTGGATATTATTGGCCTACGTTCAAGCTGCTCACCTTGTAAATAGTATAACGCACCTAATAAATATTATAATGCACCTAATAATTATTTTGATGCACCTTATAAATATTAGGCTAAGATGCACCTAATAATTATTATGATGCGCCTAATAAATATTATGAGGTACCTAATAAATATTATGATGTACATAATAAATATTATGACGCACCTAATAAATATTATGATGCACCTAATAAATATTTATGTCGCAGACTGTAAGAGGTCGAATTTCTTGGCCAAAGAAAAAGCGCAAGAAAAAAACCACAATGGACTAACAAACTAACCTTCAAGGTTTTCTTGATAAACTAGAATTTGAAAGAAGATGATGTCTATTAAAGGTGATGATTTGCCATCGGTTGCATGCGTCAAACTTTTATAACAAACTTTTCTCAGTTAATAAGGTGTCCAACAAATCATCGATCAATTGACCTAATTTGGTTAGCGAACGAAATGGTTTACATAAAACACCTTTTTAACGTATACTACCAGAGCTATATAAGTCATAATATAAGACACATTTCAGTCGATTTTCTGATTGGGACTGGTCACTGGTCTGATTTCAGGCATCTCTTGAGGCCTACAAAACAATTCACAATAATAGTTATTTTGATGTCAGCACAGCCTGGAAAACGAATGAGCGTGCAGGGACTTTTTACACTTTAAGCCCTGCGTTAAACCATAAACGGCGTCCTTATATTCTGCACAGTGGCTCAAGTGATTTGCGAGTTGTTCGAACGCCGATTGGGAGAGCAGTGGGTACGCCGATTCTATACGCCGGAAATATAGAATCTATATTTGTTTTCTAGTAATCTATTCTGTTTCAGTGTCTACCATTTAGGAACGTTGCAATTGACGACGAGCGGAAAAAATCGAAGATGGAAAGAATACTTATTTGGGAAACAAAGCGAAGAAAGTTTGCACCTCCAAATTCGTGTAGGCCTAAATGAACTTTATCACAACAATGCTATTTTATAAACATCGGAGATTCGAACCCATAACCCTTTCTTTAATCTTTGTTATCACTGATTTTTATGCAGTGTAGTTAATACCGAATTCATCCTGACCTGATCGATGAACAATAAAACGACGTCGGCAAATTCATTTAATTATACACTGTGTTTAATAATTTTTAAAGGTATGCAAACTGACCAACCTTCATTATGTAGTTTTATATAGTGTCACCGTATTCTCCGCTTCCAACGTTACGATCCAGGAGCAACGAAGATAATTTATAGTTTTTAAATGAGTCTTATGCTTAAACACCTTCCGAAAGGTTATTTTTCAGCTATAAATCAAAACGTCCTTGTAAAACGGTGCGAAATCCTGAATAAGGTGCTATAGCGTAACGTGCATTCTGGTTTTAAGCAAGACAAATATAATTTATTTTCCAGTTCAGAAAGACAATCCAAAAAGGCGCAATATAATTTGTCAAGTATTTTTATTTTAGATTTACTCCATCAGCATTAAATCAAATCTAGTCTATAACAAGTTGATTTTATTTTAGAATCGACGTAGGGATATAAGCCGATTAGCATACCATTATCACCACAATTACCATCACCAACACGAACACCATCACCACCACCACCACCACCACCACCACCACCACCACCATCATCATCATACAGGTCCACCCCCAAACCACCTACCAACCACCACCACCATCAAAAATCACCAGCACCACCCACCCAAACATCTATCCGCTGCCGGATATATATATATATAGTTATATTATATATATATATATATATATATATATATATATATATATATATATAAATATATATATATATATATAGTTTATATATAATCATGATTATATATAAACGTGTCAATAATTCATCTGTCAATTATACTAAAATTGTTGGTTAGCGATTTCTAGATAGTAGCTGCTGCTACAATAGCTTAAATTAACTGTGTTTCAAATTTATTTAAAGGAATTTTTCATTTTTAAAACAGGTGTCTAATTATTGACGCAATTATACTCTTGAACAGATACAAGCCGAATAGTGATGATGGCCGTCTTGGGTCATTACCGAGCCAAGGAGGAAGATAAAGGGGAAGACAAAACGGATAACTCTACATGTACATGTTGTTCGCTCAACAATGAATGATTAGAGTCTGGAATTTAATTTATTTCTTTGACATAGTTACTATATTGATAAGCATTTCTTTTTCTACACCAAACTTTTCGTCGCCTTGTTTCCAAAATTATTTATACCTACCTACCATTTCATGTGGGGGCTTACTACCGCTCATTGCCGTTTCCGATTTGAGCGTCTTTTAGCAAAGGATTCGTCGTTCTGTGCTGACTTACATTACTTAACATTTTCCAACCGAGATACATTCAGATATTTAAATAAATAAATGATGTGCAATTATAAAAAAATCACCTGGTCATCTGGTGCCGTCAGCTACTGGAGCTCTGGCGAAAGCCCTGGTGCATCTTCTCCAGTTGATCCTCTCCCTAGTCGCCTCTCTTAGTTCCTCCAGTCTCATGCCAGACTTTTCCTGTACTTCATCCAACCATTTCTTCCTTGGTCTTCCGCATCTTCTCCGTCCCTCACCGCATGCCGTCATCAGCTCCTTTTCCAAACCGTTAGATCTCATCACATGGCCGAAGTAGCTCAATTTCCTCCAAGTTGCTGTTTGCTGCAGTGTCTCCTCCCTCTCTATTCCGAGCTCCTCGCGCACCGATTCGTTAGTTCTCTTCTCCGTCCATGAAATCCTTAGCATCTTTCTCCAAATCCACATCTCACACGCGTTGATTTTCTTTTCCATATCCCGTGTCTTTGTCCATGTCTCGCATCCATATAGGACGACTGGGAAGATCAGTGCTCTTACCAGTCTTTTCTTTGTTTCCCTGCTCACGTATTTGTCCTTCCAAATCTTTTCCAGACCGTTCATTGCCGTTTTCCCCATTGTTACCCTCCTCCTTATTTCTTATTTCTTATTTTTTATTTATAAAAAAATAGCATGTCTTAATGTCTTAGGCCTACACCATGTGTACTAATGCTTTGCTGAGTATCTATGATAGTGCCAGTTCAAACTTCTGTGGATTGAGGATGGCAACGCTAAACATCTTAGTTACGAGGCAGAAGCAAAAAACCCGAACACCTTTTTAATCTTTCTACACAAAAATATATAAAATGGCGAGGCGGAAAATTTTTTGATAGTCGCTTACTGTGTACTTAAACTGATGAAAACAATTTAATTAATCGTGAAAATAATATTAAATTTGCATAGATAGCACGGAGATCTAATGCAGAGCTGTTATTTATTCAAACAACCTGGAATAATAATTAATATTGGCTTCAATTAGCTACAATTATTATGCGACCCTTTCCAAACTGTTTTCTTAGGATCACCACGTGCTGAAGGTTGCTATTTCCCGCTTGACCTTTTACCGAGAGCGCCTCTGAGTAGGTACCTTGATGGGCGCTATAGAAATTCTCATAGATTGATTGATTGATTATTAGAATGATTGATTGACTGATTGATTGGCTGATTGATTGATTGATTGATTATTAGAATGATTGATTGACTGATTGATTGGCTGATTGATTGATTGATTGATTGATTGATTGATTGATTGATTGATTGATCTCTCTCAGTTCTATGATAACAATATAATTCCATAACTCATCCATCCAAGCCTCTTTAAGTCCATCCACAGATCTTTCACCCAAGACCAAAAACATAAATCCTGTCATAATATATTATCCCTCGTCATTTCAACTACACTTTAGCCGCCGTCTTACACCATGCATCCTAACGCCATGCTAAGTATCTATGGTTGTGCCAGTCTCAAATTATGTGAAACGAGGAGGGCAACCGTCAATGCTAAACATTTTTCTTACAACAGCAAAACACCTTTTTAACGTTACTAACAGAAACTATATTAAAAGGCGATGCAAAAACTTGTCACTTTTTTTAGTCGGAAGCTTTGACTAATAAAATCAACTTAACGAATCGTGAAGGATTAAGATAGTTATTTGATTAGATAGCACGGTGATCTAATTCAGAGTCGTTCCTTCTCTGTGGTTGGTCACAAAACGTGAAATTTTGCTTCCATTATGCATAACTATAATTAGGCCATATGCGACTTATCCCAAATAGTAATTGCCTCAGTTTCACAAAACGTTGAAGACTTGTATTTTTCGCTTGTCGTCAACTTGAATGTCTGGTCACGGTTTTTTTCCTTGTCACAACACGAGGAAATAACTCGAGATTATGACAATAATTATCATTCCACATTGTCGGTTTGGAATTTTCAATTTAGTAGCAAGAAATTGAACACCTTTTTGACAAGACTTATTGCTTTATAAGATAAAACCTGTAGTAAATAAAGCGAATATCTTTACATAGCCTTTCCGTAACGTCGCCACAAAATAACTCAGAAATAAAGACAATAATATTATAATTATTATTATTCCACATTTGCAATTCTCCATTTAGTAATTGGTCGTATGATTTGGAAACTATAAGACCAAAAATAAAACAGGAAATGTTCTCGTGTTATAGTACGCCATCAAAGTTCCGGTCAAATACAACAGGAGAAAGAACCAGAGCTGTGACAATAAAGGCCTTTGCCATCGACATACACGTCTGACTAGCTAAGAGTCTTAGGACGAGAGATTTGTAGATAGTTTTCCAGAAAGAGTGGATGGAAAGAAACATCTTAGTGATGGTAAAAGATTAAATAAGAGCATTTATAGTGGTACTAATTCGTCAACAGTTGTTTTTATTTAACCGAGGTCATAGAGTCGGAATTTTCCATCATTAGATAGCATATGAGCTATAATTTATGACAGATTATATGAAAATTTTGTTTTGCTAGACAACAACTCGAACGCTCAACCAAGGTTCAAAAGGGCCATTTATTTATTCACCGAATGTTATCCAACTTTATAAAGCTTTGTAGATTCCATTAAAAGGTGTTTCCAGTTCAGACGAGCATTATTATTATAGTGATGGTCCAAAAATGTTTCGAAGGCGTATGATTAACAATAATAATATTTATAATAAACACCCACAAATTTCAAACATCATATTATTATTGTTATAGCAATTATGTAATATGATGATTATAATTTGCTTGAGTACAATATTTCAACTCTTTCATTTTCATTTAGAATATTAAAAAAAACGACTGCAGCCCACCCGGAAATATAAAGTAGAATTCAGCAGCTTGAGAAAAGAATGGGAATTATTTCTTGAATGTTGCTCCTAACGAAATGCATTGCCAAGTATCTGTAATGGTAAAGCCAGTCTGAGGATCTAAATAAAGGCTGATTGAACGCTAAAAAACTGCTACGAAAAAGTATAACACCTTTTTAACGCTGCAAATGAACAGATATAAATAGGTGATAAAGAAAAGTGGTTATTTATGAAGGCAACTTTCAAGTGTACATTTTACTGGCAATTGAAATTTAGACTGATGAATACAAAATAATGAACTAACCGTGAAAAAGGTCGCATTAGCAGAAGAACGTAGGGTTCGACGGTCAGCTGTGTACGAGACACATTCAGGTAGGCAGACATTGCAGAGGCGCTACGAAGAAGGCAATCGCCAGACCAGAGCAGCTATCCTGTTACTAGGAGATACGTTGCGCGACTTGGATACAGTGCATTGTTTCACGCATGTATTAAATGCTGAAACAGAGACATACTTTGTAATGCGTGCAGTAAGACGGCCAAGGCGGGCAATTATGGCATGATGAGAAAAGCCTATTGGGATCTAGCACACCTTCGTGAATATTTTAAAAAATGTTATAAATAGATCCAAACACCAACAATAAATTTATTGCAACGTTTTCGTTTCCACCGGTTGTAACTACTGAAGGTAAGCCTTTGACCGGCTTTTTTACTTGGCCTTATTTCTGCCCACTAAATAACAATAATCTTAGCAGTATGTTACTAAATACCCCGCGCTATAATAATGGTACAATGGCGTAGGGGCGCGTCCTCCAGGTGGCGGATGGAGGAAGTAAATTTAGGGTAACCAAGCAAATATCACATTTGCCTTCAGCATACAGGTTATTTATAGCGTTAGTAAATACTGTTTTGAAGGTGTGTGAAAATAAAAAAAGTATGTTTACAATAAACTTCTGGTTTTTATATGTTGTTTATTTAAACACAATATTTCCAGTTTTAAAAACTGGCATAGCGCCGCTTCAAAAAACCAATCCAAATCCGGCAATAATAATAAACTAATTTAATAGCTTGTTAAAAATGGACATTATTCCTAGAGTGTAGACGCATCTCCAACCAAATTCCATTCAAAGACGTTGGGACAACAATTATTGAGAATGTACAACGCTGCTCAGTTGAGGTGCTATCGCGGAGGAACGATAATTTCCCATTAGCAGAAGAGCGGACGACAAAGCACGCAAAGGAGAGGCGTTACCAAGAAGGCATCGCCAGAACAGACCAACTATCATGTAGCAGATACGATGCCTGCATGACTGGAGCCAGTGCAGTGTTTCACGCATGTTTGTTTGTTTGTTTGTATGCGTACTTGTTATAGCGCCCATAGACGCTATCTACTCAGAGGCGCTTCCGACCACAGAAGTTTCACGCCGAAAGGCCCGAAATGCTGAGCAATTACGAGTGAAGGACTTGCCCAAGGTCCCTACGCGGCGATGTGGCTTCGAACCTCGAACCTGCCGGCTCCCTGTCAATGACGCCACCACTATACCACCACGCCCAGTGGTCTGGAATGACCTTCCTTTACCGTCTCGTTTACACTTGCCTTGTCATGTCTTCATCCTTCCTCGACACGAGGGTTGGTCGCATTTTGGACTGGAACACTACTAGAATCATTTTTCGATAATTGCAATTGTAATTGTAATTGAACATTTATATAGCGCCACTTCAAGAGAACTCCTCAGAGGCGCTCCCTGACACCAAACTATAATCAAAGTGAATGGTTTTCAAACGCTTGCTGAAAAGGGGCAAAGAAACTTTAAACTTTTCTATTTGGGCGCGCTGGAGTTGGGAGCGCCTCTGATTAGTTTCCTTGAAAGAGCGCTATATGTTTAGAGTTGCCACGTCTTTGCAAAGAGCGTGACCTGGACTAATGCGCTCAAGACTTGAAATAATTATTATGTCATCGCGACCTCACGTTAAAGTAATCCAATTTAACTTGTATACTATATACGAACATCTCCAATGGGCTAATAAAATTTTTTAAAAGACTTATGAATTTAATATTATTAACTCTATGACGCACACCTTCCGCGCCAACGCATTTAGCACACCAGGGGTCCAATGGACCCCACCGATAACATGGGTTGTAATTACATCAATGAGATAGAACTTGGGAATGAATGACTGAAATTTATGTTGTACATAGCACATGCAGTCACGGAACAAGTTTGGGTCAATATATATATAGGCCTAAAATTAACCCTAGGGCTACCAAAGGGGGGCGCTATCCGCCAATTTTTAGGTTTTTCGAAAATCAAACTTGTTTTATTTGGAATAAAAAATTCAAATTTAGGATTATTTTGGGGGTTCATTTACACACATTTTGAGGTACAATTTGTGATGATACCCCATACCGTTCAAAAGTTATACCCCATATACCCAAGGTATAAAGAGGGGGGTGGAAACCGCCCTCTTAGATTATCGACTATTTTATCTTATCCGTCATTTATAATAAAGAAAAAAACATTATACCATTTCATAGAGGGAATGTGGGGCTACATTTTCATACTAAATAGTTTGTCTTTTCATTACCGGAAGTGCTCAAAATAAAATAAAATGTGTGCAAAATGCCGACTTTTTCATAAAATTTTCCTAGCGAGAACTTGTAACTTCCTTAGCAATTTTCACCAGTGGCATAGCCAAAAAACTTGAGGTTTCCATTTTTATGCATGTATGTACATGTATGCATGCATGTATGTATGTACGCATGCATGGCTGTATGTATGTATGTGTTTTTTGTATATATTTATGCATGTATATATGTGCACGTATGTAATCTATAAGTATTATTGTATGTATACGATTATGTATGTAAGCTTAAGTATGCATGTATGTACAAATGTATAGTATGTGTGCATGTATATAATTATGTGTGTATGTTTGTATGTATGTATGTATGTATGTATGTATGTCTATATGAATGTATGTTAATACATACATATATATGTATCTAGGTATTGTATGTGTGTAGGTACGTACATATATGCATGAACATGCATACATACACACATACATGTGTACATGCATATATCCAATGTATACACATACATATATACATACATACATACATACCACATACATACATACATACATACATACATACATACATACATACATACATACATGCATAATTGCATATACAATACATACATTCACACCGACATACATACATATACCTACATACATACATACACACATACACACATACATGCATACATACACACATACACACATACATACATACACACATACATACATACATACATACATACATACATACATACATACATACATACATACATACATACATACATACATACATACATACATACATACATACATACATACATACATACATACATACATACATACATACATACATACTTTGCGTATATACATACTTAGGCTGAACCTAAATGTAAACAGACGGATGGGGTAATGGCGGGGCGGGGTGTAAAGTCCCGATGGGGAAATGGCTGGGGGAGACAATGATGGGGTAATGGTAGGGGCAATGGGCCGGGTGGTTTGTCCTGTCAGGCTGTTCCCATTATGTTATATTCGATGCACCATGGATCTATCAATGTTGAAGGCTGGGGTCCGTTGGACCCCAGGTGTGCTAAATATGCCCTAGGTGTCTTTCTCAATTTTTTCCAATTCAACCGGGGGTGCTACAGTCTCCCAACTTTTTGTACATGTAGGGGGATGAATTCTTGAGGAATTTGAATTATTTCAGATTTTTACTACTTATATCAATAGAGATATAACAAGTTGTTGCACACCTGGGGTCCAATGGACCCCAGGTGTGCGTTACAGGGTTAGGCAGTTAGAAAGCTTATTAAGTAACCGTGAACTATAATTCAGAAAGTAACATTAGTATCAGTAGTAGTAAATTGAGCTTAGCGACACTGCGTCAATATAAAGATCTTTTGCGTCGCCCTCCTCCTTAATGGACACTTGTGACTGGCACTGGCAGGCTATGAACAATGGCGCAGTTTATGATGGATTGATCCAGATTTTTCGAATAGGTTTTAGCATTAAAGACCGTTTGATATTATTGCATCCCTCAGAACCCTGTTCAGTTGCGTTTAATCATAATGATTTTGCGAGTTTGCCCTTTTAAAAGTTTCTTATTTCAATTTTAAAAGGTATGTAAAATTATCATCTGTCCATCAGTCCGTCCATTATCCATGCAACCATCCGTCCATCAATCTGTCAGTCTATCTATCTGTCTATCTATCTATCTGTCTGTATATCTATCTATCTGTCTGTCTATCTATCTGTCTGTCTGTCTGTCTGTTTGTCTGTCTGTCTGTCTGTCTGTCTGTCTGTCTGTCTGTCTGTCTGTCTGTCCGTTCTGCACAGAAAGCATTGCTCTTGCCTCTTGGTCCCATTCGCACGAACTGCGAAGATTCAGAATAGAGACTTTTCTGTGATCGACCCAGTTGTCATGAATGGGCTCCCACAGGTGTTATGTCTACTTTCTGGGGTTATTACTTAAACATTTTTTATTAAACTAAAAGACTGTCCTTTTTGCCATGCCAGAGTCGGGATTGCTTCTGAGTAGTCCCTTTGAAGAAGCGCTATATAAATTCTTGAATGAACGAATGAATGAATGAATGAACGAATGAATGAATGAATGAATGAATTAATGATTATGTGTGGCACACCACAAAATTATTCTTAACTATTAATAGAACAGACGGCTTGCAGTTATTATACAAGGGTAACTCGCCATCCTTTTCTTGCAGGCCGTCAGTTAATATACCCAACCTTCCAATCGGCAGATGTCGCTGGCATATGTCTAGTCTACATACAGTTTTATTCGAATCCTACAATAATAACTGTCCTACTTTTTTTAAAGAAATAAGCAAAGATTATTATTTTATTGTTTTATTATTTTATTATTTTATTATTTTTCCTGAGTATTGTCCATGTTTTAACCCTTGGGAATGGCAACACGAAAATAATATGTACACAACACATTTAAAGTTATTTGCATTATCAATCATTTCTAGAGGCCGTAAAGAACTTAATATCTTTGTTACTAGTCTTCTCCTAAAGATCACAAATTAATAATCATTATCTTTTAAATGCAGATGACGTCATAATGGAAATTTATAAATATAAATTACGTCATAAATCACCATGGCAATTCAATTGACGCCTGCCGTCCAGTAAGCAACGTTAGCGCTCAATCTTTACTTACAAAAGTCAACACCTTCTATAACTAAACTAACGCTGTGGTGCTGGTACCCAGCAGTGATAAAGGATGATACAAAATATCTTTCAATAACTCGCATAGGAATACAGAAGAATTGCAGTCCTTTTGGACAGCGAATCGGAAGAGTTCCTGGGTCTTTCTATGTCGTTTAACCCTCGGAGGCTAACCTGGGGTGTTTTTTCACCCCACTGTCAGTATATGCCCTGAATTTTTTTACTGCTTTGAAATTATGCCATGCGCTTTTGTGTATCTGTTCATAGATGAATTTTGCTTAATTCCACATTTTTAAAATATTTTATATCGAATGCATGGTCACGTGACTAACGTCATACAATGGCCACTGTTATTAATAATGCATTTGTGTTGAAGAGGTTTAGACGGTTATCAGCAGCCAGTGCCGCTAAACTGATATCATAATTGATATCAATGGATTGAAAATGATGATAGTGATGAGAATAATGTAGAGTTTGTTGATTGTAACGATGTCTCGAAGCCAGATAATGTTCAAATCGATGATGTCATGGACCTACCATACGTGCTGCAACTTTGTATGTGGAAAGAATGTAACAAAGAGTTACTTGTGTGTAGATGACCATAGACTCGATAATTGTGCTGATATTTTACCTTATTTAGGTTTCATAGATTGTCAATTTCATGCTGAACTTGAATTAAGTGCCGTTGTTGATAAAACATGGTCTAATATTACATCATAGGCCTCAAATGGCGTGGGGTGAAAAATATACCCCAGGTTATCCAATATGTGATTTTTGTTTAGGTTAGCCTCCGAGGGTTAACAAACGATAAAAATATTTATAATCGTTTAGCAAAGAACCGGTTCAACATAAAACAGTCGTGGAAGAATTCGAGCCAAATCTGAAGCTATGCAAATTCTCAGGTTTTTACAGAATAAATGTAGCCAGCCTGTATGGTTTAAACCTCAAAATACAATTTTATACACATTGTTTTAATTCAAAGAAACTGTTAGTTGTCTTTCTGGCCGCTTGGCGGCGGCCTTTTCGATATAACCAAAACAAGGCAAAAAAAATATTCTGCTACATTGAAAATAAAATCCATCAGTTATAACCAATGGGCAACATCGGGCGTGCAAATTGATGCATTGGGAGGCAGCCGTTTTGGCGATGACAATTGTTTTTTGCTTCGAACCGGTTCAATAACTCGGCAAAAGCCCAAAATGAGGAACCCTGTCACCCTCAATCTAGCCTGTCTATCTAAGGATAGCCAAAAGGTTATTTTCTCATCTTAGAAAACCTGTCTGAGAATCGAGATGATAATATGAAAATTAAAGAATAAATTTAATTAATTAAAAAATGGACCAACAAGTGGATGTTAAGTTTAGCAATAAATGGAACACAAGAGAAGTGATTCTTAGATGGTCCTCGTTCATTCATCCATTCATCCATCCATTCATTCATTCATTCATTCAATCATTCATTCGGTCATTCATTCATTCATTCATTCACTCAGTCAGTCAGTCATTCATTCGGGCATTCAGTTATTCATTCATTCATTCATTCATTTATTCATTCATTCATTCATTCATTCAGGAGATCGAAAAACTATCAAGCCTAAACAAAATAACTAGTATGTAATCATAATACGATCCTAAATATATCATATTCGTTCGCCATATAAATTATTAATTCACAGTTTCAGTCACCACATGTCGAACCATATCATCCGCCACCCGGTGCGATAATCCCCCCACTTTCAAAATCGAGCCAATCGCATTGGATCGAAAGCGTTTTCTTCGACCGAATAATAATAATTGATCGTTACAGGTGATCTTAATCGCTTTGTAGTTCATTGAGTGCGTTGTTGTATACCTGGATTGCCGCATGCCTTGATTGAGGACTTCTGTCGAAGAGCATTGGACATATTGAACAGGTGCAGATCGCTGCACGAACCTGGGAAGATGGGGGGTCAATGGGCGAAATGCGATTTATAAGGGTTCATTAGATTATATATTTACATAAATATATATATATATATATTATTTTTATAATTTAAAAAATATATTATATATATATATATATATATATATACAAATTTAATTTTTAACTTAACACATTTAAGTGCCTGGACACCATCCATGACCATCCAGTCGTGATATTAAGCCGTGATCTTACACGCATATATATATATTCCAATGTATAA
>OX243821.1:34781737-34811737 GCA_945859605.1 Lumbricus rubellus
TGTATGTATGTATGTATGTATGTATGTATGTATGTATGTATGTGTGTACGACACAAGTGACATAGCTACCCAGATGCTTCAAGTTGTGATGATGTGGAGCAGACATGCACAGGTCGGTCAGGGCAGACCTATGGAGAGAGTCGGGGGAGAGAGCGTGGGACACATACGGGCATTGACCCACGTTGTCCTTCATGCCTCTTTCCCCATGATTCTCTTCAATCAGACAAGGTGGTCTAGGTGCTCCAAGATGTTACTGGTATGGAGCAGACCTGCTGACCGGACCGGTTGAAGCTGGGCAACATGGCACGAGACAGACTCAGACAGAGAGTGGCGTCGGACTCCTACGGGCATTGAGCCCAAGGTTATTGATGATGATGATGATGATGTATGTATGTATGTATGTATGTATGTATGTATGTATGTATGTTTGTATGTATGTATGTATGTATGTATGTATGTATGTATGTATGTATGTATGTATGTATGTATGTATGTATGTATGTATGTATGTATGTATGTATGTATGTATGTATGTATGTATGTATGTATGTATGTATGTATGTATGTATGTATGTATGTATGTATGTATGTATGTATGTATGTATGTATGTATGTATGTATGTATGTATGTGTGTGTGTATGTATGTATGTATGTATGTATGCATGTATGTATGTATGTATGTATGTATGTATGTATGTATGTATGTATGTATGTATGTATGTATGTACATGTATGTCTATCTCTATTAGTCGCGTTACCTGAATTCATGTCAAGTGAGACGAGTTTCGAGACAGAGTTCATTGAAAGCACTTCTCAAGTTTTAATCCTTCGACTTTATACGACCCATTGAAAGAGACCTTCGCAAAACCCTGGACGACAATCTCAAAGGCTAAAATGATTTTTTTGGCTTATAATAGAGGTAAATGGTGGATGACATTGTTACAGTAATTGTAGTTGTAATCGAACATTTATATAGCGCCACCTCTAGAGATATTATGTATATTCTATGTATCGTTGCATCTGAAAATCTCTGTAGCGTATGTATGTGAACTTTTATAGCGCCGCTTCAACATTACTACTCACAAGCTCTCCCGAATACTGTAACAGCGCGGACACTGAATCGGAGTTTCACGCCGAAACGCTTGAAAATTGCAAGTGAAGGACTTGTTCAAGGTGCCTACGCAAAGACTTGAGATGGATTCGAACCTGCAACCCTCCGATTGTAAGGCAACGGACATACCCACTACACCACGGCGCCCCCTGAGTAGATTGTCTCAAAGGGCGCTATATAAATGCTCCTAGTAAATATTATTTTTGATTGTTTTGCTAGACGACGAGGCACACCAGGATGATTTATTCTTTACTGCCTCTCCTGGTATTTATATGCAAGTCTGTAATCATTTAAAAGGTGTTTAACTGCAAAATCATTGTTAGAGCCTTGAGTTGAATCAAAGCAATAAGGGGTAGCCAATGAAGGCGGTCAAAAATAAACAAGAAGAGGTGTGTGATGAGAGAGGAAGTCTGGCTATTAGTCTGGCTGCTGCACTTAGAACAGACTGAAGAGGAACTTTTGGAAGGCGCGGTGGTGTACTGGTGGCGTCGCTGCCTTGGAGCCAAAAGGTTCGAGGTTCGAATCCACCTCGCCGCGTAAGGACCTTGGGCAAATGGGCAAGTCCTTCACTCACAATTGCTCAGCGCTTCGGCGTGGAACTCCGATGCGATGTCCGCTTTGCATTCTGGAATGCCTTTGAGTAGAGAGAGCTTGAAGAGGCGCTATAACAAGTGCACATACAAGCAAAAACCAATAGCATGTAAACTGAGGACAGTATTAACCCTCAGGCTACCAGGGGGGGTGGTATCCACCCTCCCCTAGGTTTTTCCCAAATCAAACTTTTTTCGTTAAGAATAGAATTTTGACGTTTTAGGTAGCTGTAGAGGATTCATTTGCACACATTTTGAGCTAAAATGTGTGATGATATACCCTACCATTCAAAAGTTATACACGATATACCCGAGGCACCAGGGGGGTGGATACCACCCCCCCTTAGATTATTGGCTGTATCTTATCCGTAGTTTAAGATAAAGAGACACAAAATACAACATTCTATAGAGGGAATGTGGGGCTACATTTTGGTGGTCACGGAGTTGTTTTTTGACAACCGAAAGTGCTCAAAATAAATTAAAATATATATAAAGGTGCTTTATTTTTGTAAAATTTTCATGTTTTTTCTATTATAACATATCTATACTTTATTTTTTAAGAAAAATAAATTATGTCATTCTATAGAGGGGATTTAGGGCTATTTTCTCATACCAATTAATTTGTATTTTTATGACCGGAAGTGCTCAAAATAAATTAAAATGTGTGAAAATGTTGGGTTTTTTTCGACGCAAACCGACAATGGCATAATTTCGTGTTTTATATTGATTTTTCGATAGATATGCATGTTTTTTCCTTTTTATTGTACATAAAAAAGACTTATAACTAGTTTTTATAATTGAATATGTGACTGTATTAAATATAAATTACATATATCATGTTCTACACACACAGAATCCAACATTTTACCTATGCGCAAGTACATGTTTTGTGAAGCTATAATGGGTGCTCATGGAAAAAATTCATAACTTCGGGGTGCATTCATATATATTAAACCTAAATATATCATTTTGTGCAGAAATGAATGCTGAATCCATTGGTGTATTACAAGTTATGATATCTCAAACCAAACCCAAAATCCAGGGGGGGGTTGGTAACCACCCCCCTCCCCTTTGGTAGTCAGTGTTACAAAAAAGCTTGGTAGCCCGAGGGTTAATAGAGACTTTTGAAGAATATCCTTATCTTACCCTGTAATGTGTTCGTGTGTTTTTTAGGTTCAGTGCATGAGTGTATGTGTGCACCTCTGCCTCATGGCACAATATCAAAGGCACATCTACATGGCGAGGTAGCAAAACTTTTGCATAAATAACTACTATAGTGTAATGCAATTTTTAATTAAAATAAGTTCTTGAATCATAGAAACTAAACTTCAAAATACTTCTGTCTAGATCGTTCAACTGGTGATGCCAGACCAAATTAACCTCAATGAAGGAGGAGACTTAACTGCGTTTTCAGATGTGTCGCAAGTCTTTGGTTATACCGAAACTATAGATGAATGTCCCTAAATGAACGAAATAACTTATGTTTAAACACCTCTTTTTATTGATACATTCCGGTTATTAATTTTTCTTCACGTTGAGCGTTTTTGATTAATATGTTAAAACGGTCAAAATTCAATGTTAATACACCTTTTTATTGCTCATATTTCTCACAATATTACACTTAGAGCAAAAACGGATTTGGATCTAGTGTTGAATTTGCCTCTGTAATTATAATTTATTATGACTGTTCAAAATGATTTCTATGGCAAACTTTGTTTCCATATTAACCCTCGGGCTACCAAGGGGGGGGGGGTGGTATCCACCCCCCCCCTAGGTTTTTCCCAAATAAAACTTTTTTCGTTAGGAATAAAATTTTGACGTTTTAGGTGGCTGTAGAGGATTCATTTGCACACATTTTGAGCTAAAATGTGTGATGATATACCATACCATTCAAAAGTTACACCCGATATACCCGAGGCACCAAGGGGGGGTGGATACCACCCCCCCCTTAGATTATCGGCTGTATCTTATCCGTCCTTTGACATGAAGAGACACCAATTACACCATTCTGTAGAGGGAATGTGGGGCTACATTGTGGTGGTCACGGAGTTGTCATTTGACAACCGGAAGTGCTCAAAATAAACTAAAATATATAAAAAGGTGTTTTATTTTCATAAAATTTTCATGTTGTTCCTATTAAAAATTATTCATAATTTATTTTTTAAGAGAAATAAATTATGTCATTCTATAGAGGGCAATTAGGGCTATTTAGTGATACCAAATAATTTGACATTTGATGACCGGAAGTGCTTAAAATAAATTTAAATGTGTGAAAATGTTGGGTTTTTTTACAACGTAAACCGATAAGTCTGCGTAAACGTTTTTCAGCATGTTTTACGTGTTTTTTCTCTTTTTATTGTAACTAAAACTAACTTATTACTAGTTTTTATAGTTGAATATTGGACTTTATTATATGTAACCTATTTTAAATTAAATAAATTATGTTAAAAACACACAGAATCTAATATTTTGCTTATGCGAAAGTATACATTTTGTGGAATCGACGGGTGCCTACGGTAAAAAATTCATAACTTTGGGGTGCTTTCATATATTTTAAACCTAAATATACCATTTTGTGCAGAAATGAATGCTGAATCCATAGGTGTATTACAAGTTATGATATCTCAAACCAAACCCAAAATCCAGGGGGGGGTGGTAACCACCCCCCCCCCTTGGTAGTCAGTGTTACAAAAAAAGCTTGGTAGCCTGAGGGTTAAGTCTAATATAAATCCTCATCGTAATGATATGAATGAATGCTAACGATCAATATAATGATGACGATGTTGACAATGACGATGACGACGATGATGATGACGAAGAAGATGATGACAGTTTGACAGTAGTGATGGTTTAACAAATTGCCCGATGATTGTGACAATTGCAGACAAATAATAACTGTTGATTCACGTGGAGTATCTATGCTGTAGCCTACCTAGGAGATGCGATATATAAAATGTCTGTAATAATAATAATAATAATGATAACAATACTAGTAAAGAACAAAGCAAATTTTTTCCCCAGTTTCTTGTGAAAAATTGATGCGCTTAATAAATGACTAGAGTGCTGTTTGGCAGCTGGTTAAGAAATAAAGAATATACTTACTTTTTTATAATCAATAACAATAGCAATATCAATAAAAATAATATCAATTATAATAACAACAACAGCAACTGCAACAATATAAACAACAGCAACAACATTCAATTCTCTTGCAATAGGCGTCTCCAAAACCCACCCTCGGCAGTTCCTTTCTGCGGGTCACCACCCCTCCGTCCCCCTCCAATCGACGCCCAGCTTGCCACTCACGAACGCGAGTAACCTGGACAGAAAAAATATAATGACAGGCTTAAGCGTAGTGCGTAGAGCGTATAGCAAGCTAGAGCGCCTAATAGGCCTACTACTTAGACAGGTGCGTGTGTATGAGAGCAGCCAGTCAATGATTTGGTACACACACAAGAGAGATTTTTTTTATTGAGTGTGTATTAATACCGTTTAATGGGTCACACAGCTTAGCGATTACTGTGATTTTCCCGGGCAAGTTTTTCGGCGCCCTTTTGTCTAGGTTTCGGTGATATTAGGATTAGTGAAACCGGTGTTGAAACGGTGGGATTTTATGTGAAACGTGGATGTGTTTTGGAGCTGAAACGGTGTGGGTTATGAAGGAGAGAAGTTTGGTGGACGACGAAGTAGTTTTTCGTATTGTGAAACGTTTTGTTTTGGAAATTTTTTCTGCGAAGGAGACTGATGTCGAAGTTTTTGTGACTGAAACGGAGGTGAAACGACGCTGAAACAAGAGGTGAGGCCTCTCTCTGTGTTGGGTTGAATGTACGTCCGTTTGTTTGTGTGCACCACTCTAAGTGTGTGTCTCTCGGTCTGCCTCTGTCTATGTCTGTCTCTGTTTGTCTATGTGAATCGCTCTCTGTGTCTCTTTCTCAGTCTGTTTCTGTCTGTCTCTGTGTCTCTGCCACTGTCTCAGATTCTGTCCCTGACTCTGTCTTTGTCCCTGTCTTTATTTCTCTGTCCGTTCTGTATCTATCTGCCCATGTCTGTCTCTAGCTTAGTCCAGATTTCTAGTTACGTCTTTATCATTGCAAGCTGTAACTTTGACTGTAACGTGCAAAATGTAATTTAGTGGGCTTTCACAGCATCCATGAAATGGATGGATGGATGGATCCGATTTGACCAGGGTCTATGACAACAGAGGCCGTTACCCTGGACAGAAATTTGCTCGGCATATTACAGCACTTATGAGCAAGAAAATTATTGGTAATGCCAATTGAATTTTGTTTTCATGCTATTCTCGGGTGTTCTAAGACATTTCCTGATAACGCTCGTGGGTTACCAACTTACCATAGTGTCAAATTTGATTGCAATTCACCACTGCAAACTCAACTATAATGAGCGTACACTGTCGGTGAGAGGATAAGACGGCGAGGGAGAGGGCCAAACACCCTTTTAGGACGAGACTAAGATAGTGAAGTCACTATAGCATTTCGTCGCCATGGTTGAATGTGTGGGTTGCTTAACTGGGATTGAGAGGTTCTACTTGTTTTCTTACGGCATTGTGGAAATTTATAGCACAAGTGTAAACTTAAAAGAGGTGGTAAGGCCTTGTATTCGCCAGTATTGGGTTGTCTTTGCGTCATAGAATCATGTGAATTTTATACTTATTCAATATCAGCAAGAAATCAACCAGGTTATGAAAAAAATGGACTCAATGAGTGCAAAGGCTCGAGCCTTTATGGCCAGTTGTCACTAGACAGTCTTATCGACTAAAGGTCAGAATTGTATGTTCAGATAACCTAATTGTAACCACGGCATGCATGCATTGCTTATAGAGACTCTGCATATAATTGCCGTGGTGTGCTCAGGAGATTAAAGATTGCCGTGGTATATGCTTTGTGAGCCTAAGGGTTGCCGTGGTATGCTGGGAGACCCTGATGGTGGGGCGCGATGGTGTAGTGATGGCGTCGTTGCCTTGGAGCCGGAAGGTTCGAGGTTCGAATCCACCTCGGCGCGTAAGGACCATGGGCAAGTACTTCACTCACAATTGCCCAGCGCTTCAGTATGAAACTTCGATGCAGTGTCCGCTCTACATTTGGGAGCGCCTCTGTGTAAAGAGAGATTGAAGAGGCGCTTTAACAAGTGCACATACAAACAAGTAATATGCTCACAGATTCGAAAGTAAAGACTGATGTGTTCAGAGATCCTATTAGTTGTTATCCAAGAACCCGTTGTTTCATTTTTTATAATATAGTATTATCTTTTTAAAAGGTGTCTAAATTTGGACATCAGGCTATGTCTGTCTGTTGCAATCCAAGACTTTGTCATGCAATGATTCTCAGGTGCCAGAATGTCCTTGGTGATTGCAAAGGTTGCTATGGTCTTCTCTGGGGTCACCCTAAAGATTTTCTTATATTCGGTGAGGTCACCTGGTATTCTTAGAGTTTCCCAGAGCGCAAAAAACGTCACGCACTTAGTTCAATAGGCCACTGCATTATATTAGACACCTTTACTTCAGAAAATTAACAGAGTACAATAATCACGAGTTACCTGATGTTCCCAGGGTCTCCCAGGGTTGTACGTGTGAAGGGGTTGTACCGGATTCCCAGGGTCCTGAAGGTGATTCACCGTTCTAAAGAAAAGATCCGCGTGACGATATTTACCCGTTTGAATCGCACGAGGGTGAGAATGTAGAAGAAGGTGTGGCTGTTGGTACAATGGGTCAATTGTTGCTGGTGTAACCCTTGGGCGTGGGAGGGTGGTTCGGGGTTAAGGAAGTGTGGGATTTGTGAGTACCTGGACTACATTCCTCCAACTTGCAGATTTGCTTTCTGTTCATTTAGATTTTAGACTAAGTAAGCTTAGATACATGTATGATGCCAGCTTTCGCCATAATTAATTGTCAACGGCCGCTGGTTTATATTTATAAAGATAGTAGAATCTCTTTAAAAGGTGTCTAAGTATGGAGAGCAGTTTGGAATGGATCTACTTCTTGTTTGTGTCTGTCTCTGTCTGCCTGAGTCTTTCAGTCTGTCTGTATGTGTGTATGCATGTCTGTTTATCTGCCTTTGTGTGTTTGCTTATAAATATCATTGTCGCCGTATTTCTGTGTATCAAGCTGTGTCTATGTCTGTCTGTTTGTCTGTTTGTCTAAGCATGTCTGTCTATTAATCAACGTGTGTATTCGTGTGTGCGTGCATGTGTGTATTTAATTAACATGTAATTCAGTCTTGCTGTTTGATTGTCTTTCTGTCCGTCTGAATATCCTACCTGTCTGTCTCTGCCTGTCTCTGTCTGTCCCCCTGTCTGTCTGTCTGTCTCTGTCTGTTTATGTATGTATGTCTGTCTTTGTTTGTCTGTCTCTGTTTGCCTATAATTATCTATCTATCTGTCTGCCTCTCTGTCTCCCTCTGTCTGTCTCTTTCTGTCTGTCTGTCTGTCTATGTATGTCTGTCTGTATATGTCTGATTGTCTCTGTCTCTGTCCTTAGTCAATCCCTCCTCAAAATAATGGCGGGGTGGGGTAGCCTGTGTCGCGTGCCCTCTTCACAATCGCAATCCATCAACCCTTTGCGTGACTCGTAAAATCGCCGCTAGACGGCAACAAAACCGTTTCACCCGTCGCCAGAGAGCGTCTCTCCCCATCAAAGCACCTGTCCCAACGTCATAACGGTGCGAAGAGCTGCGATGAAAAATGCTGCTACTAGTGGCGCTTCTTTTAGACACCCCTTTTTCAGAGTGCACAATAGAGGGAGATTCTAATCAGTTTGGATAATAATGACAGCCTTTTATATGTCGATATTTTGGTTGGAGGAAGTAAGTAAAATGCGGCGCTGTCTGAAGGTGGATGGTGCCAGTCCTAAGCGTGGAAAAAGAGGAGGGCGACGCTAGTGATCTTTTGTTATCGAAGAGACGTTGAGGTGATCGTGCTGCTGCTATTTTAAAAGAAATTCATTAAACACCCATTTTTACTTTTTTCAATATAATATAAATAAGCTAGAATAAAAATTTGTAGATGATGGTTCAGGACGTAATAGGCGACTACATGTGTTATGTTAACTTGCATACAAAGCAACAAAGTAATATACTTTTAAAAATTAACCACCCTCTGTAAGAGAACAATAGCGAATACAGTTGGCCGCTTCCGTCCCAATTCATTCATTCCTGAATTTAAAAATCGCTTCTTCAAAGGTGCTACCAGAAGCGCTCCCAACACAGGCTTGAGTTTAATAAAAAAAAGCATCAGTATAAGAGACTGTGGAAGCAGATGTCACAGAACGAATGGTGTTGCCCTCCTCCATTTTTCATGTTTTGGACTGGCACTGGCTTACTGTGCCATGGACTTTCGATTCAACACTCTTGCTTTAAATTATTCGTGTTGAGCAGACATATTAGTTTCAATAATTATGATCACAACGATCATTAACGTTGCCCTCCTTCTTTATCCGGGCTTTGGACTGGCATTGCATAGAGGAGGAGAGAAACGCTAGTTATCCTAGTTATCATACAGTGCCATTAAACATCGATGTCTATATAATTATACGAATCGCCACCAGTACGCAATTGGATTCACAATGTTTGAGGATGGTGACCGCTAACTTAAGTTTGGCCAGTATATCCTTAAAAGAGGTGTTTGAATATCATCTGGCTAAATATGGTTTAATAGTGAAATTCTGGTGTCATCAATATCTTGTGGTTAGCAGCTATTTAATCAATTGAATTAAACTTGACAGTCATTTGACGATATCAGACTATATAGGTATGGCCAACAGCTAGTCAGAGGCTCTATAGTACCTCTTAGAGATCCTTGTTGTGATGTGTAACATTAAACATGTATCGGGAACATACAGCAGAGCGGTTTTTAATGAATTTTTTTAACTGCACAACCCCTTCTTCCCTTTCCCATCGTCCGTGGTAAATTACTTCCAATCGAAGGAAAATGGTCTTTTTCAACTAGTTTTCACTGCATAGAAGAGCTTCTACAACTACGCAAATCTATTTAGAACTGCCCATTTTGTGTACGACTGCACAATAAAAATAGCCTGACATACAGCTTGAAACTCCGAAACAGGAAACACCTCTTTTAGAATTTTACTATTAATATATAAGAACCCGCTCAAATTCTAGTTTTATTCCTGTGACGCTATTCACTCACTCATTCGCTATGTAACCTTTTAACTTGAATGCTGCTTTCTGATTGGTCGGTCAATGAGTCATGGGATGTGAACAAAAACTCAGGTCAACTGTAGCTACCATTGAAAGTGGTTTGGTGAGTCAACTAAAATTCGAATAACAGGTTTCAATAGAGGCGCATTCGAGGGGAGGGGACGAGAGGGTTAAATGCGAGGCCCTGGATGTTGTGCACGCATTGCTGTTGTCCTACCACTTTTCAACGCTTTGTAAGCAGCTTCGCATAGTTTAGGCGACCCCTCGTCACTTACGTACTCTGTAGAATTGGGGTTGTAAATATACCGATGGTCTGATAGAATGGCGGTGCATATATTCGTTCTTTCGTTGTGTGGACTTATATAGTAAAAAAAGTAAAGTCCTACCCTGTTCCATGAGGAACATAGTGAGGCGCTCATCTCCTTTTCCATAGCCCTGAGCCAGCAATGGACGAATCCCAAGGTCCTGGACACGGGGCCAGCAGTGGCGGCGCCAGGAATTCAGGTTTGGGGGGGCTGAAGCCCCAAGGCCGACAAAAATATTTTTTACCAAGCGCCGAAGGTACGAAGTTCACACCGACTAGGGGTCTGGGGAGCGTCGAAAGCTCCCCCAGCGGGGTCTGGGGCGGAGCCCCAGCCGTCAACGCATTTTTTAGGTTTGTTGACCTCAACTGGAGCCTTTTTAGGCTCTTTTTTGCCAGCTATTTATGAACGATAAAATCACGAAACCTTCAACAGGAACTCGTTTTGAAGTGTCTCCGACTACCAGTATAAGAATGCACGGGTTTTTAAAGAAATTTGTTGAACAGCACGAGCCAGGATTTGATTTCTGTAGTGCTTCTTCGGCGGAGAATTTCTGACGACTTTTTAGTCGTCAAGATGTCTGAAAACACCTTTTTTAGTCGTAAAGATGTATGAAGACACCTTTGATTAGGTGTCAAAATTTCTGAAGAAATCTTTTTTTATTTGTCAACATTTTTTTTGGCACCTTACTTTAGTTTTCAAAAAATTTGAAGACGTTTTTTTTAGTTGTCAAAATTTTTGCAGACACCTTTTTTAGCTGTTAAAATTTCTGAAGACACCTATTTTAGACGTCCAATTTTGTTTTTAAAACACCTTTTCGGGCGTCTAAGGACATTATTTGGATTCCAATGTTAACAACATTTTTTGGGTGTCTAAGGATATCATTTTGGTTCCAGTATTACCGATGATTTTCGGGTGTCTAAGAACATCATTTTGATTATACTGCTATCAACGATTTTCGGGTGTCTAAAACATCGTTTTGATTCCAGTATAATCAACGATTTTCGGGTGTCTAAGGATATCATTTTGATTCCAGTATTACCAACGAGCTTCGGTTGTCTAAGATCATCATTTTGATTTCAGTATTAACAACGAGTTTTGGGTGTCTAAGAACATCGTTTTGATTTCAGTGCAATCAAGAATTTTTGGGTGTCTAAGGATATCATTTTGATTCCAGTACTACCAACGATTTTCGGGTGTCTAAGAACATCACTTTGATTATACTGTTATCAACGATTTTAGGGTGTCTAAAAATCGTCGTGTTGATTCCAGTATTATCAACGATTTTCGGGTGTCTAAAGATAACATTTTGATTCCAGTAATCCCAACGAGTTTCGGGTGTCTAAGAACATCGTTTTGTTTTCAGTACAATCAACAATTTTCGGGTGTCTAAGGATATCATTTTAACTTCAGTGTTACCAACGATTTTCGGGTGTGTAAGGACATCATTTTGATTGTTATTGTTATAATCGATTTTCGGGTGTCTAAGGACATTTTTTATTCCAATGTTATCCACGACTTTCGGGTGTTTAAGGATATCATTTTGATTCCAGTATTACCAACGAGCTTTGGTTGTCTAAGAACATCATTTCGATTCCAGTGTTATCAACGATTTTTGGGTGTCTATGGATATAATTTTAACTTCAGTGTTACCAACGCTTTTCGGATGTCTAAGGACATCATTTTGATTATAATTGTTATCAACGATTTTTGGGTGTCTATGGATATAATTTTAACTTCAGTGTTACCAACGCTTTTCGGATGTCTAAGGACATCATTTTGATAATAATTGTTATCAACGATTTTCGAGTGTCTAAGAACATCACTTTGATTATAGTGTTATCAACGATTTTCGGGTAAACATCATTTTGATTGTAATTGTTATAATCGATTTTCGCGTGTCTTAGGACATTTTTTTTTATTCCAATGTTATCAACAATTTTCGGGTGTCTAAGGATATTATTTTGATTTAGTGTTCCCAACGCTTCTCCGGTGGGTAAGGTCATAATTTTTATTCTGGTGTTATCAACGACCTGCTGTTTTGAAGTTGACTTGACTATTATTATAATGGAGATCCGCGGAACATTGATTTAGCCCCCGCCCCTCCAGAGCTGAGACCAAACTCCACCCATGAGTCTGCAAATAAAGCGAGTCACAACTACAGTGTACAAGACTTAGTATAGGCTGTAGGCTAGAGCTGAAAGTGAGCTGGGTCTGCCAGGGTCTGCGACCCGGCATTGATTTTCGTGACCTGCTGGGGCCGGGTATCAGCCGAGAAGCAAGTCTTAACAATTTTTGGGGAAACAACTAAAAACAACAGGTCATCAAACAAAAGAAACAGGTAAAAATGGTATGATTTAAAAATTTTAAGGGCAAAAATTAATGACTAAAAAAGGTCGCCAGGTACCAAAATGGGAGAAATTTCTACAATTCTGGGCGAATGGCCAAAATAAGATTTCTGAAAATTTTCGGCTCAAAGTCAGACCAGGCAACTTTCCAAACCACTTTCAGCCCCGGGCTAGGCCTACAGAGAGAATTCAGGTTTTCTAGAATATCAAAGCCTATGATAATACAGTAGGCCTACTTACCATATTGGCAGGAAATCAACTTCGTAAATGTTCTGCTTCAGAACCCTTTTCAGAGAATCTCTTGCTGCCTTGGGCCCCGCACACCCTATAGGGCCGGGTTTGGGAACCGTTACCAAGCCCCAAAAGTCTCACCATGAGTGCTGCCGCTAATTGAAAACCCCATTTCGCATGTGATTGTATAAGACTAGGCCTACAGGTGTAACCCCTCAGCCGGCCGGCGGGCTACATAATATATTATGGTATACATAACCTCATGACGGGTCTGGGGGATATTTGGCAAAATATTTAACACTTGAGTGCCCAAGGTAATTTTTGGTACACGAAGGCCCAAGGGGGGGGGGGGGTCCGCGCAGACCCCAGCGTTTTCATGCTAATTTCTTGAGAAGGGATTGGAATATCGTAACAGAAGTTGGTTTTATGTAATCCCAAGTGAATTTGCAATCGATTGATGCATCATATGTTACAATTGCACCACCTGGTGTAAAATAATAGTGTAAAAATCTCGTGACACATTTTATGCTTGTTTGCGTTATTTACCGCGTGTATGAATATCAGTCGAATATCACGCGGTACCCTTAGTATATGCTCTGGTTGTGGGGTACAGGGTAGGACAATACTCACGAAAAATATACCATTCTGTGCCCAAATGGTTGGTCTAGGAATACCTAAAAGCATTTCTGCAGATTCATAGCCTTTAAAAAGTTATCCGGGGAAAACAGGCCTGGGGTCCGGTCGGACCCCCCCCTTGGGCACTCGAGGGTTAATGCGGTGGATTCTATTAGGATAAGCACTCTACGCTATGATTAGTGATTACATAGTTGATTTCTTTGCCGTTGGTCACTGTCTTTCTTATTAGAAGTTAGCAGTTGTAGAGATTTTCCTCGTTTTGTTTTGGGGGGGCTGAGCCGCCGATAGGGGGGGCTTAGCCCCCCCTAGCCCCCCCCTGGCGCCGCCACTGGGGGCCAGTGTATCGCAGGACTTGCTGTTTACTTCCCAGCTTACTCCGGTACCAAATTATACTGCTTGGTGACAGAGGCACGTGTGCGTGAACAACTTGCCCAAGGTCGATACCGGGAGTCGAACCCGCAACCTCCCGCTCCGTGAGCGGACAAGTTACCGGTCCGCCACCAGGTCACACATGTGTGGACTTATATAGCGCCTTTAAAAGAAATGCACTCAGAAGCGCTCCCAACCCAGCCACGGCAAATGAGAATAGATGTTGCAGAGGAAGAGTTATCACTATGCCGACCATGCATGGATGCATTTGTGTTACCCTATAGTTGTAGGAAGAAGAGAAACATATCAGTAACCAGTGTCAGAGGGCTCAGTAATGTTTTGCACTAGAAATACCATGTCAAGCTCCCATAAATACCACTACATACATTGGACACCTCTTTTAATGTGAATAATCTTTCTATTAAATACAAAACTTTGGCTTTGAATCATTCTCATCGTCTTCTTTCAAATAACCACCATCCACCTCTGTTAATCATGAAATCAGAATATACAGAAACACAATGATGAACCAGTTTTGTGGTGCCAGACCAAATATCCGGATGATGAAGGAGGGCGACGTCAGCCATCTTTGTTAGAAATGTTCCTCACATCTTCTGATCAAAATCCTTAATTAAAACGACTCACTGCATGTTTCAGCGTGTTTAAACGCCATATTAAAGTTGGACGCGGTGGTGTAATGGGGGGTTCGGTGCCATGGAGACAGAGGGTTCCAGGGTCGAATTCATGTCAAGCCTCCGCCTATATGGATCTCGAGCAAGTCTTCCACTTGCGATAATTGCTCATGTGTTTCGGCGTAAAATTTGGATGCAGTGTCCGCGCTGTAGTTGGGAGCGCCTCTGAGTAGACATCTTGAAGAGGAGCGGTGGTGTAATGGGGGGTTTGGTGCCATGGAGACAGAGGGTTCCAGGTTGTTGTTCCACAGGTTGCTCCAGGTTGAAATTTAATGTAGTCGCCCGCATTATTGCTATCGATTGCACACGATATTTGTGACTGCCGATTCACGTGTAAATTCAAATGACATATTCTTATAAATAGTATTGTTTTGAAGGTGTGCAATTGCCATCTACATTGTGACCATCTCTTAATGCCTCTTTCATTCCTATTACAAATCCGGGGGACACGCCTGATAAGCAAGGAAAGACTCATCAATGTTTTACAATCTCCTCAAGACCTATAATTATGTGTCACCGTGGAGGACTGGGTGTGCCTCTGAGTAGGCTTCATAAAGGGGCTCGCTACATGTATACAAATGCGTTTTTGAAATGAACGAAACATGTGGGAGGACTTGCCATAAATAATTTTTTGACGAGTTGCGGTATATGTAGCCTATGCAATTCTATTTATAAGGGTGTTTGTGGTAGCAAACAGGCAGATACTGGCAAGAGTATAGTTACGATTTACCGACGCTACGTTGTAGCAAATATCATTAGCGTCGCCCTCCTCCTTTGTCGAGGTTTGGGACTGGCACTGTCAGAGTACGCGCAATGGCGGAGTCAATGAAGTGTTTAGCGTGAACCTAGTATTGGCTTTCCTGAAAAATCTAATTATGCTTGTCTGTTTGCCTATATGGATCTAGAGCAGTATCTTAGAAGTCTTAGAGGAATAGGTTATTGTTTATCGTGACCTAGTATTTTTTAGCTTTGCATGAAAAAGCCTATTTATATGCAAACAGAGGAATAGGTTATTGAGCAGCTTATTATAATAAACTCGACTTTCCTTTGGTATTACCTTTACAAGCCAAGCACGCTGATGTTTTAGCACTTATATAGCCTGGTAGTCATACGTTATTGAGGTGTGCTAAGCGTAAATTCATCGCCTCGTTTATAAGGTGTAAACTATCCACATTGATCAGGCGCTGTAGCGAATTCATTTTTCTTCACCTCTGCTTACGAGGACGTAATGTAAAAACGAAGTATTATTTTGAAGTTTCGAAATATCTTTTTTTATCTCTGTGATATTTGTGTTTGCCAATTGCATTTAAAAAACAGTTTTTGGAGTATGTGAGTTCAAGGACTACCCGCTTTTTTCTTATTTTATTGACTGATGTCATGCTTAAGAAAGGTGTCGAAGGGCTGGCCTATGCTGCTGCTTCTAATGCTAATGTCACAGTTTTACCAAGTCTTGCACCTCCCATGTCCATTGCATTGCTCTCAAACTATCTTAGACCTGGGTCTGCATTTCCGAAATAGATATATGTTAGTGCATGAAGATGATTTTAGAATTGCTTCTTTTGACCGTTCATACTTCCTATCTCTTATTTTTCTATCGACGACCCACAACAATTATTTTGGTGGAAAATCGCTCTTATAACACAAATGAATCTCTTAAAAGAGGTGTTTAATGGATTACTATAAAATTATCGATTAAATCTACTGCAAAGCAGTAGCCTGTATAAACAATGAATGCGGATTACGCATACAAATATAAATTTATGCCGCCAGAAATCGAATTTTAGTCTAAACCGCGGTAATCCTGCAGTTTAGGTGCTTTTATTATTTTGCACTGTTATACGGGATAGTTGTCAGCAATAGTTTGAAGGAAGACATTGACACCCTCACCACACCCACATCCACCTCATACCGTCCACCCCACCCCATTCACCTGCCTCCACCACCCCCACACCTCAAGCCCCACCCACCGTACCCCACCCCCTCCACCCGGCAACAACCCAACCCCACCACCTCCTCCACCCCACCCTCACCACACCTCCACCCTCAAACCCCCATCCACCCTCCACACCACCATCACCCTACCACCTCCACACCCCCATCCCACCTCCACCCCAAACCCCACTACAATCCGTACACCCCACTTCCTCCACCTCATCTCCACCCCACCCTCACCACACCCCCACCTCCACCCGCTTCTTTTATTGTTGTTGTTGTTGTTGTTTTGTGGCTCTCTCAATAATTATTCTAAATCGCATAGCACTATCAAAAATAACAACAGTTGTTTGAGGACATTGAACACCTGCTTTAAGATATTACGCTAAAATATATCAGTCGCAGTAGTAAAATGGCATGTACGCTTTCAAGCTGACGTAGTACTTATCTAAACGCTATAAAAGTCTATAATTATAGGCCTAAAAACAATGAATAGGCTAGTTTCTTGACGATGGGTATACGGTGGATGGATTGGAGTATGTGTGTGTGGGTGTGTATGTATGTGGGTGATTTCAGTGTGTTGGTGAGTGTGTATTTGGGGTGAGTGAGTGGGAGTGCGTGGAATGGTGGGAGATGAGTGCGTGGAATGTGGGTTGGAGAGTATTGGACGGTCGTTCGTACGTTATATACCGCGAAACGCATCTCCTTCGTCCTGGTTCTGTCTGTATACTTAAATAAATTATTCTCTTATATTGCATTGAATAAAGAAAGCTAATTATTGGCAACAGAAGTGGACGTTCAACAAGTATGGTGTAAATGTAGAAATTAATTAAATGAAATACAACAGAGTCCAATAAAATGGAAGTGTGATGTAGGTATATGATCATTTATATAGCGCCTTAACAAGAATCTCAGGAATGCGCTTAATGTTGATGTTTGGATTACAAACAGATTTAACTGAAAACGTTTCAGAATTTTACGGCAAAGCTTTTTGTGGACTAGAACACTAAACTTTGTCTTTCTCCACTTATATATCGAGGTAATGCAAGTCATTAAAAAGGTTTTTAAGGCACTGACTGATTTTCTATATTTGCACGTGCACTTTCCTTCAAATTCCTGATATTGCCATCATGCACCCGACCCTCCACTGTGAGAAAGGGACATACGTAACTGCGCTTATAATCTTGATTCAGGCATTGGAGCAGGATTCCAATTTGACCAGGGTCTATGACAACAGAGGCCGTTACCCTGGAAAGAAATTTGCTCGGCATATTACAGCACTTATGAGCAAGTTACTAGACCAGTAATCCTAGTCATTCTCCACTTACATAAAGCAAGGACAAATCAATAAAAAGGTGTTTAAGACTGATTGATTTTTCTCCATTTGCAAAGTGCACAAGCACTTTCTTGCCTATTATAGGCCTCGATTCAATTCAATTCCTGGTCTCAACTTTCCGCCATGAGAAATGCACCCTTAAGCCAGACGATTCACTTACAAAAATTCTTGTCCTTCTCTTATATATCTGCAGTAAAAACACCAATAAAAGGTGTTTTAGAACTCCATGGAACACGTTCGTTAAAGACCAGTGTAGACCCGTTCCCAGGTTGTGAGCAGGTCTTGCAGTGCTAGCTATGCAGCACACAAAAGCTTGGTGGTATTGTGTGGAGAACTATATGGCTTTGTAAACATAGGTCGGCTTCGTTTGTAAGGAAATTCGAGGCCTTGACTATTCATGAAGAGAATTTGAGGAATTCTGTTTGTAAATATCTCTCTGTCTGTTTTTCTGCCTTTGCCTGTGTCTGTCTGTCCGTATCTCTGCCTCTATAACTGTCTGCCGCTCTCTGTCTGTTCGCATGTCTATGTGTGTCTCCATAGCAATATCTGTATGTCTCTATCTGTCTGTGTAGATATTAAAGCAATTGCAAAAATTATAGCAGCATGCATATACGCAAACACACACACACACACACACACACACACACACACACACACACACACACACTGTGACACACATATATATATATATATATATATACATATATATATATATATATATATATATATATATATATATATATATATATATATAAAATTTTTCACGCACAACTGTGAGTGTGTATCATCCAGTAGGTAGTTCAAACATAATCATTTACATATCGTTGGCCTATCAACACAAGTATAATACCACGTATACCTTCATTTGTATGTCAAGATATCTAGGTCTTTTCCCACGCACAGTATTACATCTAGTACGTACTTCAAACACACACGCTTGCTCGCAAATACACACATGCACACACGCACACACGCACACACGCACACACACACACACACGCACACACACTCTAACATACACACACACTCTTCCTTCTCTCTCTCTCTCTCTCTCTCTCTCTCTCTCTCTCTCTCTCTCTCTCTCTCTCTCTCTCTCTCTCTCTCTCTCTCTCTCTCTCTCTCTCTCTCTCTCTCTGTCTCTCTCTTTCTGTCTCTGTCTCTGTCTGTCTATCTGTCTGTCTGTCTCTGTCTCTGTCTGTCTCTGTCTCTGTCTCTGTCTCTGTCTCCGTCTCCGTCTCCGTCTCCGTCTCCGTCTCCGTCTCCGTCTCCGTCTCCGTCTCCGTCTCCGTCTCCGTCTCCGTCTCCGTCTCCGTCTCCGTCTCCGTCTCCGTCTCCGTCTCCGTCTCCGTCTCCGTCTCCGTCTCCGTCTCCGTCTCCGTCTCCGTCTCCGTCTCCGTCTCCGTCTCCGTCTCCGTCTCCGTCTCCGTCTCCGTCTCCGTCTCCGTCTCCGTCTCTGTCTCTGTCTCTGTCTCTGTCTCTGTCTCTGTCTCTGTCTCTGTCTCTGTCTCTGTCTCTGTCTCTGTCTCTGTCTCTCTCTCTCTCTCTCTCTCTCTCTCTCTCTCTCTCTCTCTCTCTCTCTCTCTCTCTCTCTCTCTCACACACACACACACACACACGCGCGCGCGCGCGCGCGCGCGCACACACACGCGCACAAACTCAAACACAAACACACACATGAACCCAAGCATATACATGAACCCATGCACACATAGGCATGGTCCCAATCCATATAGAAAAGAAGGCGGTCAACTGTATCGAAGATCTAACAGAAAAATATCTCGATAGACGGCGCGAAACAACTGCTGGCGGGTTTAATGTACGGGGTGCAGAAAAGTGCCTTAGGGGATGTTTAGATTGGGCTATGTTTATTATTATTATTATGGGCGTGTGTCTGTCTCTGTCTGCTTTTCTAAGTAGAGCAGATCATTTATTTCGACCGATGGTTCAAATGGCCCGTATGGGGTAAGGGCCAGAGAGGCAGAAGGTATACAGATTCGCAGATTGCAACGGTTTGTGTACCGTTCATATTGTCGCTGATGAGGGGTCATCGGGTCACTAGTCTAGGCTTGGAATTTCAAAAGGGCTCTAGAAATCACTGTTAGAAGCAAATCATGTAACAATTTGCTAACCGGTGTTTCTAGACTAATTTGACCCTCCTGAAAACGAAAATCGCGGTTAGCAAGCTGGATTTTTGGCCGTTCAATGGGAAAACAAGATGGCGGACAAAATGGCTGCCAATTGCTTCAAATGGCTATAAGTAAAGTATTGCATGTGATAGGAACACGGTTTTAGACTCTAAATTAAGACTATGAGGTTCAAGGAATGCAATGGAATCAAAGACATATATGTAGCACTACAAGAAAACCAAAATGGCGGACAAAATGGCGGCCAGAATCTTAAAATGGCTGTAAATGAAGCTATGAATGCAATAGAAACATGATTTCAGAGTCTAAATCAACATTTTCGAGGTCAAGGAATGCGATGGAAGCAAGATCACACATCTAGCACTGCACTAAAAACCAAAATGGCGGACAAAATGGCTGCCAGAATCTTAAATTGGCTATAGGTGAAGTCATGTATGCAATGGAATCATAATTTTAGGGTCTAAGTCAACATTTTCGAGGTCAAGGAATATGATGGAACCAATGTTACATATGTAGCACTGCAGAAAAACCAAAATGGCGGACAAAATGGCGGTCAGAATCTTAAATGGCTGCAAATGGAGTTATGTATGCAGTAGAAATATGATTTCAAAGTATAAATCAACATTTTCGAGGTCAAGGAATGCGATGGAAGCAAGGTCACACATGTATCACCACACTAACAACCAAAATGGCGGACAAATTGACCGGCCATAATCTTAAAATGGCTATGAGTGAAGTCATGTATTCAATGGAATCATGATTTTAGGATCTAAATCAACATTTACGAGGTAAAAGAATGCGACGAAATCAATGTCACATAATGTATTATGTAGCAATGCAAGTAAACCAAAGTGGTGAACAAAATGACGGCCAGATCCTTGAATTGGCTATTAGTGAAGTTCTGTATATCTATTAGAAATATGAATCCGGAATGTAATTGAAAATTTTCCGTGTCAAGGAATGTGATTTAATCAAAGGCACGTAGGCCTAATATAATTTATTATTTTGTGACACTGCCACAAAACCAATAACCAAAATAGTGGACGAAATTTTGACTGGCTATAGATGATGTATTGAATGTATGTGATAGAGATTTGATTTTAGATTGAATTGGTGTTTTCTTGGTCGAATAATGATAATCCCAAGAAAGTTACATCATAATTATCTTCTATATACATGTACATACCATTGAGCTTAATGTAGTGAAATTGTCTAGCGGAAATATTTTAGTAGCTTATGATTACATTGCACATTAACTATTGCTGGCGGAATATTCCTGCTTCAATTTTCATTACTTGTCCTATCAATTGTTACAATGTTTCATGGCTTGACTATGCTAAACAGTATACATGCAGGGTAGAGTTAATTCAGGCATGGTTGCTGTTCATGCAATTGTACGTAAGTGTACTTTCAAGATCACATTTCGATAGCAACAGGGCTCAATGCTACGCTTGTAAACTTCGCATGATTTGCAGTTGACAAACTCTATAATTTGATGGCTGTGAGTCTGTGACACAGGACCAATGCCAGGCCACACTGGTAAAGACTACTTTCTTCTTCTACCGCACATCCATGAATGGACCGGAATGAAGCTAGATCAGCTTCGCTCTCATGCAGGCATACCAAGAACATTCAGCCAATTTTACGACAAGGGAGTACCGCTATTTCAAAACTCTACCGTGACGATTCTGACGAAGTTGTGGTCATACTCGACCATTTCTGAATGGTTCCACTTTTTTTATAAGCAATGTCCAAGTTCAGAACCTTATTGACACTCTTGTAGCCAATCGAAAGTACCTTTACATGGGCAACCATTGTATCTGTCAGGTCACACATGTCTTCGCCTTTGGAAGGTCCTTATTGCTTGTAGTGGGCCTACCATTGCTTGTCCATCAATAATTTATCTGGAACGGATCATAAGAATGGCGACACGATTTATTGGGCATATCGCAAAATTTGGTCATGTCTCATATTACCGGTATATGCAGATGTCTTGCATTGACTCCGTTTTCCCGAGGCATATTGCCTACAGGGTCTGAGTCTTTGGTTAGGCGGTGCTTTTATGGACTAGCCCCACTATATCTGCAAGAACTCTATTTTCCAACACGGGTGCCCAGCGTTAATCCACTCTTCGGCTGGCGGATCAAGCTGAGCTTCTGCTATTTGACAGCAGCGTTCATTCTCTGTGGCTGGTTCCACATTCCACAACCTGAAATATCCACCCATTTTACAGCACTTATTGTCCGTGGGTCACTCCACTCCGTTCCTTAAGAATCTAAAAACTGTCCTATTTAGTCGTGGTTAGGTCGGGAATGATACCGAGTAGCCTACCTTGAAGAAGCCCTAAATAAACAGATGCTACGCCTCTGTTAAAAAGTTACTGACTGGACAAATTACTTTACAGAAAGCATCAAATGCACTGGTTTTGGAGGGTGTGGAGACATGGCACAATATTGATGCCAGATCCATGGGATAATCAGCTTGATACGATGCGATAAGGTGCTGCATGATAACTTCGTCGGTGCTCTTTTGAAGAACGTTTCTTGGTTTAAGACTTACTGACGGAATTGTGATAATTTGAATGATCATATGTGGCCATATAAGGGAACATTGTAGACAAATTTCACAGCACAGGCCCCAGATGCCATCTGGCATCTGGGGACCTGGTAAACTGGAATCAAATTTCGATTGCATACGTGACTTCAATCGAGGCCATTTTAGGATTCTGGTCGCCATTTTGTCCGCCATTTTGGTTTTTGTGCAGTGCTACATATGTAACCTTGATTCCATCATATTCCTTGACCTCGAAAATGTTGACTTAGACCCTAAAATTATGATTCCAGTGCATACATGACTTCACCAAAAGCCAATTTAAGATTCTGGCAGCCATTTTGTCCGCCATTTTGGTTTTTAGTGCAGTGCTAGATGTGTGATCTTGCTTCCATCACATTCCTTGACCTCGAAAATGTTGATTTAGACTCTGAAATCATCTTTCTATGGCATTCATAGCTTCATTTACAGCCATTTTAAGATTCTGGCCGCCATTTTGTCCGCCATTTTGGTTTTCTTGTAGTGCTACATATATGTCTTTGATTCCATTGCATTCCTTGAACCTCATAGTCTTAATTTAGAGTCTAAAATCGTCTTCATATCACATGCAATACTTTACTTATAGCCATTTGAAGCAATTGGCTGCCATTTTGTCCGCCATCTTGTTTTCTCATGGAACCGCTAAAAATTCAGCTTGCTAACCGCGATTTTCGTTTTCAGGAGGGTCAAATTAGTCTAGAAACACCGGTTAGCAAATTGTTACATGATTTGCTTCTAAAAGTGAAATTTTCAGATCCCAAGCCTAGACTACACGGCGCAGGTCAACTTGTCGCCATCAAAAGCAATCGAGCTAACGGTTCATCAAACACACGCACGTGCATACATACAAAGGCACACACACACACACACACACACACACACACACACACACACACACACACACACAAATTCACACATGCATAATCATACACGTAGACATAATTTATAATGAATATTACTATTAAGTTTTCATCTACACTGTGCCCCATAAAAAACACACCAAAAAACTTTGTCATGAAACGCATGTAAGTCTAATGTTAAGTAAGAAAAAGTAATGTTTCATTTAAGAAGATGTTCGAAGTAATGTCCCTTCGCTTGAACGCAGGCTCTCAGCCTTGGCCGCCACTGTTCAATAGCTTTGTCAATGACACTCTGCTTCAACTGTGCCCACACAACGATGAGGCGCTCCTTCAACTCGTTTATGTCCCGTATTGCTGTCTGGTAGACGCGTTCTTGTATTAGACCCCAAATTTATTCTGTAGTCAACGGGATTGAGGTCTGGTGAGTTTGCTGGACAGAGTTCCGGTCCAATGAAGCTTGGTGTTTCACGTCGCAACGACGCAATGGTGTCCTTTGCGCGATGTGCTGGGGCGCTGTTCTGCTGGAGAATGAATAAGTTACTAATCTCTGTTTAAATGTTTCAAACACGCCTATAGTCTGCATCACTGCCTCCAACAGCAACCACTTCTGTGAGTAAGTAAAATGTAAACTATTTTGTGGCAAAATTATTTGAGAAACAACGTACAAACTTTTATTACAATTGGCTTAGTTTTATAGAAGATTTTTGAAAAAGTTTTTTGGTGTGTTTTTTATGGGGCACAGTGTATATATGTTATTGATAGTACCGGGTATATAATAACACTATAATTAACAAATAACTTTCTCTCCATAAACAGCCAACTATATTCCAAGCGTTCTTCTTAAGACGTTCTCATTTTCCCAAACTATGCACTGAGCATATTTAGACACCTTTTAAATGCAAATATCTGATTATATAAATTTTAAAGCCGTCTCTCTGAGCACATTGGTTTTCCGGTGACACTAAATAGAGTAACCCACAATAATAAATATTATTTTATATTTTTTTAATATTATAAACACACATTTATTTTCTTCAACAAACATTTTCTTGTAGTTTTGTGATGCAATACATTTATAATATTTTTGAGGGTTACCCTGCTTCTCTCGAGTTTACCAATTTCAGGCTAGGAGCGTAGACATGATGAACTTTCATGTTGCGCACTAAGCAAGGCTCTACGTAGCCATAATTAATAAATTATACGCTACACAGAGAATGCTTTAACGAATATTTTGACTTCTAATAATTTATGTTGCACGATTGATCCTTCAATTTAGACACCTTTAAAATAGTCTTACTAGGTTTTATATAAACGTAGAACGTGGAATACAATTTGCATTGATTAAACTCACGACCTCTCCCATTGCTCAGATGGTTCATTTGTACTGGAATTTTGTGACTCGAGTTCATCAATTCAATTGATGATTTAGATATTGACGGTATATAAATGCATAAAATGAAGAATAATGATCAACTCGACACCATTGGACAATGGTGCTTATTGTATGCAGTAGCAGTAATAGTCCTCATCCTCCTCGTAGTCTTCTTCCTCTTCCTCGTCCATCTCTTCCTCATCCATCTCTTCCTCCTCGTCCTCCTCTTTCTCATTCTCCTCTTCATTTTCCTCATTGTCCACATTATTATCATCATCGTCGTCATCATCGTCGTCGTCGTCGTCGTCATCATTATCGTGGATTTTCACTTTTCAACAGTTCCATTTTTTCTTGTAATATATAGAATTTATAGATTAGTTATTTTATGCTTTCTATCGATCGACGCGTTGCCCGATAAATTTCGATGTCTCACCCCATCAGCCTCACCGGACTCTTGTATGGGATATCCTCACCCAGTGTCCAACATCCTGGTGTACCCAATCTTCCAAGGTGAATTTCGTTTTTTTCACCCTACCCTACGTAAAATATTTAATTTTAGACACCTTTGAAACATTTACAACAGATGCTAGAAGTACAATCATGGAACCATAAATTGCAATACGTTCCTTGGCAACTTTTCTCCTCTACGACACCTTAACAAGAAAGTTAGGCGATGCTATTTAAATGTGTTGACCTTAATTATTAAGCAAGTTCTTCATCAAACATGAATTAAACAACTTCATAAGATTGTGGTACTTTTCAAACGCGTAACAACATCAATTTTTCTATTAATGGTCCTTTATCTCCACTCCTCCTTCGCCTACTTCTCTAATACCTCATCCTCCTCTTTCTCCTCCACTTTTACTCCACCACCATCATCCCCATAATTATCTTCGAACGTTATCTATTATGATGAGACTTCATCTTTTTCAGACTGATTCCAGTATCTGACACCGGTTTCGAATGGCTATGGTCGGAACCGTAGTGATGTCAGCACCACGTGCAAACGAACTTCACGGTTTCCTGGCAAAGGCCAACCTGGAACGGTTCTGCTATCGGTTAGAGCACGAACTGAAACTGGATTCGGTTTCACGTCTGCGCGAGTTGAACGACTTCTCGGAACTGGGGCAATTGGGAATGACGAAGAAGGATATTGGAAGTCTGAGGAAGCAGCTGAAAAGGGTGGATCACCCGATTGGGGGAACCTTCAGCCTATTGAGGAATAAGGTGAGACGGGGTTAAATTGTGTACTTATGGGGCATGGGTATCCGCACATTCGAGATAAGATGGGGGGGGGGGGATTTGGCTCTCTCAAGAATATTGGTATTTATTTATTTATTTATTTTGTTCGTTTGTTTTTTGTTTGTTTAATTTGTTTATTTATTTATTTATAATATTTTCAATGAGTATCATTATTTATTTATTTATTTATTTATTTAAATACCACTTCCATTTTTAGTAAATTTCTTCGCGCTATGTTAAATAAAGTTGCTACTGAGGCTGAGAGTAAAGCTGAGAAAATTATAATAAAACTTTATAAATTATAATCAAACTTTATAAAAACTGTATGAGAGATATCGATGTGCTTTTTCCGTGGCTGGCCCTGCGACCTGGAATGAGCTCCCTGTTATCATTCGTCAAATACCTATTAGCCTTTCTACTTCTACTTCATTTCTTTCTCTTCTCAAGACTGTCTTATTCGACCGGGGTTGGACTGGGAGCGCTCCTGAGTAGTAACCTTGAAGGAGCGCTATATCAAATTCTCATTAAATAAATTAATTAAATAAATGCTTAATTTCCTGCGTTGCATTTTTCAAATGCCTGCTAACAAAATTTAACCATAAACATATATGCCTCACACTGCAAAATTGTATGCGGCACCCATGTACTGTGAAAAACAGGAAAATCATTCTTATGACTTGCTGACTTATACTGAATGACTGAAATACTGAATTACATACTGACTAACTAATGACGCACGATGTCACACTCGCCACAATAACTTCTTAGTGTTGAATGAGGAGGATTCCAATTTGACCAGGGTCTATGACAACAGAGGCCGTTACCCTGGACAGAAATTTGCTCGGCGTAATACAGCACTTGTGAGCAAGGTACTAGACCAGTATGCATGCCAATATATAAGATATATAAAATATTCAGTTATTATTTTAAAGGTGTCGTGTGGGCGCATCGTATTATTTTATTAATTAGAAAATTTCTCAACAGCTCTTTTAAGCTTGAAACATTCGTTATGTTTAGTTGTAACATCGTTGTTGGCATACCTCCTACAAACACAATTAGCGCGAAATAATTACAAGCAGGAGACTAATGTTTCATTATGCAACTGGTCTCAACTCACGAAGCGCAGTTTAAATAAGCAGAATGATCCAGGGTTTAGACACCTCTTTTAAGGAATAACACTGCATGATAAGTATCAACAGTTGACAAACGTTTTGTTCGTTTGGAAATAATATAGGCAACACCAGTTAAGACTGTACCAACTGACGTCCAGGTTCCGCCATCTACCGGCAAAACATCACAACCAGCTGCTACGCTTAACATCGGAAACCGGTTTGAACCGGAAAACGTTGGCAGATGTTCCAGGTACTTAATGCAGTTCTCTTCGAAATAAAGCTTTAAAAAATACGTGTACGCAATAACAATGTATAGCATAGCCTATATAGTGATTCAAAAGATGAATCACGAGTTTATAGTTTGCATTGGAACCTAAGAATGCCTTTGACAACTAGTTATTTTTAGACACCTTTATATGTGGTTTAAGATGAAATATAAATAATCTTTTGCTTAAAGCGTGAATAAGATAGTTCTGAACAGTGATGCCATTCTTAGCTTTTTCCACCTAGATCCAGGTTTTTTCGGTGTAATCTAGGTTTCTAAGTATTTTGCCAGGATCTAGCCTTTTTTCTCACGGCGGTTTTCGGATTTTTTACACTTAAAAATAGGCTATTGAAGGTGAAAATGCACAAAAGACATGAGTCAATTCGAAAATGTTGTAAATATGGACCAAAAGTTGTGAGTTTTGGAGCCAAAAAACTTTAAATCGGTCATCAGAAATTTTATCGGGAAGGAAAAAGAGATCAAATTTTAAGCGTCGGATGACTAAAAAAGGTCGTCAGAAATTTCAAACCGGAAAAAAGGAAAAATCCATGCATTTTCCATAGAAATTGTCAATCTGTCCTTTTCTAGCCTTCTTTCGACCGGATCTGACCTTTTTCAAAATTCAGAGTAGCATCACTGGTTCTGCACTTATAAATAGTTCGACGGGAACGTCCTTTCACGCCACAAGATGTCGTTAAACAGTCGGCGACACAGTTTCTGTACTGTAACTAGACCAAAACAGGGCAGATATCATTGGTTAGAATTTTCAGCCACACCCGCGGCCCTAGCGAACACAGCTATAATGAGCACACTGACCGTACACCGTGGGAAGTTGAGACGGCGAAGGAGAGGGACAAACACCCTCTTAGGGCTGAAACTAATAATTATAGGAAAATCACTATTATAGTATTTCGTTACCAGTGTAAGTTGCCTAACAGAGTCATGACATGCTTTTTTATTGGCATTGTGCAAGTTTATGGCGCAGATGTACACTTAAAAGAGGTGTTGAAGGCATGGTTTTCTTCGAAACGTTTGAAAGCATTTAGCGAACGACCGTGAAACCTTTCCAGTGCTTTATGAAGTGGGTTTTATGACGCGACCTTCACAGTGTGTCTCGAAAAACTTAGGAAACCATAATTATGTAACGTGGTGAGAGGAGAGACCTGGGAATGATATTCTAGTTCGAATCCATATTTGGGTGATTTCGTGTTCAACTGTTATTAGTAGTAGACTTAGTGGTTGCAGTCTAACTTTTATCACGTGTGATAACAAATATCTTTATAGCGACACCCTCCTCTTTTATCCAGTTTTGGGACTGGCACTGGTATAGTGCAACCAGAGGCGGAGTTGTAAGCATTATTAATTGATCCCATGTTAGACATAGGCCTACTTAGTTTTGCTGTGAGATTAGCACTTCCCTATTGGGTCGCATCGCTATTACAATATAATTGCACCACTTAAATTCGTTTTCGCTTACGGCGAGATATATTTGATCGCTTGCAAGTCAGGTTTTTATATAGCTTGGTCTCATAACCTTTTAAAGGTGTCTAATGGAATGGAGGCTTTTGTTAATTTACTAGTAAGTCCTCATTCTGATGTTAATTTTGTCGATGTAGTATCGCTGTTGGTCATTTTCATCCTTAAATAGTCAGTTAATCTCATTCTTAATGGTGTCTAAGGCAACTTCTCTGATCAATATCCACCAAATGTGACCCCAGACTCACTTGACGGAGTGTAGTCCTGTGTAATGTAACAAACGGTTACAAATACGACACGACTTTTATCAGATTGCTTTAATAAACTTAGTCCACTTGTGCCAAGGCCTTTGACTTGTATTATACACAGTAATCACTGGAGCAAATCTTATTGTGGCCTGGGGCGACATCTTGGGTCCATTTCGGGCGAAACTGTCCACAAAGGGTCGTGCGGAGGGAGGGGGTAAGGGTGACGATGGAGGGGTGTTTGGGGGCAACGTGGGTGTCTTTGCGGCAGAAGGGGTTGACTCAGAGGTCAATAGGTCAAAGGGTAGAGGTGGCGGACTGTGATTGGCCAGAAGTGTTTAATACAGTTTTGGCTTTGATAGCGTTTGGAGTTGAAGGCACGTGAATAGTGAGTTTGAATTGAAGTCTTAGTTTTACGCTGCAACGCTTTAAAGTTTACGCTTATAAGTTTTACAGATTCCGCTGCAAAGCTTTGAGTTTTGTCTGTTAAGCATAAGAGTTTTAGGGAAGACGGAAAGTTGTGTTCGTAGGTGTCACGTTTTGATATTGTTTCGTTTCGCATGTTTTATTTATTTATTTATTTACTGAGAATTTGATATAGCATGTAATATAGGACGGTTTTCGGCTGACTGACTGACCTACTGGCTGACTGATTGACTGGCTGACTGACTGACTGACTGACTGATTGACTGACTGCCTGACTGACTGCCTGACTGGCTTGGTGGGTGACTGACTGCCTGACTGCCTGACTGACTTACTGATTGACTGATTGACTGACTGCCTGACTGGCTTGGTGGGTGACTGACTGCCTGACTGACTTACTGATTGACTGATTGACTGACTGCCTGACTGGCTTGGTGGGTGACTGACTGACTGCCTGAATGACCAACCGACTGACTGACTGACTGAATGACCGACTGACTGACTTACTGACTGACTGACTGAAAGACAGACTGACTGACAGACTGACTGAAGGACT
>OX243821.1:34816737-34976737 GCA_945859605.1 Lumbricus rubellus
CCAAGATTTTTTTGCGCCGAAAAAACCCCAAGAAAAAACCCAAGTTCCTCGCAAAAAAAACATTTCCCAAGTTCGGATAAAAAAACCCAAGATCTTGTGAAAAAACCCAAGGAGTGGCAACGCTGGGACCATTCCATGTTTATTGAAAACAGAAAATCTCTAAAGATGAAAACGCGCTGTAGCATAGTATACTATCGGAAAGGATGCGTTCTAAGCTTATATAACATCGGTTGCAAACATTTAAAAGGTATCTTAGGCGACTGTTCTTATAAGCAAACGCGCCCGATTAGACTGTCTGTATGTGCACTTTTCATAGCGCCCCTTCAAGTTCCCTACTCAGAGGCGCTCCCGACTACAGAGCGGACACTGTCACACTGCATCGGAGTTTCGTGCCGAAGTGCTGATCAATTGCAGGTGAAGGACTTGCCCAAGGTCCATAAGCAGTGGCTTGATGTGGGATTCGAACCTGCGACCTTCCGGCTGCAAGGCAACGAACATACCCACTATACCACCGCGCCCCACAATAATATTATTTTTTTTTATTGAAAACAGAAAATCCCTGAAGATGACAACGCACGTCTCAGCTCTAAGATCAACATCAAGAAGCTGTCAGCCTCTGAGGAACGCAAGATCGACGAAGCGCTTGAGCTGGCAGGGACCTTCGCCCGGCTCGGCACCACGGAGCACCTCACCTCCACCCCGCGTACACCCGGAGCGTCGTCAAAAGAGTCAAAGGAGTCGCTCAGCTCGAGCGCCGAGTCCCCCACCACACCCCACTTCCGGTTCGCTCTCTTCAAGTCCCGCAAGGAGGAGAAGAAGACTTTCGCTGAGGAGCTTGCGTCCCACCTCACCCACCCCGGTGATGTCCTCACCCCAGAGGCCCTGGACGCCTACGAGAGGCTCGTTTCGAAGGGTGGACTTGACGAGGGTGAGGATTCATCCTCAAAGGGGGGTCGGCCCCAGAAGCAGAGTACACGGCTTGCCCATCGACTTAGTCTCAGGGTGAAGTTCTCGCGACACGTCCATCCCAACCGTAGCTCGCTGTCCGAGTCTGACAAGAGCTTCGTTGTGGTAGCGAACCAGTCATCGGAGACCTCACCACCCGGACGTGGTAGATCGGTGAGGTTCGGCAGCACCGGACGGACCCTGAAGAGCCTGTCCTCCGCCGGCGACGAGCACAACCTCTTCGGCTGGTTCGACAGGAACCCATTAAACTCGACGACGGCGAAGAAACAGGGAGCCAGTCCAGCGCGTCCAAAGTCCCTGCAGTCCAACTTCACCTTCGATAACAACCGATTCCCGCTTTCAATGCCTCGTCCACCTCCGCCACCGCCTTCTCAGCGGACTCCGCCGATCCGGACTGCAAAGGACTCCTCTGGGATTCTTCCTACGAGGTCGGAAAGCGTCCGGCGTACCCCACCACCGCTTCCAACGACATCCACGGAGTTCTGTCCACCTCCAGCTGTCCCACCTCGAGTCCCTCTCCGTCAGTCGACCGTCAACACGAAGCCCCGTCAGCGCCACTACCCTCTTCCGTCAGGGTCCACACCGGAGAAGCAGCGGTCCTACTCTGAGGGAACTGGAGGGGCGGCGGCAGGGTCCTTCCAGGAAGGTCCGAGGTTGAAGAATCTACCACGTGGCCGCGACATCCGGTCCTCCACCACCGACGATGATGACCATTCATCAGAACCTCACTCGCCAACCACGTCGAGGCAGCTGGACCACACCCATGGTGGATCAGACGACAGCGTCTTCGACCAGAGGTCCCCTGGAGGAGCTGGAGTAGGGGTAGGGTCTCTGGGACATCAGCGTTCTCTCAGTGCGAAGAACGTCAAGGTGAATGTGGAGCAGCTGGGGTTCTCCGATAAGAACGACCCGTTCTGGGTGAAGAACGTCACCCTTGACCTTTGCCATTCGGAGAGTGATCTACTGCGAGAGGCGCTGACACCGATTCCTGGAAGATACGAAACGTCGGACTGTATCAGCTACGAAGACCTTATGGAGTTCGCACTTGAGAATAGGTGAGAAACTTAATTGAATAACTAATTATTTATTTAGTTATTTACTGAGAATTTGATATAGCGCTCCTTCAAGGTTACTACTCAGGAGCGCTCCCAGTCCAACCCCGGTCGAATAAGACAGTCTTGAGAAGAGAAAGAAAAGAAGTAGAAGAACTAATTATAACGTTGTAAACTATTTACAGGTGAAAGAGTAATTACAGTTGGGACCGCAAACAGGTGAGAAACCTAATTACAGGTGGTAAAATAGTTAGAGGTGTGATGTTCCAAAAAGGTGATAAACTAATTATTTGGAAAACTGATTACAGGTTGGAAATTCCAATAGATGTGAATACTAATTAGAGGTGAGCATTGATTCCAAACAGATGAAAAGATATACATGTACACAGAAAGTAATTGCAGAAGAGAAACTAGTGAGAGGCTTATTCACAGGTGAGAGAGTAATAGCACAATAGATGAGAGATCAGGTGATAACTGATTAGGCCTACATGTGAAAAACTGACTGTTCCTCTGGTGTTATTGAGTTTATATTAATGACACAAATGAGCAAAACAATTTTTTACTCAATTCTTGGCTTAATTAATTCTTATATTTTCGACTCTGAAGCTAAATTTTCACCCATCAACTATGCTACAATCAATTAATACTTGTCTCTGGCCAGTAGGATCGTCTCTCCAGGGGCACCTATTGTTTCGTTGAGTACTGCATTTCTTCGCACATCTAGTCACGCATTCAACTATTATCTTAATCCTATTGTACAATGCATAGCATGTAATTGTTTTGGGAGCAATAAATTTGATTGATTGATTGATTGATTGATTAAAGTAAACTATAGCACACAAAGTTCTTTCATAGTTCTGCCTGTTGTTTTCTTTGCATTCAGATCGAGTGATGTCTGTGATGAAATTCGTGTCATGAGAAAAATGTTTTCCAATGAAGTAAGTTTCAATTTATAATAATAATAATATTTAATAATATTAGTAATAATAACAATAACAAAGTAGTAATAATGGTGATGACGACGACGAATGTTATAATATTAATAGTTTATTGTAGTAATAATAGTACCAGGGCCAGAAGTAGCAAAAGCATTAGCAATAATAATAGTAATTGTAATAGCCATTGTAATTGTGAAATAAGTGTAACAGCCGTAACAATAATAATGCAGGGCTTTTTTAACGTGCAGTTGCACACAAAATGTGCAGTTCTAAATGGTTCTGTGCAGTTGTAAAAGCACTTCTGTACAGTGAAAACTAGCAAAATGGTCATTGTCCTCTGATTGGAAGTAATTTACCATGGAGAATGGGAAAGGAAAGAAGGAGTTGTGCAGTTCTAAAAATTCCTTAAAAACAGCCTTTTAATAATAGCCATACTAGTAATATCAATTGATAGCAATAATAATAAGCACCAATAGCAATAACAATTACAATAGAATACAATAACCTGCTACTTAACAACAGCTAGAACAACATCTTTTTGTCTATCGTTCCAGGTTCCTGTCAGTGATTGCATGGACGCTTTAGTGGAAACGAGTTGGGACATCCACAGCGCCGTCAAACTCATCCGACTCAAGCGGTTACTCAACGCTGGACTCGGAACACAGGAACAATGCAAGGAAGCTCTTATGGCCTCCAACTGGAACGTTGATGAGGCCGCTTCGTTCCTGCTGGCCTCGTCTTCTGAGTGACTGGAACATTGGTGGAACCCATTTAGTTCCTGCTGGCCTTTACCTGGAACATTTTGATGAGGCCAGTTTGTTGCTACCGGCCTTTACCTGGAACATTTAGATGAGGCCAGTTTGTTCCTACCGGCCTTTACCTGGAACATTTTGATGAGGCCAGTTTGTTACTGCTGGCCTTGGACTGTAACATTGGTGGGGCCATTTAGTTCCAATGGCTTTAACCTGGAACATTTTGGTGAGGCCAGTTTGTTCCTGCTAACTTTGTCCTGGAACGTATAGACCCAATTACTTCGTTCCTGATTGAGTTATGTTATCAAGTGGCTGGAACATATTGATGAGGTCATCTTGTTCCTCCGGACTTTATCTTCAAAATGACTTGCCTTAGACTTGGAACAATATCCGGTCAAAAGGAATTTTGCATTTGCAAAGCAAAACTGTCTCGTGTTCTCCATGACCGTGGACTGTGTTATTAGTTTTCGATTTGTAATAAGTGATTTGTTTACATTTCAGAATACTGAGTGATTTGTTTACATTTCCGAATACTAAGTGATTTAGTTTACATTTCCGAGTACTTACTGAGTAATTAGTTTGCATTCCGTGTATTTAATTATTAATTTAAGTTACACATGACGAGTATGTGGTTTCCAGTTACGTGTAATCTGTAATTATTGTTATTAAGTTACATGTAGCGAATACTTAGATTACAGCTACACGTAATTTTGTCTCGTAATTTAACTTTTGGTGAAATGTTGTCCAGTTGTTTATTGTTGCTGTTGGTGCAACAAGGTTGTCTCATTGTTGTAATGTTGTTTTAATGCAACCAACCTCCAATTTGTGCCTTTTATAGGATGTTACCAGGGCTTAAAGTGTGGCAGTACGGTCATGGATGGCGTCCATGCACTTATTTTAAAATCTGAACGCCGTCCTGCCACTTATTGGCCAGTACAGTCTGCAAAGGTAAGGGGCGTCCTGGCACTTCTTTTCTCGCACTTTAAGCACTGGATGTTACTGTGTGCTGGGACCTTAAGACTTAAGTCTTTCATTCACAGTTGGTGTCTGATGACAGAGACAGTAAGATACAGACAAAAGAACGTTAATTTAAGGATGGAACCGTCTCTTTTAGACCCCTTTTTTGGGTTTTAAACGAAATTATATAGGAAGCAACGCGAGAAGCGCTCAGACATTGGGACATAAGTACCAGCTTAGAACAGTTGCAGTCATGGGTGTCCGCAGGAATTTTTCTAGGCGGGCGCAAACTTTTAAATAATTGTCACATGGTCTAAATTTAACGGTTGACAGTTTGAATTTCCATATTATCACGAGAGAATACTATAGCCTACCTATACGTTATGCACCCAAATAAAGATTGTATAGGTTCAACTTGTGGAACTAATCGATAATCACATTGAAAATCGCGTTGTAACAATCACAACCAAATAATCTAAAATGATGTGCAACTATGCGAAAAATCCAGGGGGCGCACTTGCGCCCCCTTGCGCCCCGCTGCGGACGCCCATGGTTGCAGTGATACGGTAACATATATATACATTGTCGTCGTTATTGCTATTATTACATTAAATACATATTAATTAATATGACTGTGTTTTCGTGAAGAAGTGACTTTGGCAGCATTCACTGTGATTTGATTTGCAAATACTTCCAGTCCATTCTGTTGGACATGTATATAATATTATTTCTTGGCAGCCATTTCACCATATTTTGTAGAATTTTCTTTCATTTATCGTGTGTAGCTTTTTTCATTTTCGTTTCTTAAAGACTTTGTAGTTTTTTGACAAATGAGTGATGGAGCCGACCATGTCTTCTTAGTTTGAGTATTTGCAGACTTTAATGTTTTTCGTGTTGTTTGACTGTTTTGACCCTAGGGGGCGGCAGGATTTTAGTTTTTTTTTAAAAAGAGACATTTGCGAGTTTTTTAAATTAATACTCAGAAAACTACTCTAATTACTCTTGAGTTACTTTGAAATTGTGGATGAGTTACTATGTTATTATAATTGATTTTCAGTGTCCATGACATAAACGAAAATTTTGTGCGATGTGTTTTATTAAGTTCTTGTTAAAAAGACAGTTTCGATTTCTGAATTTATTTGTCTGCTTAAAGATGACTGTAATTGCTTTTAAGTTACTGTGAATTAGAGCAATTCTAGTTCACGTGCAGTGCCAATGATATTATACCCATAACTCAGCATTACATCAGATTCTTAAGTAAGGTATTATTTAAAATGGACAATTTCGACTTTTATTTTGTACTCAGAGACAATTCTAATGACTTTTGTGTTACAAAATTTATGCTTCTGCTTAGAAATGACTGTAATTTCGTTTCAGTTGCTGTATAATTGGAGTTATTCTAATTCATTTGCATTACCATTTGATGTAACTCAGCAGTACACAAGATTTTTTAATGTAAATTGTGTATTTTAAGGGACAATTTCGACTTTTATTTTGTACACAGAAACGTATTTACTTTTGAGTTACTTTTGGATTGAAGTTGCAATGTTCTTCTAATTTGCAGTGTCAACAATGTAGCCGAACAGTTCTTGCAGAATGGACAGTATTTCAATTTTTTACGCATATACAGAAACGTACTATCAAATCTACTCTAAGGTCACTCCATGACTTTATTTTACTTTCAATGTCGATGCTGCATAACATTGCTTAACATTATTTTACAAGTTCTTCGTAATAGACACTTTTTGAAACCGACTCTAATTCTGTATAACTATTATTGTTTGGGTTAATTCAAAATTATACATAATAATTAATTTATGTTATTCTAAGACACTCGCAACTTTTAAAATTATTACGACTGAACATTAGCAAACTGTGTTTTGTGAGTAAAAATCATACTGCATTACAGAGTCCGATTACTTTTGACTTGCGTTAAAGTTATGCAAAAGTCACAAAGTTATTCTTAATAATTTTCAGTGTCCATGAAACAACCAAACCCTGTTTAACGGATTTGGAGAGTTCTTGTTTAAGAGGTAGTTTTAATTTTCAATTCGTTTCGACAAAACTACTCTAAAACATTGCTCTCAAGTTACGTGGGCCTGTCTGTAACAGTCTTCAGAATTTCTCGATTTTTTTAAAACGAAAATCTATAGCTTACTTTTCGTTTTTTAGGATCGTGTTTTTACTCATTTCAAAAATCTTTGTGCCATTTTTTTACAACAAGTCTTGTGTAGGCTATCAAAATTTTAGGCTATGTAACCAAACGCGGTGGTCTAGTGGTGGCGTCGTTGCCTTGGAGCCGGAAGGTCCGAGGTTCGAATCCACCTCCATGCGTAAGGACCGCACTGGGCAAGTCCTTCACTCACAATAATTGCTCAGCGCTTCGGCATGAAACTCCGATGCAGTGTCCGCTCTGCAGTCGGGAGCGCCTCTGAGTAGAGAGAGCTTGAAGGGGCGCTATAACAAGTGCACATACAAACAAACAAACGGACTTGAAGAGTTCTTGCTAAAAGAAAACAGTTCCATTTAATTAATGTTATACTAAGAAACCTGCTTGAGTTACTTTTGAGTTATTCTAGAATTAGAGTTAGTCTACATTATTTGCAGTGTCCGCAACATAGCAGAACATAGAACATCTGTAGATAATAAAATGAACAACATAAAATTAGCTTTGGTTTTAAGATTTGTGCAGATATTGTGTTGTGATTTTTGAGTTTGCTGTAGAAACCCGGTTCTTATCATTTTGATATTTTTTTGTGTGAAGAGATTTTTGTTTGAGTTGATTGATGAAGAGAACAAATAATTTGTAGTAACTATTATGTTGTGTTCATTTGATTTTGCTACTTCACTATTCTTATATTATTATCCTATTTTATTGTTATCCTATTTTATTATTATTATCCTATTTTATTTTTATCCTATTTTATTAGTATCACCCTATTTTATTGGTATTGTCCTATTTTATTATTATTATCCTATTTTTTATTCCCCTATTTTATTATTATCCTATTTTACCATTATCTTATTTTATTATTATCATCCTATTTTAGTATTCTCTTATTTTATTATTATCCTATTTTACCATTATCCTATTTTATTAGTATCCTATTTTATTATTATCATGTTTCTCTTTTATTTTTATTATTGTTATTATTCATTCATTCCAAGGATCATCAAATACATTTTTATAGCTTGTCCAGTTTGCTTGTACCTCGATCCATCATGCAAAGTCGTGCTTTCCTCTCTTAACTTGACTCAGCACTTGTGTCTTGCATGTAGCTTTAGAGTAGTGCTTTAGAAATTTGAAGTTTTATGTCCAAGGCTCTGTTGTCACTAATATTAACTAATTAATTAATTAAATATGACTTATCAACTTCTATGGCGTAAGATAGACACAAATAATAAATTTGTAAAAAATTCTTTTTCACTTCCATCATAATGACACGTCACTGTACAAGATTTTGAAATAAGAAGCAATGACATAGAAATCACAAGTTTATAGAACTGTCTCTCAATTTTATCCCTCACAGCAAATTCTCTTGCCTAAAGGATCTCATTCTATCACAAGAGATCACGGAATATCATACACAGGGAAGGAGGGGTAAGCGGTTTTTGTCGATTTGCATACAAGTGAGTAGAGTATGGGGGGGGGGGAGGGGATGGCTTCTCAATAAAATGTATATACACAAAATAAAATTCTAATTACGACGTTCAAATTAGCCTATTTATAGACCTATCTCTGTATTATCCTCTAGTTGTCCCAATGCATTTTATTATAAACTTATCATGAATTCTGTTCAAATCCAAATGGTAAACCATAACATTTAACAGATTTCATCTAGCAAATGTGACATTTAAAAAAATAATAATAAATAGTATCCTTGGGGAAAATAGATGTTTTATAGATGAATTTAGCTAATTCACTTTTGTAAGGGAGGAGTGGGGATAAGCTAGGGAAGTTTAGTACTATGGGAGTTCCACAATATGTACGCGTTGCAACAGGGGGTTGAAAATACGATTTTTGTGTACGCAGTATAATCCTATCACAATAGGTCAGTCAATCCTATCACAATAGGTCAACTAATCCTATCACAATAGGTCAACCAACCCTATCACAATAGGTCAACCAACCCTATCACAATAGGTCAGCCAACCCTTTCACAACAGGTCAACCAGTCAGTCAATCCTATCACCATAGTGCAGTTCTACGATATGGCGTTGCATTAGTGTTGATCGCTTTCAAAGGTAGCTTAGGAACACCGAAAATGTTTAACGTCGTATCTTGCTGGCGTTGTCGAAGGTTTCGAAGGTTCGTAGCGTCGCAAAGGCTCGGCATTTCTGACGAACTGAAACAGAAAACACAGACAATTAATAAATAATAATAATAATAATAATAATAAATATTGTGATAATAATAATAATTTTCAACAAATGTTGAAGTTATAAAAAAATTTTCAATTAAAAATTATTATTCGGAATTGATGTTAGAATAGGAACGTGTCTGTTTTGTAATAAATGAAGTTGTTCTATAATAAAAAATAAATAAATAAATAATAATATTAGTTCTACATCAGTGGCGACATTGGACAGCCGAAGAAGATCTCTCCCTGTTCCATTTCTTTCTTCTTCTTCTTCTTCTTTTTCTTTTTGGGGGGGTTCTCACACCCGGAATTGCGACGGCTGTGAACGGCACCATGGAAATTACATTGCAAAACAACGCTTGAGAAAACATAACTGGGATAAGCATACCTCAGATCACCACAACTGGGAATAAAAACATGCGATCAAAGCACCTGGAAATAACATATATTGAATTAACACTGGAATTAACCCTCCTGGAATTAAAACACCTGAGATAAACACACCTGGGAATAACACAACACCAATTAATAACCTATGAATGGATGAACATACCTGGGATTACCGGAACCGAGTCGCAGGTGACCTCGTCTCCCAAGGTAATCACAGTTACCTGTCAACTTGAGGTAGTCGACCGGTGGCCCTCCCCGCATTAGAAGCGGTGGACTGGCACCTGAGTAACGCAAATGTAACATTTAACTAATCATTAAATCATTATATCCAATGACTTCCAATTCGAATTATTCACAATAAATCATTTAATTGTTTATAATTAATTTTACCTATAATACACAAAATCGTCAAAGTTGCAACACAACAAACAATGAAATTTTTGTTATAGAGGAATCTACGGCCTGGAATGGTTAGCACAGGCACACAAAGTTCCATAAGATAGATAGGAGCTTGGCCTGCTAGGCAATTACGCATGAGCTATACTAGGTACACAATTCCATGGCTACATTACAATACAGCCATCCATTTCCCACTGTCTTTGAATGCCATTCAGCACATCATTCACGGATGGATGGATGGATGGATATAGATTTTACGAAAGCGTATGACAACAGGATTTCAGCCATCGACTTAGAAACCTTTTAAACGCATGGTATAACACGCTATATAAGAATGAGATAATGAGAAAAAAAGAACTAGAAAGATCAAACACTTAACTTTTAATTGAATAAGACACCTTTAAATCGGATTCAGCCGACATTATATAAATACGGGTGATTTATTTGGCATCGATTCAAATCTGTCACCTAACACTTTGTGTGGATTAAGTAACGTAATCTAAATCTTCGAGAATTTCTCAGCGCCCACAAAAGCCACGTCAGGGAGACCAGCTTATTCTGAGGAGTTCTCTTGAAGTGGCGCTAAATAAATGTTCAATTACAATTACAATTACAATTATTCACCGGCGCTATATCAAATCAAGTGCACAATAGCCAGAGCTGCCGTTTTCGTTCCGGTGCCAGGTCAAAATCCGGGGAGGTCAAGCCGAGGAGACAGCGTGGTGCTATGGTGGTTGCCGATGATTGTGGTAGTTGATATTAAGGTCAGAAACGACCCCAAACAAGGTAGAAAAATCTGGATCGCTTTGATAAATGCGTGGAATTTGTCAAAAAATTCAAATAAAATACAGGTGCAGTACACGTCTGCTGCGTAAATTAATATAATAGGAAAAGAATGCATAAAAACACAAAACACTAAAAAAGCCTATGAATATCATGTAACACTGTAACAATCAGTAATATTATTATTATTATTATTATTATTATCATTATAAAATATTATTTTTATTTAGAATGAGGAGTTTCTCTTGAAGTGGCGCTATATAATAAAACTTTAAAAAATTAAAATAACAATTTAAAAAAAAATTAAATTAAAATAAATAATGATAAACATAATAAAGTAAATATAATAAATAATGGTTATTTGTTAAAATGGTTTGGACCTCTTTCGTTGTTATTTGCAGATGTCGTGACCATCTCGTTTCTGTCATCCGTCGCCAGAGGGCTTGACACCTGGTGACGACTGTACATCATCTGGTGAGCTCCCATTCCCCTGAAAGAAAATGGCAATGCACTCTCGTTACTGGAGCAGCGTAAATATTTGATTTTAACAGTTGGAAATAATATATCTAAGCAGGCATTGCTACTATCATGGATCATGGAACTACCATTTACAAGGTTTTCATTACAATTAAAAAGCATTAACAGCATTAAAAGTAGATTTAATCGCGTTAACGCGTGCAATTAACACGTTAAACAACAATTTTGAGATAAAAAATTTTAACGCATTTATCGCACGCGTTATATAGATCTGATAAAAATGGAATCAGAGGCAGAAAAACTCGTTTTGATCTTTTACCCGTTTGCCCCGAGAATATCCGTTGAAAACGAGCTTAAAATTTAATGAACTTGTAAAGGTTAAACGGAAGGCTCATACTTAAAATTAGTGATACATTCTTTGTCAAATATTCCAAAAAGAATTAAAAGTTAGTTAAAACATATTAACAAGTACAAGATATTACTACTTCCAAGGTATTACCAGTTACAAGGTAGTGCTGTTTAAAATATATCATTGCTTACAAGGTAATACTGGAGCAGCTTAAAAGTTTGGTTTTCATGCTACAAAATATCTAAGGAAGGATTGCCACTAAAATGATATCGCAACTTACAACTTAGAACATATTACCACTTACAAGGTATAACCAGTTACATATTTTACCGCTTACAAGGATTACCACTTTAAAAGCATCACGAGTTAAAGGATAAATTGCAATTTACAAGGCATTATCACTGACAAGGTGGTACCACTTTAATGTATATCACTATTTACATGGTACCGATAAGGTATAACCACTTACAGGCCTATTACAACTCAGATGGTATTACCACTTACAGACCTATTACCACTCACATGGTACAACTTACAGGTCTATTACCACTCCCATGGTACAACCACTTACAAGGTTGTTGGCTGCTGCTGCTGCATGTAGTTCCTTCCGCTAGGTGGTCGGCTGAGAGCAGAGGACGACGATGATGAAAGGATGGATTGAGGACGTCCACTGGGAGGCCGGAGGACGGGAAGGACAACTCCAGGAACTTCTGATCTACCCTGACGGAAAAAAAAACAAGACATCAGAGTAAGAAATCATTTAAATGGAAATAAACCCACATGAACCCTCCAAGTCTATGTGACCATCTCTACAAGGTTTTGTGCAAGTCCATTCCTCCATGCCACATGGAAGTGACCTCCACATGACCTCCAGGTCTCTGTGACCCTCTCTCCAAATTTTGTGTGTATGTCCATATCAAACTCAACCAGCCCAGCTCCAAATACCATGTCTAATATAGTAAAGATCATGTTTTGAATATCTAAATGCAATTTTTAAGTTGCAAAGTGCAAACATTTGTTATTCGTCCATCTGCCAATATAAATATTTAATTAATTGAATGCCTTACTTATGCAAACAAGATGTGAAAATTTTCAAAACCCTAATTATCGTTCGAAAACTAGGAGCACAAATTAATTATATGAGTTTATAATTTTGTGAGTAAACAGTTCTTTCCTAAATATCCTTCTAACCCATTTTCCAAGGTTTCAAAGACCTTTTCCTTAGGGTTGGTCCGACCTTTTTTCTCAGGCTCCACCTGAAATATTTCTCCAAGGTTTATGTGACCCTTAGAAGTCACAAGTAAGTATGGTCTTGATTTTAGAGCAGTGCTTTAGTTTAATAAGTAATGGGTCAAGTTCTGACCTGTATTGACCTTGCTGACCCCAACTGACCAGAACCCATCCGACCATCCAATGGATCACACGTCACAACTGACGACTGTCGCGAATGTTGTTGGTCCAACCTTCTCGCTACACAACGACAAATATGCATTTATGATCAGAATAATTCAATTATTTTATTTATTTATTTATTTAACTTAGAATGAATCTAAATTATCAACCTTCTGCCACTAACACCACCACTAACACCACAGTCCTACAACCAACATCACCACTAACTAACTCCAATACTACAACCTAGACTACCACCACTTCAACCACCATTTTCACCACCACTAGCATTAGGCCTACTACTGTGGTACCCGCTATTACCCCAACGACATTTACACCAACATCATCACTAACACCTACATCAGCACCATAAGTTTACCACCACTTCTACGGTCACTACAATCACCACTATGCTACCAACGCTAGCAACAACATTATTAACACCATTAAAACCACAATCTAGACCACCACCACCACCACCACCACCATACACAAACCAGGGTCTACATACCCACAAACCATTTTTATCACCACACACACAGCACCACCACACCAAAACTTCCATCACCACCACACACACACCACCAAACCCCACATGACAAAACAAAAATAATCACCTCTAGAATGTTGCTTGCGAAAGAATTCCTGAAAGACGACGAAATTGTTGACTTGTGGAATCGACGAACGAAGCGAATAATGACGATCAAGAAAAGAAAGACATTTCGCGGAAGGTCGATCGATTGCTAAAGCACCAGGATCAATGTTTTCCATCTAAAACAACGATCAACACGACTAGAAATTATATAATGATGATATATTCGTTGTATAAATTAGCATAAATTACCATAAATTATCATAAATTAATTAATTATCATAAATTACCATAAATAACCATAAATTATCATAAATTAATAAATTATCATATTATCTGACGATGATGATATATTCGTTTTATTGAGTTCTTGCTGACATACCGCAGCCAGTAACCAAGATGAAATGATACAGAAAATTATAATAATTCAATCAAATGTGTGTTAATCATAATTATTATAGAAGGGCAATGGTCGAGTATCTGTAAAGAACTCGAGATTTGAAATTTCATTCGTCCTTAATCGGGAGTTCAAAACAAACTACCTCCTGAGACTGGCCCTAGAACCTGGATGGGCACCACCATGTTCCTTTATCACTTAAAAGTGTCTTATTTAACCGTGTTTGGACTGGGAGCACTTCTGAGTTGATTTACCTTGAAGGTGCGCTATATAAAAGTCAATAATAACAATAATAATAATAACAATAACACTGATAATAAATAGGTCAAAAACATTTGGCTCCTAAACACCTTTTAAACGGTTGTAAACGAGAATATAAAGTCGTGTGTTTCATGAAAGCATCAATTTGTAGTTGCAATTAGGAACAAAGCCTTATGTAACGTTGCGTGAATACGTTTTGAAGGTGCTTTAGTAATAATATAATAATAATATAATAATAATATAAATAATATTCATAATTACACGAATATTTAGAAAAGTATCCCATTATATAATCATAGGCCTAATTTAAAATTAACTTTAACGTTTTGAAGGTGCTTTAATAATAATAATAATAATAATATTCATAATTACACGAATATTTAGCAAAGTATCCTATTATATGTTTTTTTTTAAATTTATGGTTATTTATGGTAATTTATTATATAATTTCATATGACTAATTTAAAATTAACTCATCACACGATGATGATGATAATGACGACGACAACGATGATGACAACAACAACAATTTCTTTTTTCATGGGCCTGTCACGCTGAGAGTGCTTCTGAGTAGCTCAACTGTGAGAAGAGCTTTACAAATGTTTTATTAGATTAGATCAGAACGATGATGATGATGGTGACGACGATGACAGTGATGATGACGACACCGATGATGACAACAACGAGTCAACAACAATTATGATGACAATGATGATGATGACAAATGTTCAACAACGATGACGACAACAATGACGACGACAACGACAATGATGAAGACGATAACGACGACAACAATGATGATAATGACAATGACAATGACATAAATTCATTAACACAGGTAACTCATCCCACACACACACACCTACGCACCTATCTATCTACATGTATCTATCTATGTAATTTATATAGCACCTGTAGCATGGCGTCAAAGAGCGCCCTCCCCGATCCCTGGCGCTGACGCAACTCACAGACGTAGAAATCGAGAACGCACAGTGGCTCCATCTCGCGTTGATTTCCGCCAGAGTCGTAGACGAATAACTTCTTGCGACCGACCTTCAGGAAACCAACAACTGAACCGTTTCCGCTGGATAAAGGAAAAGGAATGATTTTTATTATTATTAATATTTAATTTATTTAAATTGTTAAATACATTTGAAGTGCAAGCAATTTCACACTAAACTGTTAAGCTGAGGCGATTTCGTTATTTTTTATTATTTTATTTTAATTAATTTAACTTCAGGAAACCAACGACTAAACCATTTAAATGCAAAAAATTCACAATTGTTTAATGTCGAAAAATCCTCTAGTGCCAAAAATTTGCTAAAAACCAAAATAGGTGTCAAATTTCCATGTCACAAAAAATGCTAAACAATTTTGATAATAGGAATAAAAATAATAATAATGGGCTATCACTACGACTGTGGGGCTCTTACTGAAGCGTTTTTTTTTATTGAACTCAAAGCTGAGCCTTTTTTGCCAGAATGCAGCAAGGAGCGTTTCTGAGTAGTCTCTTTTAAGAGGTGCTATAGAAATTATTGTATGAACGAATAATAAAAACCATAACAATAATAAGATGACGATAATGATGATAATAATAAATAGTTATCTTACTTGTTGGCCTCTGAGTCTTTCTTAACGTACAGATGATGAGCAGATTGAACGAGTCGACTAGCGCTCGTTATCGGACCGTGAAGATTCTGAGCCTAACAACAAATAAAAACTATGAGAGGTCAACACCATGGTATTGCATATTTAGTGATTTATTATTTACTTGGAATTTGATATAGCGCTCCTTCAAGGTTGCTACTCAGGAGCGCTCCCAGTCCAACCCAGGTCGAATAAGACAGTCTTGAGAAGAGAAAGAAATGAAATAGAAGTAGAAAGGCTAATAGGTATTTGACGAAGGATAACCGGGAGCTCATTCCAGGTCGCAGGGCCAGCCACGGAGAAAGCACGGCGCTGCCTGGTTGCAGTCCGTCAACAAAAATAATATTGCTGTACGATAGCTAAAAAAAATCATGTCTCAGTAAAACAGAATCTTTCAGTATATTTTTGGCAATATCACATAATAGTAAACACCCTGAGAACAAAGAGCACATACGACAAAGGATTACTCAACCTTCCATTTGGCAGGTGGCATTGACGTGATGCATACTGCCCTGCATGTGGCTACCAAATGACAATTTTGTGACAAAATCTGATTTTTAATGACATTTATATGATATTGTAATCATACTGCATTGTGAAATTAAACAAAGATTATCATTGTTAATTAGTAAGTAAGTGAAGGGAAAACAGTTTCTGATTAACCTTTGCCGATGCTTTTCCCATTTCGTCGATGACTCGTTTCAACTCATCCTTCCGCTGACTACAACGAGAAAAAATTCAAAAAGAAATTATAATTTTTAGTTCATTTTACATCAAAACAATACTTTTTATTCAATTCAGAAGTTGGTGTGATTGCAAAACTGTACCTATTTAATTAAATTAAAATCGATGCGGAACTTGTAACTGATTGCGTGACAAACGTTTATTATTTTATTCAATATTGTACTAAAACATTATAAAAACAAGCGCCTCTATTGAGGTAAACCATTGAAAGTCGTAATTAGGTAGAAAAGCCGCTTGTTATTCTGCGTCGCAATTTCAGGTTAAAATCAATCGATTAAATACATGACAACCAGAGATGACAATTACAAATGGTAAGAATCGTCATTATTTAACATAAACAGCACAAACTGACAGTTACAAACAAGTTGTTGACTGTCAATAATAAATTAAATTGTGAACTTACCGAACTGTTTCGTATGTCGACCTGAACGGCGTTAAATTCCGATCTACGACGGAAATATCATCCTGAAACAAGTTGTTTATATTAAACGGAAACTCCATTTTTAAACCATTCAAAACGCTCTAAGTGAGCGCGTCAGATTTTATCATAACATTAATTAATTTTTTATTTATCTATTTTTCGATAAATTCCGACTTCTCAAGCCACCCTGTTACTAGCCGGAAGTTGACAATCGATCCGCGGTTAATGTTTTATTGCATTTTGATTGGTCGGCGTTTTGTTAGCAATTTTTGATTTCAGCAAATCACAGCATCCGACTCAAAATGGTGAGTAAGTAAGTCAGATGCATTCTTGGTAAATTATTCTAAAAATAAAATTGCGTTTGGTTTCCGACTGCTAAGATAGTATGTGCTTTATTGAACCGCCTGCAAACGCACTGTGGGAACATTATATGAGAACAGAACATAGCGTGTACATTCATACAAAAATCGAAATATGCAATTTTCTATAATCACAGTAGGCCTATATTTAAATAATAATAATATCACCTTTTCTTTAATGAAACGCCTGCAAGACGAACTGCGCTTTACATTTACAAGTTATGCAGTAATCTTAATTAAACTTAACTACCAACTGAGCATACAGTTTTGCAATTACATTGTATTTGCTACTTCTTCTACCTACATTATAACTGGCAGCAATAGTTGAACTAAATGAATGTGCGAATGTGTTCAGAAATTTTCTAGCATTGTATTAATTCATACATTACAGGATCTATGCCCTTTCGTCTACTCAGGAGCGCTCCCAAACAAACCTTGGCTAAGGTGGACAGTTTTAGGAATGCAATACAAATTATTGCATCAAATAATAGGAGAATTTTGCAGAATCGCTACTTTACATAAAACTCTAATCAATTCGTAGACAAAATAAATAGCAAAAGTAATATCGACTGATTATGACCAGGTTGCTGTTGAATTGTCTAATTGTTGCGTGTATAAAAAAGAATAATTATTCTTAATTACTCTCTTAAAATATATAATTCATGCGCTATATACTTTTAATTCCTACATTAGTGCAGATCCCAATGCATAGATAAATAAATAAAGTTATGTATTCCTTATTATCGCTTGTTTAAACGCGACGGTTACGCTTTAAAACATTATTAATTATTAATTTACAAAAATTGTCATGTCTTCTCAGGCTAAATTACCTCGTCCTTGGGAACTAAGGTGGTCGAAAACGAAAAGTCGTTTTTATTTCTACAACACAGAAACTAAAACGAGTCAATGGAAGTCTCCCGTTAAAGGCCAACCAGTGAGTAAATGATTAATTAATTCCAGATATTCGTTGATCGCGATACGAATTTAATTCGTTTAATTTATTTAATTCGCATAAATCTGATACATGAGATACACGTTTAAGTATGGCATGAGAATTGGCGTAATTGCAGTAGTGTCGGTTAGGCGTCGTGAGGAATGGGTAGGTTCAGATTAGGCGTCGTGAAGGTCGGTCAGGGTTAGTGTTAGGGCTAGGGTCGCCAGTAGGTGCTACATAAATTCACACCAAATAATTTTTATATCGCCTCTATCCGATCGCTACTCAGAGGCGTTGAGGCGCAAAGTCTTGGAGAGTACAGGTTCTTAAAAGACTTTAGAAGACGGAAAGGCACTTCTGTGTGGATGGAGCTATCGGTGCCTAAATGAATTTTTTCTAAATAGTTTGAACCATTTTCTTGTAGTAACCCATCGAACATGACATTGTATACTTTCTCGTTTCACCATATTAAAGGCAAGCAAGAATCACATATATTTAATTGAAACCGCATGATTTATGCAGCAGTTGTAGGCCTACATAAATAAATAGTAAGCCTAGTTAAATGTACTTAATTCTGATTTTTGGTGGCAAAAATACATTTGTTTCCATGGAATGTGTTGCAAACCTCGTCTTCATTTTTGCAGGTTGTAAAGAATGTTCCAGATGCTGTCAAAGCGCCAAACACAGCATCAACAAAAAAGTCGGCAAATATCTCATTACCGCCGGCGACGAAGTCAGACAAAAGAAACTCCGCTCAAGAAGTCGAGAGCGACGTAAAACCTCCGAAAACCAAGAAGAAAAAACGGAGCAGTGAAGATTCGGGAAAACCCGCGACGAAATCCGGTTCGTCCATCGAAATGAGGGAGACTTTTATTCCGAGGGTTTTGCAGGTCACCGAACCGAGGAAACCGGAGAAGAAATTCCCCGAAAAAAAATCTTCCAAGTTGGTCGTCGGAGTTGAGGGGAAAACCGCGTTTCCGGTCGGGAAAACCCAGACGAAGAAACTCAACGACGAGAACTCAAAGTCGGAGACTTCGAGTTTTCCGCTCGGGAAGTCCGAGTCGAAATTGAGTTTTAAGATCGCGAAGTCCGAGTCGAAGTTTAGTCGTGTGGTCGGGAGTAGCAAGTCGTGGGAGAAGTCGAGTGCGAGTCGAGCGCGTAAGACTTCCGTGGCTGAGAAGTCTGAGAATGTTTTGGAGTCGCGGCCGTTGGAAGTCGAGTCTGAGAAGACGACGAGGAGGAGGAGCGGAATGGAAGAGGAGGAGGAGGAGATGGAGGTGGAATACAGTGCAGAAGTTCAGATGATTTTCCAGGAGGTATTTCATCTATTCTAATATAATCTAGTCTCATCGTATATTGATGGTGATGGCGATGATGATGATGATGATGATGATGGTTCTCTGTCCGAAGGCAGGTTCATTGTCTTTTGCGCCCCGTGGGGATGAGATGAGTGAGGTGGTTTCCCGACGTTGCCTTCCCCACAGCAACTTGCCCAAGGTCGCTCCGCAGCAGCTTGCGCCCCTGCGTCCCACACGTGCTAGCCATAGATATCTAAATCTCTGATTGTCAACTCCCAGTCCGAGGCTTGAACCGTAGTCCATTGCAAACAACAGACGTATGCTTACCGGTGTAGCTAGATAGACCAGTTATTGTATATTAAGAGCTGCCTATTTAAGTGAATTAAGTAAGTACGTATATAACCTTTATTTTGTTCCATTTGCGAACAAACTATCGGTCATTGAGAAATAATATAATTATAACACATAAATAATGTTTTTACGTGCAAACATTATCACTTCTTTGTGTTAAATTCCATAAAGATGAACCTATTGTTATTGTAACAATTTCTTTTGCTGATATGTCTAACAGAACTTTTCTTTTAATGTTTTCAGATTCAAGATCTACGTGAAGAAATGAAGAACATGGATACAGAGGTCTGTTTGGTTGGCTTTTTTTAAATGAATTTATTAGCAGTGTTATTGGTTATTAATTAGTCGTTTGCAATTGGTTATTGATTAGCAATTTGTAATTGGTAATTGGATAGTAATATGTAATAAGTAATTTCTTGGTATTTTTATTATTAAGTAATTAGTAATTTATAATTTGCTATTAGTGTTTTTTCATTAATTAATGTTTTATTAGTAATTAATTAGTAATCTGTTAGTAATGACTTATTTAGTATCAATGCAAAAGGCTTCAAAGCCAAGTAGCTCACTGCAGCATGGCTTGTTGGCCATATCCCAGAATTGAATTATGTCTCATATTATATTTGGGATTTCTTGCACTGGCTCCCTTTCCCGCAGTGAATTGCCTACAGGGTCTGTCCATTGGGAGTGGTTCCCAACTCGCACCCCACCAGGCCTACAACCTCTGAAAGAATTGACACAAATAATCCGCAGTTACTGTGTGGAGTTTAAAGTTAAACATTATAAATTATACATTGTCTTTTTTCAATTCTCATTTCATTCTTTAAAGTTATAATAAGTTGCGGATGTCTTCCATTAAATTAAATTTATTTATTTTTGCTTACATAGATGTATATGTTATCCTATTAAAGGTGTTTAAAAGAGTACATTGACAGAGCTCTTCCATACAGAGTCTACATCTATATCCCATTGTTTTGTATTGTGTCTGACCATTTATGAAGCGCTTATCACAGCAATAGCATTTCGGAAGCGCTCCCAGTGCGTGCACCCCCTCCCCAGGTACAATGCAGGTTTTTGATGAGAGAAAGATGACGAAAGACTACAATGGAAGATGGCAGAACGAACTGATGGGGGGGAGTCTATTCCATATGGATGGACCAATGCAGGCAAATGATCTGGATTGAACCATAGAGGTCCTGACGCAGAGAACAAAGAGGTTAAGCCGATCAGAGTACAAAGGGTATAGTGAAGAAAAGTGTAGTGCTATGGATTTTTCATGCTTATATAACATTGGTTTTAACCGTTTTAAATGTGCTCAACTAAAGCTTTCGAAAAAACAAATCCGCAACTTTTATGTGAATAATATTAAAAAGTAGAGATGTAATACGTCAAAGAAATTCGGCCTCTGTTGTTAAACCCTAGATCCGCAAATTCATCCGAATTACTCAACGCTGTGTTACCGTACAACGTTGTATTACCGTATAGTTTGTAATTTAATCGTTTTTGAAGGCAATGTGAGGTTTTTATTCCACTCCACACTGTTCCTTAAGAATCTCAAAGTTCCTCTCCTATACTTGTAATTGAGCTGGGAGCGCTTCTGAGTAGTCTGCCTTGAAGTAAAATATGGTAAATAATAAATGAAATTAAGGTTAGCATACAGTGTAAGCCCACTTAGGTGGAATTCTTACTGTAAATTTGCCGTGCTTTTTAGACACCTTTTAAAACAGTACTTTAGTTGCTATAAAAAGACAGCGTATTCGAATTTTCACCAATTTCATAGGAGTCTTCGGCATTTTAAAGCGGAAATAAAATGAATGGAAATAATAATACAGACTATAATAATAATTATTTATTGGTTTGAATTATGTGCTGCTTGATGATGTCTTTTAATTTTATTCATGTTGCTATAAAGATTTTCTAAAGTTGATTATTTAAATTGGTGTTGTTTGGATTCTATAAGTTTATTTTATTCATTCATTCATTTCATGAATTTTTATAGCGCTTCTTCAAGAAACCTACTCAGAGGCGCTCCCAGCCCAGCCCTGCTCTGTACACTTGTATAATTGTCGTCAACGGCCTTTGTTGTCATATGATGACGTTAAACTTTTGGAATAATAATAATAATAATAATAATAATTAATAATAATAATAATAATAATAATAATAATTCAATTAACATTGTTTCAAATGAGTTGTTATAATTTTTATTATGTCAAATAATTTCGAAAAATCTTGTTTGTATTGTTTTGTGAAAACAGGAAGTGACGTCCGACGTTCAAATGATCGTAGACAACATGACTTATGCGCCTCAATGTCACAGTCAGGTAGTGGACCTATAAAAATTCTTAGCTGATCTTACTTATTCATTGCCTTTCTTCGTCAATTTCTTTTTATCTGTTTGGGTGCAGGGTTTGAATCACTACCAAGGTAGACATTTGGTTCATGATTTCAACTCGGCTGTGACGAGTAACGTGTCCCTGGGAGATGACTTGGCAATGGGGATATTGTTGATTTAAGGAAAAATTAAGGGATCCTGAATTTATAATTTTAATTAAACGCTTTTAAAAGGTGTGCAATGTAATCGCAGGCTAGTCCACTGCACTGGGTTTTGAAACTTTGACCGTTGCTGGGAAGATGAGACGGTGAGGGAGAGGAATTTACTAACCACCGGGGATGTCACTCTGACTTTTTAAATTGGTCAGAGCCGGTTCCCAAAAAGGCTAGAAAGAGCCAGGGTGTTTTTTAAAGTTGAGAAATACGTGAAATTTGTCTAATGAAAAACCGGTTTATTAAAACACATGCGAACTTTGAATTTTGCACAGCTTAACAGCTTTACGTCCATATGTTAAAACTAAGAATTTTTGAACTTAGATTATGAAATATTTAATGAAACTTCAGAGTATGGAGTGTCTATCTTGTGAAAATGTCTGACAAAGATTTAAAAATGCTTAATATTAAAAAGTTTTCGTGGAAAAAAATAGGTCTCAGGATCATGCAGCTAGATTCTTTTTGCTCTTCGTTCTGTATCTATAAGGTGAATGTAATCGTATAAAAAGGTGTTTAAGGTACTCGGCTATATAATGTAACCAAAGTCATTTGATTGCTCTTTCCAAAGACAGAATTACTTTATATGTTTATTTATTTATCGAATTTATGCTGTGCCCGTTTAAGCTATCTACTCAGAAGCGCTCCCGACTATAGCACGGACACTGCATTGGAGTTTCACTCTGAAGCAAATGAGTAATTGCAAGTGAATGACTTGCACAAGGTCCCTATATATACACGTGAGCTTGAGGTGGATTCGAAACTGCAACCCTCTGCCACCACTACGCCACCGTGCCCCACTAATATTGACTCCCAGCATTAGATATTTGAATCCAATTATTAGATAACTGTCCACCGCAATTGAACCTGCATAGAAATGAAATTGTGTTTTTAAATGAAGAGTGGTTCGTTACACACCTCTTTTAGGCTGCCCACTTGATTTATTTAAACGATTGCACATGATTTATTTCTTAGTCATAGTTCATACGCTATATAATGCCAAACCAATTTTTCATAGGCTCTGTTCAAATCTGGATCCATCCATCCATAATTAAAATTAAAATTAATTAAAATTAATTGTTTGTTCAGAGGCTGTGGTTGATTCTTGATACGAATCTCTTTCTTGAAGATGGTCACCTGCTACGAGATCTCAAGGATCAGCTGGCTAGACGTAAGAAATTGTCTATTATTATTTTATCAAATTAACAAAGTAATAAATTATTGAAAATAATAAAAAATTGATAAATTAATTGAAGTAATACGAGTCTCTGATTGTGTGGTAGTGGTGGTGATGGTGATATTGGTCGGTTGTGATGGTGTTGTTGGTAGTGGTAATAATTTTAATGTTAATGACGAGTTCCAGATTTTTTTTTTTATTCTCCAGATAATTTTTTTAAATCCCGAGGGTGACAAGAAATACGAATGATAAAGAATAATCATAATTTTTCAACAATAATTGTAATTATAATGTTAATAAATGTGCTATGTCATACCATACCCTACCTTGCATGGTATTTTGGTTTTAAGTTGCTTCATGTCATAAAATGATTAAATTTGTTGAATAGATTAAGAGATCATTTTACATATGATTAAGAGATTAGCATATCAGATTTAGGATATGATTAAGAGATCAGATTTAAGATATGATTAAGATAATGCAAGTAAAGTAAAGATACGATTAAGAGATCAGATTAAGGATATGATTAAGAGTTTAAGCTCAGAGGTGTGATATGCTTAAGAGATTAGATAGAAGATATGATTAGCGGGACAGAGTATATATGATTAAAGTGTTTGTATGTGTTCACTATTTATAGCGGCTTAAAAATATATCTTGCAGGTGTCTACTTGCAACAGCTGTTAGAATGTGCATTTGTTATAGCGCCCCTTCAATATTTCTCTACTCAGAGGCGGTTCCGAATGCAAAGCCGACACTGCATCGGAGTTTCACGCCGAAGCGCTGAGCATTTGTGAGTGAAGGAATTGCCGTGGATTCGAACCTCGAACCTACCGGCTCAAAGGCAACGACGCCACCACTACACCACTGCGCCCCACAGATATTGACATTATATTAATGATTTGATTAAGAGATCAGATTAAATATATGATTATGAGATTATATTATATGATTAAGAGGTCAGATTCAAGACATGATAAAGAGATTATATTAATTACATGATTAAGAGATTAGTTATTTGATTTGAAAAGAGTTTGGCGACGGCTTTGTCTTCGTGATTCCTTGGATTGTCATCCAAGAAATCGACCACATAAAAGACAACAAGCGATACCTTTCAAAGGTAACATCAATACCGTCTTGTCCGTTCCTGTTACCTTCTATTGTCTTCTCTTATGTCTCTAAGACAATGATGTAGAACGCCTCTGAAGAGCTCTCTTGTGAGAAGCGCTTTACAAAATATGTTCATATTAGATTCAAATTTGCATTAGATTGTAATGCAAGGAAACGATGATGATGAAGACGACGACGATAACATTGTTTTTATTCAGCAATCCTTTTGACAGACTGTAATTGCTTACAGTTACAATGCAACTGAAGGTAAGTTATATTTTAATTTTTAAAAAGCAATAAATTTATAAGTGGTCGTCATTTAAATGGTGTGCAGACATTTCACACCTTTTAAATGGTGTGAACTTATAAATTTATTGCTTTAAACAAATTGAAATATAATTACGACTCAGACAAACCATTCTAAAATCTTTTACAACTTACCTGGTGAGAATTAGACACCTCTTTTTATTAACGTTGTATGTCTATAAATATCCATCCAATCACAAAAAACCTTTGATTATACCTCCAATGTGATCTACAGCAAAATTTGTCATTTCCTATAATTATAATAATAATTTGATCACACACTACCGGGATGATGAGGATGACGACGATGATGTTGCATAATGATAAAGATGACAATGACGATAGTATAGATAATTAATTGTGATGTACAAACTATGGATACAGTCTTATTTGCATGTGCCTAACTTGACGATGTTGTTGCTTTTGTTTTCTCCAGAACTTGGATCTTGGAAGTCGTGCGAGGTTGGCGGTGAACATGATCAACGATTGGTTGGAGAGAAAAGATCGAAATGTCGTTGGACAGAATCCAAGAGACGCAGCCAACGTAAGAATGATTTATTATTATAAATTAATTATCTGCCATCTGTGTATCTAACCAGTTATAAAGTGATTGATTGATTGATTGATTGTTTGATTGATTGATTGATTGACTGGTTGGTTGGTTGGTTGGTTGGGTGACTGACTGACGAATGGATGGGCGGATTCATTTCATTAATTTATTTCGTGAATTTATATAGCGCTTCTTCAAGAAACCTACTCAGAGGCGCTCCCAGTCCAGCCACAGCTAAAATAATAGGTTTTGTTTGGATGGGTGGATGGATAGAATGGTTGTATTGTATTGTATCTGACTATTGTATGGAGTGATTTTTTTGATTGATTTTTTGGTTGGTTGATTGATTGATTGATGAATGGAATGGTTGAATGAATGACTTATGTATTTGTTTAGTATCTGTCCATTTACGGAGCGCTTCTCTGAGTAAAAGCTTTTCAGAAGTGCTCCCATGAGAAAAATCAGGTGGATTGAATTCATAGAGAGATACTGGCAGGTGTAGTAGCGTAGGATTGCCAAGCAGGAATTTTGGGAACCTTTATTGCGAGACAGAAACCTTAAAAGAGGTGTCGTAACTGTCGCTATATCTTATTAACCTATGTCAAGAAGAGACGGTTCTCGTATGCCGATGTTGAGTAAATGAAGGTTGCTTGAGTGTACGCGTGTGCGTGCGTGTCTGCATGTACGTGTAAATAATTATGTATGTTATTTATTTATTGATCATTGCTCTTCTTTCCTGTTGGTAACCATGACAATTGAAATTGAACCTCCATATTCACTGATTCAAAAAATGCTGAGTTTCGCATACTTATATGAAAGAAATCATTGTGTTGAAAGGTGTCTATATCGATCCGACCCTGGAATGAATTCAATATTTTTCTATATGTTAGGTAATTAACGCTTAAGAAATGGAAGCGGGATGAAGGTATTTATATTTCAAATAGAAGCTGGATGGATGATCAAAAGCTTGAGAAATCGAAGCTGGATGAAGATTTAACAGATCTTAAATAGAATTTGGATGAATGATAAAATGCTTAAGAAATGGAAGCGGGATGAAGGTATTTATATTTTAAATAGAAGCTGGATGGATGATCAAAAGCTTGAGAAATTGAAGCTGGATGAAGGTTTTATAGATCTGAAATATAGGCTGGATTGACGATCTTAAATAGAAGGTGGATGAATGATAAAACGCTTAAGAAATGGAAGCTGGATGAATGTTTTTATATGTCCGAAATAGTTGTCCGTGTCGTCTATGAATGGACTGTTTTCGCAGAACTGTTTACACGGGCTGTTTCGACGGGGCTATTTTGTCGGGAACTGAATTTTTCTGGGCTGTTTTGTCGTTGGGCAATTATGACGGGGCTATTTTGTCGTTGGGCTATTATGACGGGGCTGTTTTGTCGGGGCTATTATGACGGGTCACCGTATATATGTGTATTTGTGTATGTAGTTTGTCGCTTTACTGATTTTCTCTTATTTTATTATTTTTTTTTTCCTTAGAAATATCAGGTGGTGGATGGTTTTACGATCGAGAACAACGACGACAAAATCCTCCATTGCTGTCTTCAATTCCACGATAAATGTACGATTTAATTTTGAAATTATTATTCAATTAAATTCAATTCATAAGTTATATTGAACACCATTGTATTTTGTTATAACGCAACAACAACGTCTTGTAAGCCTATACGCCGATTTTCACTGAAGATATTTTTTACTCTTTCTTTTATTTAATTATTTCTTGCTAAGTAAATTCTTATAAAGTTTGGATGACCGATTTTATTTTCACTGCTTTTCTCTAGTCTTCTCTTGCTCCATGGTTAATTACACCAAATCACATAACAAGTGTTTTTGACTACAATTACATGTAGAACTGCACATTTTGTGCACAACTGCATGCTAGAAATGGTCCTGGGGTGACTTTACAGCAAAACTTTTTTTAATTGAAGCATCAGTAAAAGTCATCAATTTCAATATTGTAATGTAAAGTTAGTTGGTTATAATTATAAATATGACAAATATTTGCAATTGTATGTCAACACCTTTTAAGGGTATTCACTTACGATATAAATACGATTGTCTTGGGAAGTGTCCTGTATATATTTATTGCCAAGTCTTCCAAAACAGGGAATACACAAACAAACAAATAGGGCCATGTTAATTTCTGGCTTCAAAGAAAGTAAATGATTATTTCGTAGAGCACCAAAGAATTTCTTGCCTTGAAATGATTTCAATAAAGAGATTTAAATTGATTGATTGATTATTGGAGTCATAGTTGAGATAATAGAAGCAAGGCTAATTGTTGTTGTTGTGTTTGAGATTCTGGCAGCCAGGTGGCGCTACTAACCCTCGACAAGAATCTACGAAACAAGGGAATGGTGATGGGGCTGAACACCTACTCAAAGGAGGTCAGATCTCACTTCGGTTTCTTACTCAATCACCCTGAACTTATTGTTTGTTTAAGAGCAGAATATTCCTAGAAAGCAAACCCTTTATAACAGATGCCACTCTGATTTTTTTAAAAGTGAGATCCGGCTAGAAAACGTTAGATTGACAATTTCTCTGAAAAATATATGAATTTTTCCGGCTTGAAATTTTCGACAACTTTTTTTCTTCGTCAGATGATAAAATTTTCCGTCCCGATAAAATTTCCGATTACAATTTTTGGTCCAAATTCACAAAATTTTCAATATTTTTCACATATTTTGTTAATTTTCACGTTAAAAAATAAATGTACTTGTGAAAAGTCGGAAAAACCGCCGTGAGAAAAAAAAACTAGTTCCTGGCCCAAAAAAACCTAGATCTAGTTGAAAAAGCTGCGAGTGGTATCCCTGTTCTTAATAAGTCATAAATCAAAAAATGTGTGCAAGCAAAGTATTTATAGCAGGTCTTGTAACCGTAAAAGTGGGGTCTGAAATGTCAATGTGCGTACTGGTCATCTGAAGTTACCCAATTAGCGTCGAAATTTTTTTTGTAGAAAGATGTACGATCGTAAAAGAGGTGTGTTAAATGTCAATGTACCGCTCAGCTGAAGTAGTATTAGCGTACGACGTTGAAAAGTTTTTGTAGAAAGATGTACTATCGTAAAAGAGGTGTCTTAAATGTTATTTTTGTGTTTATCTTTGCTTAGCCTCGTGTTCGTAGATATTAAAGTTCATGTCTTAAAAGCAGGGACCTTGACTCACAATTGCTCAGCGCTTCGGCTTTTTACTCCGATTCAGTGTCCGCGCTATAGTCAGGATCGCTTCTGAGTAGGAACGTTGAAGGGGCGTTATGACATTTGCACATACAAACACACAAATAAAAGCACATTGCTTTGGAAATAAACGTTGTTTTCAGTCTAACATAGCCAGCTTTATGAAATCTGACATTTACGACACTTCTTTTAAGTTTATAAGCATTGCTATAAAAGTTTCGGTATTAGAACTTAGGACAGTTTCGTCTTGCTCACAATCTTAACAACGCCAAACTAACAAACATTCAGCAATCGATAATTAATTAAAGAAATAAATGATTTTTATTCATGTATAAATTATTGGATTAATACATAAGTGATTTAATTTTAAATTAATGTTGGCATGAATTAATTAATGGAATGATGAATTATTAAATTATTAAGAAATGCACTAATGAATGAATGAATGAATGAATTAATTAATTAATTAATTGATGCTCAACTAATTCAATGAATACTTACTTGATTACTTTATCTTTCAATTTAAAATGTTTTCAGTTCATCACTTTGAGGTTTTCTCTTCATTTATTAATTAATTTATTTTGAATTTCTTAGACGCTGAATAAATGGCTGAGAAATTCAACAACACAAACCAAGACTTCCACCAACTCAATACCTCAACAAGCTACGTCCACAAATGTTCATCAAAAAGATTCTTGGTTCACTCCATGTTCCGAGTCCACTTTGAAACCTTTTACCTTGGAATCATCTCAATCTACGCCTTTTGTCTCAGTGCCTTTGTCCGCAGAGAATGAAGAACGTAACGCTGAGGCAACCTTTGTAAGTAGCTTTACATTGCCTTTGTTGTTGTTTATTTATGTTGCTTTACTTTGCTTTGTTTTGCTTACCACCTATTGTTCTTTATTCACTCTTTTGTGAGTAGCCTTTGTATGTTGCCTTTGTTGTTCTTTATTTGCTTGAACTTGCTTTGCTTTGTTTACCATGCACCTATTGTATTTATTTTTTGTCTTTATTGTTCTTTGTTTAGCTTAGCTTGCCACCTTTTGTTCTTTGTTTACATTGCATTACAGTTATTGCTCTTTATTTACTTTACTTTCCTTTCTCTTTATTTGTCAAACTCCGCCACTGGTTGCACTCTGCCAGTGCCAGTCTCAAGCCTGGATAAAGGAGGAGGGCGTCGCTAATGGTCTTTGTTACCAGACAGTGACATTAAACTGCGAATACACATAGACACTTACTTATTTGTCATGCATGCGTTTATTTGTGTTTGATTTCATTTCCAGTTGAATCAACTCATGGATTCCATTGAGGTCGTTATGATGGATGGTCTGTCCACACTTCTTGAACGTTCCATGAAGGACGCGTATAAAGATCTCTGGTTTGTAGAAGATTTTATTCATATGTATGTACGAATGAGCACTTGTTATAGCGCCCCTTCAAGATTTCTTCTCAGAAGCGCTCCCGACTACAGCGTGGACACTGAATCAGTTTCACGACAAAGTTGATTGGAACTGTATTTTTACTGCGTGCCCCTCAATACGAAAACCAACCGGTTGTTCTGCAATTCTGAATGTTGTATGTCTGGATAAAATGGGAGCTATATGATGAAGTCAGAAAACTGTTCTCTTTTGCTGTGATGTTATTAGATTCTCTTGTTTGATTTTAATAATAATAATAATAATTTACTTTCAAACTGACACAACACCTTTAAAGCTGTACCAACCGATTCTATATGTCTTATGATTTTTATACTCATTAAATTTCTTCCACTGATTACAGTTGAATTTTCAAAGCATCTCAAGATCCTAGTATTCATTTAAGATGTTACCTCCTTTTGATTGCTGGCAGCTTACCATGATTTCAATTTACTCTGATGTTGCTGTCTGTAAGAGGATTTTATTAGATTAGATTTGATTACTTAATTGAAAAGTCATCTTTTATTTTCACAGGGAGGACATTCTGTTCGTGAAGAAACCGTGGTTGCTAACCGACGTACTAAAAGCGATTAATAAGTCAGTCTAACTTTTCTTCATGTGATTTGAATGAGCTCCCTGTTATCCTTCGTCAAATACCTATTAGCCTTTCTACTTTTACTTCATTTCTTTCTCTTCTCAAGACTGTCTTATTCGACCGGGGTTGGACTGGGAGCGCTCCTGAGTAGTAACCTTGAAGGAGCGCTATATCAAATTCTCAGTAAATAAATAAATAAAAATCTTAACTATGCTAAATTACATCGATTGTTTATCACAGAAAATTTTAAATTCCTGGGTTTATACGAGTTCTCTTTGCTGCTTTCTCGGTTGTAGGACCTCCATCCTTCTAAGCTACATTTACTACATCTGACCAATCAAACTTTGTTTCATAAATCTCTCCAGTTTTTTTTTTTTTGCCGTGGCTGCTCAGGGAGCGCCTCTGAGTAGTTTCCTTGAAGAGGCATTCTAATAACAGATGCCATGATGAATGAATTATTTTTTTGAAATTTCGGTCGCGTTTCTCTTGCAGACACTGGGTCGCGGTTTTCAAGTCATTCTGGACGTACGAAGATCAGTTCCTTGTTCAGAATCTTTGCTCCACTTTCAAAACGAGACCAGGTGTGTTTGAGAATCAGTGATTGTAGTTATCTTGATTACCTTTTTTATATTTACCTTTATTGTTCTTTATTTATTTTATCGTTGTTTCTTTGTTTACATTGCTTACCTTCATTGTTCTTATCTTCTTGTGGAGAACCGAGTTTCTTGTTCTTGTATTGTTCTTCTATTGTATCTATTCCAATGGTGCTTCTACTCATGCTTGGAGTGAGAGGCAGCTACAAGGTGGAGACTGATCTTTGTTTGGAGTGTTGGACCAAAGTGATAAAATAATAGCGGTCACATTCGACACCTTTTAAACACGATAGGCTGTGATCCTCTTCTTCCACAAAAGTGCTGTAACAAGTCAAACAAATTTCTGTCGAGGGCAACGGCCTCTGTTGTCATAAACCTCTGGTCAAATCTGGATCCATCCATCCATGCACCTTTTAAACATGATCCTCTTTAGACACCTTTTATCAACACTGCACCGGTTACTATATAAATGTGGGATGTTGTATTCGTGTCGGTTCTTGCTTGCATCCTCGATTCAATCCGAGAAACTTTCTTATAAACTGATAATAACGGAGGCTATATTAATTATAATAATAATAATTATAATATAGCATATCTATACAAATAAAGAAGAAACTCCTTTTGAGCCGAATATATTTCCAGATTTTTGGAGCTTTTCACAGTTTCTGTGGTTTTCACTCGAAGCCTTCACTACTGTGTCGGTGTTGGCATGGGAGCGAGGGATGGACGGAGGGAAGGAGACAGGGAGGGGGAGGCATAGGCGTACGAGGCGGGGGTCTGGGGGGGGGGGCAAATGGCCCTCCAAATTTCGGGCAAGTCTGGTTTTTGGGCAAACACAGCCTGGGACGACTAAAAAAGGTCGTCAATTTTTTGCCGGATATATTTTTCGGGCAAAAGTTTAATCTTTGCCCCCTCCCCCACTGCTGAAATCTCATGTACGCCTATGCAGGGAGGGAGGGACGGACGGATGGATGCAGGAGGGGACGGAGGGAAAGAGGAAGGGAACAAATGGGGCGAAGTGAGGGTGTGGAAGTAGGACATTGGCAGGGAAACGGGGCGAATCCTAAAATTCCCGGAAAACGCTGTGTACCCCAGCTGGTTATAAATATGAAACACAATAGACTGGGGCCCTCCTTAGACACCATTTTCAGCGATTCAGAAACGCTATATAAGCGTCGGACGTATGTTTCCGTTCATGCTGCATTTCTCGTTCTTAGGAAACAATGATTGGTAAATTATTTTTCAATCGATGTTTTGTACAACGCTTCTGTAAATTGTCGTCAACGGCCTTTGAGTTAAAACGACGATGTTAAACTTTGGTGAAATAATAAATAGTAAATAGTAACTCGGATGTAAAAAGATAGTGGATCCTGAATGTTGTACTGCTCTATCCCTCAGACTGTTACTGCAAATTCTTCACAGAACGCAGAATCTGTAGATCATTAGTTTGTTTCTCCTCCTCCTCCTCCTCCTCCTCCTCCTCCTCCTCCTCCTCCTCCTCCTCCTCCTCCTCCTTCTTCTCCTCCTCCTCTTCCTCTTCCTCCTCCTCCTCCTCCTCCTCCTCCTCCTCCTCCTCCAAGGTCACTCTCTAAAAGCACTTGTTCAACATTGCACCTCTGAGTAGCTATGTTTGCATATGGATTCACAAAAGTCGTCTATAAAACTGCTTTTAATTTGTCTTCAGTGTGATGATGATTTGATTTAATTCTTTTTTCGTATATCCATTAAAAGATTCATTTTCTGATTTGTCGAACATCTTCGATCTGTGCCGAAGATTGTGGCGATCTTTCGAACCAAAGAGGCGAGTTTTATTTTCAATTTCAATTACGTTTAGTTCGTATTTGCTTCAGGCTGGCTGGCTGGCTGACTGACTGACTGACTGACTGACTGACTGACTGACTGACTGACTGACTGACTGACTGACTGACTGACTGACTGACTGACTGACTGACTGACTGCTGACTGACTGCTGACTGACTGACTGACTGACTGACTGCTGACTGACTGATCTTCCAATGATTTGCCATTTCGTTTTAGAATTTTTTTAAATGAAATTTCTATCTCGCCCTTTCAAGCCTTCTAGTCAGAGGTGCTCCCGACTACAGCGCAGACACTATCAGAGTTTTACAATTGTTTTTTTTAAATTGCTGATGTGACATGGTGATCAAAAAGTAGAATAATATTAGCGATTTTTCAGTTTTCTTAATTTTATGTATAAGTCAATTGTATTGGTATAAAAGGGTTTCTAAGGAACCGTGTTCTTTTTATAATTGTTTATTTTGTTTGTATGGACGTTTATATATACTTAATGTGACGCCATAAACGGGTGTTTAATTGACTGCTAGAATACTATTTTTTTGTTGAGTTATGATTTGCTTTAAAATCTGTCTCGTGTTAGTTGGGACGTTGAAAGTTCGCGAGATGAATTTGAATCGATAAAGAAAGATTCACTCATCCGTATCTCTAAACTAGATGAATCGCTGAAGCGTGGCAGAGGGTCAGGAACGTGCAATAGCTCAGTGGTAAGCATCACGGTTCCAGATTATGTGACCACCTTAGACACCTTTTAATGTGTGTATCAAAATCTATATAAATAGAGAAAGCAGAAGTTGTAGTCGAATTTATGTGTACCCCCGATTAGTTTGTTATGCTATAAAGATTGAGATTTGGACTTATATGGAGTGACGGATAGTTAGATAGAGTGAGTGTGAGGGAGGGCGGGAGGGATAGTTAGATAAATGTGGGTGGGTGGATACATGAATGGATACATGTATGGATGGATACATGGATATGTGGGTGGATATATGCATGGATGGATGGATGGATACATGGGTGGATAGATAGGTGGTTGGATAGATTGACACATATACACATACAAATATATAGATAGACATATTGAGTATGTGAAAGATGATCATATAAACGCTTGTTTTCATCGTGACATTGACCTTAGCAGGCGGGCAATTGGTAGACCAGCATAGAGAGAGCAGCAGCAGTAAGCGATACACAGTTGATAATAACAGTCACGGCTGAGTGAGTGAATGTGTGGAGCAAAAGTGAGCTCTTGGTCCAGAGTAACACCAAGGTCACGGACTCTGGTTGAGAAAACAAAATCAGGAAGGGCATCATCAATAATTATTATGGTTGTCATAATATCTAGCTTTGTTTTGCACTTGTTTTTAGCGTTTTTCGACACCTTTTTTATATAATAACTTCCGCTACATAAGGCCATGGACGTACATCATTTTCTAAGTAATTCGTTCAATGTATTTTCAAATCTAGATGACATACTGGTAACAAAATACAGTAATTGTGTCTGATACTCTGATTGCACATTGCTTCTGAGTTTTTAGCACTTTTACACACATGGGCGTCCGCAAGTGCGCCCCCCCCCTGGATTTTTCGCATCATCATCATCAGGCACCATGGGCTCAACGCCCGTAGGTGTCCACTGCCATCTTCACCAAAAATCTTCACTGCTCCCTGTCCATCGCCATGTGGCTCAGCTCCTGGAGTGATGCTCTTCCCCACCCGTTGATGTCGTCCAACCATTCTCTGTGTGGTCTTCCTCTCCGATTTGTCCCCTCCATTCTGCCAAAAACCAGTAGTTTTATTTCCCTGTCGTCCCCCATTCTGCATATGTGCCCAAATAGCCCCATCTTTCTCCTGATCAGCTTCTGCATGATATTCTCCTTCAGGCGTATTCGTTTGTATAGTGCGACATTGGTAACTTTTTGTGTCCAGCCTATTCTCAGAATCTTTCGGTAGCATTTTCTTTCAAATGCCAATATCCTCCGTTCTATATCCTTTGTCACCACCCAAGACTCGCATCCATAAAGCACACCACTGAAGACACATGTCTGTAGTACTTTCGCATAGTTGCACATAAATTTAGATTATTTGGTTGTGATTGTTACAACGCGATTTTCAATGTGATTATCAATTCGTTCTACATGTTCGACCTATATAATATCTTTCTTTGGACGCATAACGTATAGGTAGACTAATAGGATTCTCTCGTGGTAATATAGACAATTAAACTGTCACCCATTAAATTTAGACCATGTGACAATTATTTAAAAGTTTGCGCCCCCCCCTAGAAAAATTCCTGTGGACGCCCATGATTACACACCTTTCCTAAATGGTCTCTAATGTAATAACAATCAACATTATCCAAGTATCATCAATAATCAGTTTTGCCTCCAAAACGTTAGAAACCGATTCTAATTATAATCATAATATAAGATCTTCGTTTAATTAATTATTATAAAATAGTTATGATACATTATGATAATTGACAATGACAAATATACAATACAATACCACTTATAAGCAGGCATGTATAAATAATATTCCGTGTCTCTTTTTTGCATAATCTAACCTTACCATTTTATTAGTTAAATACCTTCTTCACCAATTTATCTTTCCACTCCAGCTGGAAGGATTGCCATCATCATTACGGTTTTCATCCATAGAGATGGACTCAACATCCACCATTGTTCCATCAGCTGCATTGGCTCCCTGTTCCATGTCTGTTCCATATCATTCAGTGGTGGAACCAGTTGTCTCAATGGAAGAACTACAGCGGGTCTACGAATGTTTCGATGCGGTTCTCAAACATCTCATAACACTCAGGTCAATAATTGTTTTATGATTTGCATTCTATTGTTTTCTATGGCATTGTTCTTTTGTTTTCAGTTGAACAGTTCCTTTGTCTTATTTCTAGGATTGAAATCTATTGTTTTATGATTTGTGGTTTTTCATCTTTGTCTTATTTCCTCCTCCTCTCCTTTTTGCCACTTTCTCCTATTCTCCACCCACTCCTTCCTGTCTCTCCATCTCTTCAAATATCCTCTTATGTAATATTCCTCTTTACTTCCCCCTCTCTGCCTCTTCCTCATCTTCTCTGACCCTATGCTCCTTTATCCTCTGCTCTCTCTTCTCTTACCATCTGCTCCTTTTTCTTCTCCTCCTCTTCCTGACCTGGTTCTGTCTTTTCTTTCTTCAATCTACGTTCTTATTAATATTAATGTTATTCTACGGTTAATTATAAAACTGATCGCTTTATAAAAAGAGGTGTCTAAATTTCAAGATTATGATTACTATTATTTCTGCTCTTCCTTCTCATATCCTCTGCTCCCAATTTCCTCTTCGCCCTTCCCCTCATCTGAACCTGTCTTTGTTTCCTTCTTCCAGGGATCTCATCAGTGAAGAGCTGTCTTCCTCTTCTTCCTCCCTCCATCCATCCAACAGACCTATCGTTCTTCAATCCTTCGTTCAACTCGGCCAATACATCTGCGCCATACACGACCAATACCAAAGGTATGTATGGCTCATGAATATGCAGCAGCTGTAACTAGGTCGAAATCATGAATATTCATTTTCTATTACTAGGTCGAAATCATGAATATACATTTCTATTACTAGGTCGAAATCATGAATATTCATTTTCTATTACTAGGTCGAAATCATGAATATACATTTCTATTACTAGGTCGAAATCATCAATATACATTTTTTATTACTAGGTTAAAATCATGAATATACATTTTCTATTACTAGGTTAGAATCATGAATATACATTTTCTATTACTAGGTTAGAATCATGAATTTACATTTTCTATTACTAGGTCGAAATCATAAATAGACATTTTCTATTACTAGGTTAGAATCATGAATATACATTTTCTATTACTAGGTTAGAATCATGAATTTACATTTTCTATTACTAGGTCGAAATCATAAATAGACATTTTCTATTACTAGGTCAAAATCATAAATATACATTTTCTATTACTAGGTCAAGATCATAAATATACATTTTCTATTACTAGGTCAAAATCATCAATATACATTTTCTATTACTAGGTCAAGATCATCTATATATTGTACAGCGGAGGTTATTAGGTTGGTATCATGAATATAATACTCCTTGTGTGACTTGGTGCAAATCACGAATATTAATGAGCTATCGAGATGCCTAATGAAATACTGAGTTAAATAATTGCATATGACAATTTACAAAGTGATTCTGTGAGCCATAGATCGAGTATTTGTGATTTTAGGCTTTATTACTTGTAAATATTAAGATTTTTGAAGAAACGAAAATTATTTTAATTATTTAGTTTTTAGGGGACAAGGTCTCTGGATTGCTTATGAGATACTAATAATATCGTCTTCTGCTGGTATTTAAATCACAAATATAACAGGTAAAACAGGTGTTTAATTGATGCTTCAGGATGCTTAAAATAGAGAATGAAAATGATGTCATTTGCACACCAGGCAGTCTACAGGTGTTCCTAAACACAGGGAGTTGGTAAGGAAAGAGTCGAAACATTAATTTTGATCCAGGGACATGTAAGCTAGCCAACTGAGTTTCACTGAGTGCACTTGGGGGGGGGGGGCGAGAAAGCCAATGAGAGGGGTAAGATAGAGAGAAGGAGAAATTAAAGAAAAAATAAAAAAAGTTTGTATATAATCAAGGATCTCGAAATTGTTGAATGAACGAAAATTATTTCAATCATTATTACAATTTTTAAAAATTATTATCTTCAACAAACAGCATCATATACATGAAGCACGATAAACAAGAGAAGCGGTAGTCATTGTTCTTAATGATGATAAATAATTTTAATTATTGCTGTTGGAAAGGAGTTGATTAAAAAAACGTTTTCTGCATATATTTAAAGGACAAATATAACAGGTAAAACAGGTGTTTAAATTTACAGCTCCTCTTATGCTTCTGGATGCTTAAAATAGAGAATGAAAATGATGTCAATTGCCCACCTGTAGTCTACAAGGTGTCCCGAAACACAGGGTGTCCCGAAACACAGGGTGTCCCGAAACAGGGTGTCCCGAAACACAGGGTGTCTCGAAACACATGGTGTCCCGAAACACAGGGTGTCCCGAAACACAGGGTGTCCCGAAACACAGGGTGTCCCGAAACACAGGGTGTTGGTTAGGAAAGAGTCGAAACATTGATTTTGATCAAGGGTCATACGCTAGTCAACTGAGTTTCACTGAGTACACTTGGGAGGGGGTGGAGCGAGAGGCAATGAGAGGGGTAAGATAGAGAGAACGAGAAATACTGAAATGTTCATCACAGCTGTTTATTTATTTTCTTAAGAAGAATACTAAGAAACTATTTTAAATTAAAGAAAGAGACAATGTTTAGATACCTTTTTTATGGATATAAGGTTGTCTATATAAAGTCGGTTAAATCAAATTGATGTGTCTTTTGTGATGTGTACGATACTCTATTAATTAGCTTTAGTACCGGTAGTTAACCTGCATGATCACTCTGCCAGTGCCAGTCCCAAGCCTGGATAAAGGAGGAGGCCGTCGCTATTGGTCTTTGTTATCACACAGTGACGTTAAACTGAAAAACCACCACCACTGTTCAGTTAGTACAGTTAAGATTTATGTCTTCTGTAATCTGAGTTCCTGTAAGCCTAAATTGTTTCAACTGCATAAAGTGTACAAAAAGATCTGACAACAGTTGCGTAATTTATATATATGATTCAAACTACTGTAGCTGTTTCGATCATTTTAAAGATATTTCACGATTTCAACTTTTTCAGAGCAAGTACTGGAGTGAAATATCTTTAATTTGACACTTGAAATATAAATGAATTAAAATTATGCTGTATAGCATGTTTGCATATTCATGAGTTGGCATATTCATGAGTTTTTGTTTTCAGAGCATTGTCCGAAGCCAATAATGTCAACCAATCAAAAGTTTATTTTGGTTTGCTGTCAACTTTATCATCATTTGCTCAACAATTCAACATTCAGGTAAAGATTTTATTTTTTTCATTTTTACTATTATTATTACCATTTATTAAATTAAACATATTTTTACAAGAATCTGCAAAGAAAGTTGTTTAGTTCTGAGTTCGAAATGCAACGGCGTTATATCTTTGCATACTTTGAGAGGCTTTGGAAAAGGTGCATGGTTTCGAGTGGGAAAATATTATGTTTTGTTTTTACTTTATTATTATTATTATTATTATTATTATTTCTGTTATATTTGTTCTGCTGAACTTTGATCTTTTGGAAAATGGTCTTTGTTATTATTTTTATTATTTATTAATATTTATTATTATTATCCTAAGATCAAATATAAGCAAATATCCTTTTATATTTTCACCAAACAACATCAGTAACAGGGAGTAAAATAAACAAGGGGAAGCGGTGGACGGTAGTCATTGTTCTAAAAGACCATAAAAGAGCCAATAATTAGATCTTCTGGTTCTTCTCTGGTTCTGGCTCAGCTAAAGTGTCCTGATATTATTAGATTTTGACAACATTTTAAAGTTTAAATAATTTTGTTTAAAATGTTAAGGCTCTGCGGGCCAGAAAAAAAAGTCGTAGGCGTCCCATCTCTTTGACACCCATCTAAATGAGAGAAAAAGTTTATTTATCTTATTGTTTTGAAATGCCTAGCAACTCACCAGTTTCCTTGCCGGTTTTCGATTGGATATTTATGGCACAAATTAATGCCTTAAAAGAGGTGTTTAATGAATTCGATTTTAATAGAACTAACTTGTCCAGTAAATTTAAACTATTCTTGAATTTTTTGCAAACCGACCAAGTGTGTTTGTCTGTCTGTCTTTGTCTCGCACGAACACACGTATACACACGCACTCACGCACGCATCTATAAAATCTCAAAAACATCTAGTTTTCATTTTCTGCAATCTGCTTTAGGTTGCCCCTGTAACGTGCCATGCAATGCGCCAGTTCTTTAAAGACGAGACAAACAGGTAGAAGATCCTTTCATAAATTCAAGTTTTTACTTAACCCTTCAATGCCGAGATGGTAGTAAATGGTATGGTAAATCCTATACCCTCCGGCATTAAAGGGTTAAATCTGTTGCTATTACTGTGTTTAACTTATTGTGAATGTCTGATTGTTTTGTCTTAATGCCTCATGTCTGTCTGTGAAATGTATTTGCGTGTCGTCTGTCTGTCTGTTTGTCTCTGGTTGTGTGTCTGTCTGTATGTATGTCTGTCTGTCTTTTTGTCTGTCTTTCTCTTCCGTCCGTCTATCATAGCTCATATCTGCAGTTGCCTGAAATTGTTATTAGTCTTCTTTTGCATTTAAATCAATATTCATTTTTATGATCTGTTGCATTCATCAAGCGCCTTTGTCTGTCTAGTTAATAATTGACCTCAAAGTACAGTTATAGGATTTTTATATTTATCACATTTATATAGCATCTTTAAAGAACATTAAATTGGTTTGTAATAATGATGCTTTGTTATTAGATTCATTTCCTGGCATTAATCATTCGTGTATATATAAATTTATTTCACAGCTTTTTAAAGGTGTCTAACAGCATCCAGTCAAGCCCTTCTAAGAATAAGTTTCTTTATTTTTCTATTTCTATAAAATTTACGTCCAATATTATTTCTTACAACCTGCGCTCTTATAGCTTCGGCGTATTTCACCTTTTCATCAAACACGATTGTTTACTTGATTTAATTGATTGATTGGTTTTACTAACTGATTTAATGGTTTATTGATTTTTATTTTTGTAGATTGTTCGATTTCTTGATTTATTTATGTGTGTGCACTTGTTATAGCGCCCCTTCAAGCTCTCTCTCACACTACTCAGAGACGCTCCCGAATGCAGAGCGCACACTGCATCGGAGTTTCACGCCGAAGCGCTGAGCAATTGTGAGTGAAGGATTTGCCCAATTAAGGTCCTTACGCGGCTTGAGGGTGTATTCGAAACTCGAACCTTCCGGCTTTAAGGTAACGACGCCACCACTACACCACCGCGCCCCACTAATTATTTGTTGGTTGGTTGCTTTTACTGATTGATTTGATTTATTTCAGAACTGTAGTCGAGGTTGGATTGTCTCAGATCGATTCGATTCGATCTTCAATCATCAACTGTCGTCAACTTCTAACAACAGAAGAATCTTTTCAACTAATAAACAATTAAATCATAACATCTACAGCCTTAGCTCAACTTCTAAACAATTGACTCAAACGACATAATATCGCCTTAACTCAAACCGACTCTTAACGCACAACCAGTGCTTAAAGTGTAAAAAAAGAAGTGCCTGGACGCTCCTTACCTATCCCTGCTTCGCGGGCCAAATAAGTGGCAGGACAGTGTTCTGGTTTTAAAAGAAGTGCATTGACGCCGTCCATGACCGTCCAGGCACACTTTAAGCCCTGCACACAATCATATAATTATTATTACATTTACGTACAACAAAATTCGTATTTTTAACCCCTCCCCCTGTTGCAATAAGTATATTTTTAGTGGACACCATCATCCCCTGGAAATGAGCTTCTCTCTTTTCGCCCCATTTTACAAAAGTTAATTAGCTATTTATTTTTGCAATTAACTCAAACGACACGTGGCTCTAACTCAAACCGACTCTTAACACATAATATTACACTTACGTACGAAAATATCTATTTTCAAACCCATCCCCTGTTGTAACTTGTACATTTTTCAACACCCCCCTCCATGCGTACGTAGAAATGAGCTTCTATCCATTTCCTATTTTACTGAAGATAATTAGATAAAGTCAGCTGTAAAATATTTTTTTTTACCATAGAGTACTTGTTATTTTACTGATCTACTCTTAATACACAACCATATCATTATTATTACATTTACATACACACAAAAATTCGTTTTTTAGCCCATCCCTTGTGTCAATTCGTATATTTAGTGGAGACCATCATCCCCCATGTATACATAAAAATAAGCTTCTCTCTTTTCCGCCCATTTTACAAGAGTTAATTAGCTAAAGTCAGCTGTAAAATAATAATATATTTATTTTTACCATAGGCTACTGTTTGTTTTACTGATCAGTAATTGACTATATCATATGTGGCCTTAATTAGAGCCGCCTTTGTTTTTTAAATGCATTTTCGTTAAACTGTGTTAGGACTGTTTTGCTCTCACCACATGGTGCTACGAATATTTCCGACGTCACGCGAAGCTACCTCTTATCATAACATATATTCTCTGAGTTTACTGTCCGGGGTTTCATTCCCGGGCGTCGATGGAGTTTCGTGATATAAAGGTGTCTGAGTTTATTGTAAATTGATGGGTTTTGGCGCATAATGGTCTAATTTGCTGTTGGGAAGCGATAGTAATTTTTCGTTGTGTAAAGTGCCAAAAATGCGGTATATGAGTTACTGCAAACACAACTCAATTTGCAGGTGAAGTGTTGCCCAATCAGCCTGTGTTGTACCTGGGAGAGGTCCGATTAGGTCTCGTGGATGGGCTAGAACCATAAGGCTGTCCTCCAGGTGTGTGTTGGGATTGTCTGTAGTTACTGTTGTCTCGACATATTTTGCGTATGTTTTCATTTTGTGGCAGCTTTTTAGTAGAATGTACATAACATTATTTGTGTATATTTATCGTTTGGAAGAATATACATGATGATTTCGGTTCATAAATATAATTTTTTGTGTATATATTTGAATTGTTTTGTTTATCCATAATTTTGAAATTTATATTATACTAGCTGGGTATACCCGGCGTTTTCAGGGAAATTTAGGATTCGTCTCGCTTGCTCCCGGCTAATTCCTTACTTTCCCACCCTCACTGCCGGCCCCAACCACCCGCTCCCCACCTCACCCCCGACACGGTAGTGAAGGTTTGGAGTGAAAATGGGAAAAACTATGGGAATGCATACAGGTAAAACAGAAAATTATGGTCACTTCGAGCAGCACTTAGCTGTGCAGCGTATTACAACCAGGGTGGTCGGAAAGAGACGGGGCACATCAGAGCGACCAAATCATCCCCAGGCTTGCTAGTGAACTACATCATTTCTATGCCTACAGTTCTGAATTTCGATGCATGGGGCTTCGCACATAATGTGAACACAATCGGAGTTGACGCCATTCAGATGTGAAACAAGTCCGAGTGAATTTCTTGAGGCAATATAAATATAAGTTTACTTATGGCCTACAATAGAATACAATAAATGATGATGTGGTAAGAAATGTCGTTGAATGACGGCAATTTTTTAAATCCATTGTAAATGGAGGTTTTTTTAACAAAAGAAACACGTTCATGAATGAAGGTTTGTGATTGGATGTTTATTTATAGACAGTTTTTATTGGTAAAAAGAGGTGTTTTATTTTCAGCTCGTAATAGCGTTTAGATTTGTTTGTCAGTGGTTACACCAGTAACCTTTGCTTCCATAGGGGTATATTTTATTAATCGACGATAGTTTAAAACTAAAATTAATAAATTTACACTCATTTATCGTCCTTTGGCCGTTTCATGCAGTTCTAGGGTAGACCGTATAGACGATTGGTGTGAGCGCTCTCTCTAACACACCTTTATTAAATATTTACATACATATATATAAATTATGAACGTACATCAATATTGTCTTCGAGACTGTCAGCCTTGTCAGGTCCCATATGGTAATAACTACAGTAATAATTTCTTTGCAGATTGAAGCGAGATCTACCGTAACGGGTATTGAAGAGTTGCCAAAAATATCATCACTTGACACGTATAATAATGCAGATGATACGTTAAAAACGATGTAAATTAATTCGCTTAACAATGAATTATTGTAATTATTATAATTATTAAAATGATGATTATAATAATTATGATATTATTGATAATAATAATTATAATAACAATCATTTATTATTTATAAAAATAATGGTGATGATTATAATGATGATAATGATGATGATGATGATGATGATGATGATGATGATGATGATGACGATGATGACGATGACGATGACGACGACGACGACTACCTCCTTACCCTACCAGGAGAGGAATGGTCACCGCCTGGCAAAAGGACCAAGAAACTTTTATATGACGATTAACGGCGCGACCTGACGTAGTAGAGAAAAGAAGAAGAAGAAAGAAGATTGCATAAAGTAATTATTGTGAGTGAAGGAATTCTGAATTCTTGAGATGAATGACTTCATGTGCAATTTTTGGTTTTGTGAGGCATTTATATAGAACCTTTCGAAAGCGTATCAAAGGGGTTTTTCATTGTCGTATTCACATTAAATAAAAGAGACTTCTGCGACAGATTACTCAAATGATGTGCGCCACGTTTCATACTTATATAGAGTGTGGTAACAGTTTAAAAGGTGTCCAAAAACTCTAACCCACCAATGCACTCAAACTTAAAATTAACCAATCGCCTACCTGGTGTTATATAGTATTCAAAAATGCTCTCGTGCTTAGAGGAATAGAACGAGTTTTTTCTGAACACCATTTCTTTGGTCACTTTGTCTAGATTATGTCTGTCTCTTTTTCTAAAATCGAAAGAAACCGATATAAAATATCTTGGTTCGACAATGAATGCTTATGGTGGCTGTGAGGTCGACATCAGAAACAGGATGAGGTTGGCTTGGCAGAAGTGGAGGGAGTTGACTGCAGTTCTATGTGATGCCAAAATGCCAATACAACTTAAAGGAAAGGTATATAAAACAATGGTTAGACCTGTGGTGATCTATGGGACAGAGGCTTGGACGATGACGAGAAGGGGAGAGGGATTACTGGAGAGGACGGAGATGAGAATGCTACGTTGGATGCTGGTAATTTACTCAGGGACAGAAACAGAAACGAGGACATCCGAAAGAGACTCGAAGTGGCGTGTATTTTGGACAAGATACGAGAGGCAATGTTGCGATGGTACGGTCATGTGATGAGAAGAGAGAAAGACAGCTGCAATAAAAGAATCATGAAGGCGAATGTCTATGGACGACGCAGTCGGGGACGACAAAAGAAAAGATGCGAGGATGCGATACGGGAAGACATAAAAAGAGGCAAGTCAATCAAAATAAAACGACTTGTTGCGCATTTATATAACAATTTTGATTTATTTTTAAAGGTGTTTAAGGCATCCGACGTATGATGCTTCATGAATGTCTGCATTTTCACTTTGAATGTTTGCTTAATTGATTTTTTAGTTGATTTCTATTTTACTGATTCTCTCCACCTTATCCTTTTTGTTCTCTACCCACATTTCTACCCCTTAACCAACTCTCCGCCTTCTCTTTCTAACTCCTACCTTCTTACACTTTTCAATTAAAATTCATTTATTCTATTAGCCATCAGATATTAGGACTTTCGAAGCTAATGAAAATGGCCGCTTCCAGTGTTATATAACGTAGATTGTCTCCTTTTTAAAGGTTTGTAAGGCGACCGCATTAACACGTCTTCATGTTTTAAAGTTTTAGATATCTTATTCACTGCGTTGGATCTACAAAGTTTAAACTACGCATCCAAGATGTTTAAATCGATAGCGTTAAACCAAAGCGGGTGATAGACTTGTTTCCTCTACCTAATATATAATACTCTAATATCGGTGAACAGTTATTTTGGCATGGGTGGAACATAGCGCCTTTCTTTTGTTAACTTGTTTGTTTGTATTGTTTCGTTGGGTGTTAGATAGTGACGCTTTGTGTATGCATGATTGATTGATTGATTGATTGATTGATTGACATATTGATTGATTGATTGATTGGATGGTTGGTTGGTTGATTGATTGATTGATTGATTTGATGATTGATTAATTAATTGATTGGTTGATTGATTTGATTAATGAATGATTAATTAATTCAATGATTAATTGATTAATTGATTGATTAATTGATTGATTGATTGGATGGTTGGCTGATTGATTGATTGGTTGATTGATTGACTTATTGATTTTACTCATTGATTTGATTTGTTGATTTTACTGATCGATTGGCTCAATAGCAATGGGCACAAACTCATGGGAGACATGAAGCGTGGAAAACTTGTTGCGCTTTCGACCCACCGCATATGTTCCGCAACTCCTTCGGATATCCTCTTGCGGTGTACATGTACATGTACATACGTGTAGGCCCAAACCCAGACGCAACCCAACGGCCACTCGTATTGCCTCGTTGCTAAGATTCAAACCGCAGGCGGTCGCAGGAATAGTTGATAGCCAGTACCGCGCATGAGGGGAGGTCACAGCAAATGGCCTGGCCATTATTATAATACAATTTATATATATATATATATATATATATATATATATATATATATATATATATATATATATATCTTTTGAATTCATGTTCAACCCAAATCATAATTTTTATAGTAGAAGTACTGTTGTAGATACGAAAGACGATTTTAATTGTACTCTTTTTAATTTATAACATTGCTTACATTTGTTTAAAAGGTGTTCAAAAATGCCTTTATTCTATCCTCATCACACATTTTGATTGATACATCACCACAGGCCATAATTATAAGCGTCTTCATTAACTTTAACTTTGTACATGTAGATAGTTTGATGTTATGGCTTTACCACAGTTTCTTCAGATTTGCACCTACTCCATGTCCTCTCGCAATTCTTACTCTTATCTCCTTGCTACACTCAGCTTATGTTGCTACGAGAGATCCCAAGTACACGACTGCGTCCACTTGTTCTATCATGATTTCCTGTACTTTGGGGCTCGGTGGTGTAGATCTTAATATTATTATATCTTGCGTGTTTCAACGCGATTAGTACAACTGATTAAAAACCCTCTCGGCCTCTCCTATGGTAATGGTTATTACGTAAGGACCGTGAGACAAATTCTTCACCTTGGATGCCAAAGTGAGTAAGATCTTAATCTTCTAAGCCTAAATGTATTTGTAATCGAACATTTATATAGCGCCACTTCGAGAGAACACCTCAGAGGCGCTCCCGACCTGACACCAAACTATAATAAAATAGAATGATTTTCAAACGCTTGCGGAAAAGGGGCAAAGAAAGGCTAAGAAGTTCATTACGGAGACTAATAAATTGGTAACTTATTCCAGAAGGTCGGAACGACAATAAAGATTCGATGTGAAGGTTATGTGATTGAGTTGTTATTTATAAATCAGAAATTTTAGTAAAAAAGGTGTTTATAATCTTATTTGCAGTAGTAGTCTCAGACGACAATTAATAGAATTTTTAATTAGACGCGTTGCCCGTTTCGTGCAGTTGAGCACTTTCAGTTAGACACCTTTATTATTTTTTATTGGATTCTATATAAGCAGAGGATGTACAACAGTTGCTAAGTCAAATCTCTGTGTATCAGACATTATACGGGTAACAGCTACGGAAATTGGCTCCTTGATCGCATATTGCTTTGAGCAACTTCGCACACCTATATTATCCTATAATTTATACGGGCGCTAAGCTTATTACATGCACTGGAGAAGAGACCGAAGTAGAATGATTTTATTTCTATAACACCTTTAAAACGTGATTGCTTTACGCTTAATATTGCAAAGGTTGTAGCTTTCTTTAATTCATTATCTTCTCATTTATTTAATTTCGCTTACCTCTGTTTAAAAGGTGTTTTAAAGAGTTAAAAATGTGACGAGGGCTTATGACAACAGAGGCCTTTGCCCTCGAACAAAATTTGTATGGCATGATACAGCACTATTAGAGTATCAGACGAGAATAATCGTTATTGTCACCCCAGAGATCATAATTTATTGGTTTCAAAAGAAATTTTGAATAAGAGAGTTCAGAGGCACTCCCAGCACAATCAAAGGCAAGAAGATAGGTCTTGACTAACTGGTGAAAAGGCAAACTATTCCGAGGCTGGATACGCAGTGTAAGCAGGAGCCCATTGCATGTGGACGGGACAACAACCAAGAAGGCTCGACACTATCTCATAAAAGAGCGGGCTCGAAGCACCAGGAGCTCGCGTAAATCTCGACGGTAGGTAAAGTCAGATACATAGCGACAAAGATCAGACAAGTGGGACTGTGGACATTTATAGACCGATGATTATCGTAGAAAGAGGTGTTTTATCTTCTTTGCAGTAGTAGTCTCAGACGACAATTAATAGAATTTTTAATTAGACGCGTTGCAGTTGAGCACTCTCCATTAGACACCTGGGATTGAGTACTACCAGTGAGACACAAGTGCTGCTATCCTGCAGAAGATGCGGGTCTGCAAGCCAGTGCAAAATATCATGCAGATAAGCCTAATCAGGAGAGGCTGAGAGGCATATTTTGGAATATAACCAATAAGCCGAACAGCAGAATCCATGACGCTATTAAGCCAGATGGGGTGACCAGCAAGAACTGCTGCTGATAACGAAGGCGTGGAAATATGTTGTATATATTTACTACATATTTACTACATAATATTTTAATGTTAAGTGTTATTTTTATTATTCATTTATTATTAGGAACACCTTTAAACCATGTTCAATTTATGTTATATAGCAGATGAATTGGAGTAGATAGAAGTCTTTTTAAATCGTAATATCACATCTTTATATTCTAGTTAGCCTCAGTTTAAAAGGTGTTTTAAAAAAGGCATGAAGTGAGGGTGATAACGAAGATGTTATGGCGTTTTTAACTACTATTTATTATATTTGTATTTCTCAGGCTACTTGTAAACGAAACTAAAAACAAATCTGTGTTAAAGCATATGAGTGCGTTATTTTCATCCTCGGAGAGTGGTACAAAAGTACCTCTAAAAGCAACGGAATTAAAACGCTGTGTGCAGATTGAAATCCTCTGAAAAAGTTTAGGCTATCTTCCTTGGATCGCTGGAAACAGCGGCACAACGGCGGCCCAACTCCAACAAAAAGGCCCGACCTGCGCGATTTATGGGGCCGAACGTTTCAATAGCAATGAGCACAAACTCGTGGGTGACAGGAAGCGTGGAGTAGGCTAATTGTTGCACTTCCGATACGCCGTATGTTCCGCAGCACCTTTGGGTATCGTTGATGTTAGGTGGATATTGTAGATCACGCATGTGCAGATGTGTCGTTTAAAAGGTGTTCAAAAATTCGTTTAAAAGGTGTTTAAACATTTTTTCCTCTGGTGCGAATATTTCTTTTCTTTATAATTGTCACAAATAAATCATAATATTTTCGGCGCTGGACAATTTAACTTTTCTCAGCGACCTTTTATTATTTATAACCGCTGTAAATAATATTCTAACGGTGTCTAATGCAATTATTATTACACAGTAAAACGTCATCCTATGACAACAAAGGCCGTTGACGACAATACAATATAAGTGTACAGAGCAGTATTATAACTGTACATTAATTGTCTCATACAACCGGAAAGTCCTTCACTCACAATTGCTCAGCGCTTCGGCGTGAAACTCCGATGCAGTGTCCGCTCTGCATTCGGGAGCGCCTCTGATTACGTAGAGAGCTTGAAGAAGCGCTATAACAAGCTATAACAAGTTCACATACAAAAAAGATGGCCAATCCACGATTTTTGAACGTTCCATGAAGGACGCGTGTAAGGATCTCTGGTTTGTAGAAGATCTCCCTCTTACTCAGTATTGTTTAATTTATAGTGTGTCATGTTCGTGAAAACCAAAGAAAAAAGCCAAAATCTGAAGAAGTAGAATTGCACTGATGTCCATAGTTATAGAAAAGAAGAAGTGGAAACGCTGTTCTTTTTGCTGGTGATGGAATAAGTTAATTATTACCAATAGATATTCTTGATTAATATTGTTGCTTTTGAAAATATTATAAGGAAACAATAATAATAATATAAAAAAAATTAATAATAGTAACTTATTATCATGCTGCCTGGACACCTTTAAAAAGTTTGGACTCTATTCTATATATTTACATGGTGCATTATGGTCAGACAATGATGACACAGTAAATCTGACGACCACTGACAAGTTATTACAGAAATAGTAATTAAACAAAATCAGACACAACACCTTTAAAAAGTTTATAATCTATTATATTTGCATGGTGTATTATGGTATCCGGTCAATACCGCGCACACAATTCCGCGCACACAATACCGCGATATTCAATACCGCGCACGATCGTTACCGCGCACGATCGATACCGCGAATTTGTTCAATCCAGCTTATATTTTATACATATAAATACCTCAATCCAACTTCTATTTCTCGCTCGTTATTTTAGTCAATCCAGCTTCTATTTCATATATAAAAATACCCTCATCCAGCTTCCGTTTCTCATGCTTTATTCTCGTCAATCCAGCTTCTATTTCTGACATAGAAATACCTTCATCCAGCTCTTATTTCTCATGCCTTAATTTTGTCAACCCAGCTTCTATTTCAGACATAGAAATACATAGAAATAAGAGCTGGATGAAGGTAGCCTTCAAGCTCTGCACTGTCTCTCACAGCACTATAATTATAATACGTGTTATAAGGAAAGCTCCACAGAGAGGTGTCATACATACATGGAATACCTTTTTCACCTTGTCACCTTGTGCCGTCGATTCTTTGAATCCTAGCGACCGCTATGATCAACCTTCTTCACGTATTAAGATCTTTCTTTTTTTCTTTCCTCAAAACATATTTCTTCTCTCTCGTCGCCTTGCGCCTCTGAACGGTACACCCTAGTAGAGGCGCGCTTTATAAATGTTTTGATACAATACATGTACAATTATACATTTATGTACTCGAAAAAAGACAAAAGGGTAATCAAATTCAGAAAATTTATTGCCAACGGTTTTCGGCTCCTCAGAGGCGCTCCCGATCTGGCACCAAACCACAATCAAAGAGGATGGTTTTCAAACGCTTGTGGAAAAGGGGCAAAGCAAGACAAAGAAGTTCATTACGGAGACTAATAGGTCACTTATTCCAGAAAGACCATCGCAAAACTTCTATGCAGCTTTGATGACTCTGCATGCATGCCACAAAGGTTGATAAACATTTGATTTCTTTGTCTCATTTCCATAAAAAGATTCTGATTTGTCGAACGTCGTTGATCTGTGCAGAAGGTTTTTTCCAACTCAACATGGCATTTGTTTTTAAGGAAATAGCTTAAAGTGCCTTATTTATATAACATATGTTTACCTATTTTAAAAGGTGTCGAACACACCGCTCTCAGATTCGTTTTGGAAAATAGGATTGTCATGTTTCAAGTTTTATAATATATTCTACAGTCTTGAAATAAATCCAATAGACTATAAGATATGTAGTGTCATGTAAAAAATATCTACAGAATTCTAATATGTGATGTAGGCCTAAACGAGTTGTGGAGGCATCGGACACAATGAGCGCATCATTGATGAATCAGTCAAGAAATGGCGTAGGCCTACGCGTCTTCGCGCATACGTATCTGCCAAAGGAGGTAATTTCGAAAATAAATTTTAAATTCCATAATGTTCAGAAATGAACCCTCTATCTTCACCTAAAATTTCGTCGAAATAACCCGAAGTTTAGTGGAGTTACAGTAAAATATGTAGGGTAACTTTTTTATGAATCACCGTGTAGATGGAATAATAATAATGAATGACAGAGTGGTTTCCTTCTACACTTTTTTTAATGTTCTTCAACGGTTCTTATAAAAAAACTTTGGAACAACGCTTTGGTAGTGTTTATGTATCCAATATCCTGCGTATTTCAACTCGATTAAAATTATGACGATTAGTACGGATTTGAAACCCTCTCCTCTGATACGGATATTATGTAGTGACCGTGAAGCAAATTAGTTTCACCTTTTACACCTTTTAAACAAAAGTGTTATAATTTTAAATAGGGATTATTAGTAAAAAATGTATGTCCTAAAGATCTCGCAAAATGAGGCCACAAGGTCGCCTCTAGTAACACATTTAACTTGTATTATGGTTGATGGTTGGGGGTGCTCGGTAGTATAGTGGTTAGCGCGCTGGACTGTCGACCAAGAGGTCGGGGGTTCAATTCCCTGCCGGGGCAGAAATTTGTAACGAGATTTCTGTTCCACAAGCACCCCCTAGGGGACTCAGCTATGGTCAGTGGATGATGAGACGGCGAGGGAGAGGATTGCCGAGGCCTTGAAAATGAAGTCGCTAACATTTCATTCCCATTGGCTAGGCCTCATCATTGTTGATGAAGATTTGATTTGAATCCCACCAAACCCTTTGCATTTCTCACCCTGTGTGAACGATGAGAGTGCGTCCTCATATCAACGCCACCCATGTTTTTTTAAAAGACAAGTACCTTAAATTACCTTTAGTATCGGGTGGATTCTTGTGGGGGGGGGGCCTTAGCCCCCCTAGCCCCTGATAAACTCCGCCCATGAAGACAAGTACCTTAAATTACCTTTAGTATCATTTCAAGGTTAGCTGAACAAAGTGTAGTACAACCTGCTACAAATATACTACAGAGTGGTCAAAAAAAACACAAGGCACAATATAGCGACCAAATACTCCCAAGACTTGGCCGAGAACAACTTTAATAATAATAATATTGAAGGTTGTCAGCAGCACGATTTTCAATGTAAGAAAGAAAGAAATTTAACTGATTTTGGGCTGACCCCATGGTCGGACTTTGTCGGAATTTGTCTGACATTGTGTTAATTGTGATATTCAACAGAACATTCATTGTTACAACTTTGCAAATTGCCTTGACATCCACAATAACTGAAAAAAAGTGAAGATTATTTGATTAAGTGGTCATTTATAAACCAATGATATTGGTAAAAAGAGGTGTTTTATTATCTTCTTTGCAGTTACTGTCTCAGACGACAATTAATAGAATTTTTAATTAGACGCGTTGACCGTTTCGTATACGCCCTATCGGACTCAGTGTAATTGGAATAATTGCTACGTCGGTTATTTCACTTGAAACTAAACACATGGCTTCTTCGCAGATCATATCCTGTCGAGTTATTTGATTGAGAGCCTATGAACAAAGTGGTTCCCGCGACTTAGATGTCGTGGGCGATATAGAATTTCCGATATAACGATTACAATTACCAACAATTCTGGTAATTATGGCATTCATGCACTATATATATATATATATATATATATATATATATATATATATATATATATATATATATATATATGTTATAGTGCATGTATACCATAATTCCATTCAACAGCTGCCTCGTGATAATTCACATAACTGAGTTTGTGAAACAGATGACAATTAATTTGAACACCCGTTTTTAGTTTTATGCAATTTTATAAATAAGCGGTTATATACCAATTTTTCGTATTGCACGTATTTTTGTTCGCATTTCTCCTTTTCTTCAGCAACATTACATTTTAAAATTACGCGAGCTGTATAATAATAGGCGTATACACCAGTTTTTGAAAGTATGCTGTTCAATAAATAAATTTGATAGACATATTCAAAACAGCCCAACGTTGGCTCGAACCTGCTACATCTCGCACTCTTGACCAACGTGTTAACCATTATTCTACCGCCCCCCCACCCGAATTGTGTAATGTTCCAACCCCACCGTCCAAGGTCAACTTGGCCTATGGTTCGCCAGGCTGGAGATGGGAGGGCCAAAATAAGACTGTTCTCTTTTGCCGGGGTTGGGTCGGGAGCGCTTCTGAGTAGTTGGTCTTGAAGGTGCGCTACATTTTCTAAATCCGGTTTCTTCCGCTTTCCCCTACATCCCACGACATTTAACCTCTAAACGTCATCAACCCTAGCCTTCTGTCAAACTCTCTTGACTCTTCGAATTTATCCACATGCAGTCTATTCGCCTTAATATGCAATTTTACGGAATTCTGATTGCTATGTATAAAGCGATTGTAGTGCTAATAAAAGGTATGTAACAAAAGTTTAACGTCGTCGTATGACATCTATTCTATTCGCCTTAATATGCCTAGGATTTGCTCAGATGCTTTTTAATCGCAAGCTTAAGACAATTCTTTTAGACAGAGGGTGGGTCGGTAGCGCCCCACGTAGCCGTAATCGTAAGCGTAATCGAAAGCGTAAAGATCGAGGGGAGGCTAAGACAGATATCGGATACCAATAAGACACCACCAGACAAGTGCTGCTATCTCCTGTAGGAGATGCACTGTGAATTTGGAAGACAGTTCAAAATATCCCTCATGTAAACAGAAAGCAGGGCATATTTTGGGATATGACCAATAAGCCGAGCAGTAGAGCGTATGACGCGGGAAGCGAGCAATAAATTATCAAATCTGCTAATTACGAAGGCATGGAAATATAATTATTACAAAAAATACGACATTTTTGGTTAGATAATGACATGACATTGCATTGATATTATTTTATATCTAAAAACACCTTTAAAACATGATTGCTCTATGTTTTATAGTCACACCGCTGAGCAAAGTTGTAACCTATTTTAAAACATTATCCTGACTTTATATATTTTCGCTTACCTCCGTTTAAAAGGTGTTTTTCAAAAGTTAAAATAATTGTGATGGACGGATCGAGATTTGACAACGGCTTATGACAACAGAGGCCTCAAAAAATTGTATGGTATGATACAGCTCTATTAAACGAGAAAGAACATAATAATCGTTATTGTCACCACAGATAACATATTGGTTTAAAAATTTAATTTTGAACAAGAAAACTCGATAGAGTCACCCTAGTCCATTATCCAAGCAATTGATGGCGAAGTGCAGCCTACTTCCAAAACATGTTATTGTTTTTAAAGATAAATTAGTATTATAATCCTTTCATTCATTTCGAAAATTCACATAGTGCCTCATCAAGAATACTACCCTGAGGCACTCACAGCACAATCAAAGGCAAGAAGACAGGTATTGAGTAATTGGTGAAAAGGCAAATTTATTCCGAGGTAGGATACGCAGTGTAAGCGGGGGGCCATCACGCAATTAATCAGCTTATAAGGAGCATATTTTGGAATATGATCATTAAGCCGAACAGCCGAACCCATGACCCTATTAAGCCTCATGGGTGACCAGCAAGAACTGCTGTTAACAAAAGCATGGAAATATGTTGCATATATTTTCTATGTATTATACACGACATTTTAATGTCAAGTGTTGTTTTTAGTATTAATTTATTATTAAGAACACCGGTGAAACATGTTAAACCTCTGTTAAACAGAAGATGTAATAAACCAGATGAAAATCTATCTAAACTGAAATATTACGTTTTTATATTCTAGTTAGCATCAGTTTAAAAGGTGTTTCAGAAAAGGCAACAAGTGACGAAGATGTTATGACGTATTTAATTACCATTTATTATAATTATCTTGCTTTTTCTTAGGCTACAAACAAAACTAGAAACTAATTTTGTGTTCAAGCGTATATGAGTGCGTTATTCTCATTTCCGGAGAGTGGTGCAAAAGTACCTCTAAATGCAACGGAATCAAAACGCTGTGTGCAGATTGAAATCCTCTGAAATATGTAGGCTATCTTCCTTGGATCGCCGGAAACAACGGCACAACGGCGGCCTAACTCCAACAAAAAGTCTCGACCCGCGCGATTTATGGGGCCGAACGTTTCAATACCAATGAGCACAAACTCGTGGGAGACAGGAAGCGTGGAGTAGGCTACTTGTTGCGCTTATGATCCGCCGCTTGTTCCGCAGCACCTTTGGGTACCGTTGAGGTCAGCTGGATATTGTAGACCGCGCATGGATGGATCCGATTTGACCAGTGTCTATGACAACAAAGGCCGTTACCCTGGACAGAAATTTGCTCGGCATATTACAGCACTTATGAGCAAGATACTAGACCAGTTTTTGTTGTAGAACGCGCATTTACGGATGTCTCGTTTAAAAGGTGTTCAAGCATTTTTTTCTCCTTTCTTTATTGTCGCAAATCCATCATATTAACCCTCAGGCTACCAAGCTTTTTTTGTAACACTGACTACCAAGGGGGGGGTGGTTACCACCCCCCCCTGGATTTTGGGTTTGGTTTGAGATATCATAACTTGTAATACACCTATGGATTCAGCATTCATTTCTGCACAAAATGGTATATTTAGGTTTAAAATATATGAAAGCACCCCAAAGTTATGAATTTTTTACCGTAGGCACCCGTCGATTCCACAAAATGTATACTTTCGCATAAGCAAAATATTAGATTCTGTGTGTTTTTAACATAATTTATTTAATTTAAAATAGGTTACATATAATAAAGTCCAATATTCAACTATAAAAACTAGTAATAAGTTAGTTTTAGTTACAATAAAAAGAGAAAAAACACGTAAAACATGCTGAAAAACGTTTACGCAGACTTATCGGTTTGCGTTGTAAAAAAACCCAACATTTTCACACATTTAAATTTATTTTAAGCACTTCCGGTCATCAAATGTCAAATTATTTGGTATCACTAAATAGCCCTAATTGCCCTCTATAGAATGACATAATTTATTTCTCTTAAAAAATAAATTATGAATAATTTTTAGTAGAAACAACATGAAAATTTTATGAAAATAAAACACCTTTTTATATATTTTAATTTATTTTGAGCACTTCCGGTTGTCAAATGACAACTCCGTGACCACCACAATGTAGCCCCACATTCCCTCTACAGAATGGTGTAATTGGTGTCTCTTCATGTCAAAGGACGGATAAGATACAGCCGATAATCTAAGGGGGGGTGGTATCCACCCCCCCCCCCCTGGTGCCTCGGGTATATCAAGTGTAACTTTTGAATGGTATGGTATATCATCACACATTTTAGCTCAAAATGTGTGCAAATGAATCCTCTACAGCCACCTAAAACGTCAAAATTTTATTCCTAACGAAAAAAGTTTTATTTGGGAAAAACCTAGGGGGGGGGTGGATACCACCCCCCCCCCTTGGTAGCCCGAGGGTTAAAAGTGCCGAACGACGAATAATCTTTTTCCGAGACCTTTATTATTTTTTTATAACCGCTGTAATTAATATTTTAACGGTGTCTAAAGCGATTTATTTTTATTCCACAGTTTAACGTCGTCCTATGACAACAAAGGCAGTTGACGACAATTACAATATAAGTGTACAGAGCAGTACCATAATTGACTAAACAGAGTTCTAATCAAAGTTAAAAACTCATTTGTTTTCGTTCCATTATTATTTGTTGTAAAGCGCGCCCTTGTGCAAGACTTGTTTTTGTTAAAGCGCGGTATAAATGACTAGTTGTGTGTGTGTGTGCGTGTGTGCGTGTGTGCGTGTGTGCGTATGTGTGTGTGCACACAAGGTAATTAATATGCATAAGAATTATAGTTTAATATGTTTAACTCATCTTATTGCCTGCTATTGTACTTAGGCCTACATCAATAACCTTTGTTTCCACAATCTGCAATCGTCTCACACTAAAATATTAATACGTTTTGGCGAACTGATCGTCCGTTGACCATTTCGCACATTTCTAGTTAGTTTACTAGATGTCAAAATTATTATTAAACGCTCTTCTTTAGACACCCTTATTTTGGATGTTACTGATTTTATATAAGTATGGGATACACATCACTTGCGAACTGTTGAGTTTGCCAATAAGTGAGTAACTGAAGCAATTAGTTATAGCAACTAAAGCAAGTACAGTAATAAGTTCTCTGGCGACTGAGAGCCATCTTAATTTAACCATGGGTTATACATGCATTGATCTGCTCACGCATCTCGCACATCATGAGTCTTTTCTAGATGCGATCCCTCCAGTTAGTCTTGAACGCTTCTACAAGACTTCTTCGGTTTTCTCACATTTTCAATTATATGGCTGAAGTCTTGCACCGTCTCCCTATCACCTATAGGATTCAATAAGACCTCTATGTCTGTCTCTGTATGTCTGTCCATCTGTCTGTCTATCTGTCTGTCTCTTTCTGTATGTCTCGATTCATTCTGCACTAATGGGATAGATTAATCAGTATCAATGATCAATGTTTCATCTGTGGTCTTTTCAGTCGTTATAGTGTCTGAATATTCATAGACTCTGGTGAAATGAGCGTCTATTGACCATTTCGTACATTTCTAGTTTGTTGACCGCATTGAGCGCGCTTCTTTAAACACCTTTATTATAATTTAAACAATTCATATATAAGCATTGAAACCGCAAATGCCGTTAAATGTACGATATAATCGCGGGGCATATGGAATATGACCAATAAACCGAGTGTCTTCTTCTTGTTCTCTGACGCCATTTTTCTCTCTTCTGCTCTTCTCTATTCAGTCCATCTTCTAATTGCATACAAACTCGTAACATGGACTCGTCCATTATTAAAGGTGTGTTAATCGCCAATTTAAAACCTTCTATAAACAGGTTTCTACAATTATTTTAACTTCATGTATTTTTTAATCCTGTGGTGGATTTTTGATAGTTTAGGCTAAAATTTCTTGTGAGCGCAAGTTTTTTATAATAGCGGAGCATTAAATTGACGACTTTAAAAACAAAATTATGAATCGGCTGCGTCTCGAATTTATATAAAAAGAGTTAAAAATTGTTAAAGGTCTTTAAGGCGACCTCTTTAAAACTGCTGACACTCCAAGTTACTAGGTAAGCATAAAATTGAATTGAAGGTGATGGGAGGAATAGAAAAACGTTTTCTCCTATCTTTTCATGATTAATTTGCATGTCCTCATAAGTGCATGATTTGAGTACTTTGATTGATTTGATTATTTGATTGATTGATTTGATGGAATCACCAATTCATCAAATCAATCAACCAATTACCAATACATTGCGGGGTGCGGTGGTGTAGTGGGTATGTTCGTAGCTTTGCAGCCAAAGGGTTGCAGATTCGAATCCACCTCAAGTCGCCGCCTAGGGACCTTGGACAAGTCCTTCACTCGCAATTGCTCAGCGCTTCGGCGTGAAACTCCGGTGCAGTGTCCGCACTGTAGTCGGGAGCGTCCGTACGCGGCGAGGTGGATTCAAACCTTCCGGCTCCAAGGCAACGACGCCGCCACTACACCACCGTGCCCCGCGAATTATGACCAATAAGCCGAGCAGCAGAGCGCATGACCCGGTCAAGACGTCCTATCAAGCTAAATGGGTGACCAGCAAGAACTGAGCAGCAATGATCAAGTCTGCTGGTAACGAAAGCGTGGAAATGTATTGCACATAATAATTATTGACACATGGTATTTTCTTCTTTAGAGTTATTACTAATAATGTTGATATTAATTTAAACACCTTTCAAGCATTTTCAACCTTTGTTATATAGCCACACGACCCGCTACTTTAGGAACTTTATCACACAAATTCTTACCAGACTTTGTATTTTCATTATGCACCGTTTTAAAGGTGTTTTCAAAAATAACCAATCAATGAGTAACAAGTGATGCGTAAGACACTAACTGGATTTGCCGGCGGATTTAGAATTGGCGGGAAAAAGCATCAACAATATAAAATACGCTGATGATATTGTCCTTATGGCCATAACACCAGAAGAACTGCAAGAACTCGTGTGCTGCATGCGAATATGGCAATCAACATTCAAGTTTTCCTCAATGGTAAATTGCTCCCATATGCATAACAACCATCTTTTTTTCTATTTTTAGCTGCACAGAAGTGCTTCTACAACTGCACAAATCCATTCAGAACTGCACACTGGGTGCACAAATTGCACGCAACAAATTTCTCGTTTGACATTTTCAGCAAAAATGTAAGTTGAAACAGCAATAAAAGTCATCAATTTAAAGATTTTTGGATATTATATTTAACTACGACAATTACAATGAGTTTTTGCATATATACATCAGACACCCCTTTTATGAAATATTTTATTGCTATAAATAGCAATTGACTTGCAAAGTGTTCTGAATGCTAGTCCAACCATGGATGTGCGAGTGAACAAGATTCAAACCAGATCCTTTGAGAATATAATTAGTATTTTTTGTCGACGCTCACATCGATGAGTGAAACAGACAGACAGACAGACAGACAGACAGACAGACAGACAGACAGACAGACAGACAGACAGACAGACAGACAGACAGACAGACAGACAGACAGACAGACAGACAGACAGACAGACAGACAGACAGACAGACAGACAGACAGACAGACAGACAGACAGACAGACAGACAGACAGACAGACAGACAGACAGACAGACAGACACACAGACAGACAGACAGACAGACAGACAGACAGACAGACAGACAGACACACAGACAGACAGACACACAGACAGACAGACAAACAGACAGACAGACAGACAGACAGACAGACAGACAGACAGACAGACAGACAGACAGACAGACAGACAGACAGACAGACAGACAGACAGACAGACACACAGACAGACAGACAGACAAACAGACAGACAGACAGACAGACAGACAGACAGACAGACAGGTGTTGCTCTGAGTGTTTGAAGCCTCAACCTGGTTTTCAGTCGTTGTTTATATCTGATCAATATCAAGATCAAGATCAAGACATTATTGTCCAAATGAATGGATGGATCCAGATTTGACGAGGGCCTATGACAAAGTGGCCGTTGCACTCAAAAAATTGGTCGGCAAATTACAGCCCTAGTGAAAGACTCGAGTTGAAGAAGAATTGTTTAAACAAGAGTGGACGTTCTTATATGTAATGGTTGGACAATTATAGTTGGGTGTTTCGGAATATAACTCCATGAGCTAAGCCACATCGCTCTGGACAAACAACGGTTGAAGAACTTGCAGTTCAACGTCGCTGTGTGGTTGCAAGGACCATTAGCGACGCCCTCATTCTTTATACAGGCTTGGGACTGGCACTGGCAACCAGTGGCGGAGACTTATTGAAAATGGCAATGAGCCAATGGTTTACGACGATGATTAATTAAGGAGGGTGTGACACTGACAGTATTACAATTTTTCGAGCGTGTTCGAAACTTAATAAGCTTGAATTATAACCGTTTTAGAGGTGTCTATATGTTTCCAGCAAGACCATGGACTTTTTTGCATTTTTATACTCTAAAGAATGGTACTTGTCGGTTAATTCACCCCCACACACAGAAACCCTATATACGAAATTTTACATGCAGATATTAATTCACCGCCACTCACAGAAACCGTAGGCCTATATACGAAATTTTACAACCAGAAATTAATTAACCTCCGGTTACATGTGAACTTTAATAGAAATTTAATTACGCCATTGGCATTGAAAATAAACTGTTCAAATTAGAACTGTTCAAATTACATGTAGGTTGCATAAAAGACGAAAGAAATAATCGTAAACATGACTGTTGATGGGGGGACTAATAGCCTACAGCCCTACAACTTGCAATGTAACTATCCTACTGTGGTGGCCAAAATTGTGCGATGTCATTCAGAATGGCAGTGAACACATCCAGTCCATTCACCTTCACTCTTCTCCTCCACATAAACTCACACATATACGAATCCAGCATATGCCTGTGAGTGCCGTTATGTCGTTTGTTTCTTTCCTTCGCTGACTTCCATGACCGCTCGATGTTTTGAGTGTGTGCTCCAGAATTAGGGTCAACGAAGTGAACAGAGTGATTAACTGTATAATGAGTGAATCCAGGATTGTTGGCAATTGCATTGTAAGCTCGCCATTGGTCCGATATAATGATAGTACCAGGACGAACATGGGTTGCAATGATGGGCATGAGTGTTGCTGCCGATCTGTCTGGAACGCAGAACATGAAACAATGTCCTGTTTGGCGACAGATGCCACCGAAGACCCACTGCTGTGGGAAGACTCGACCCACCGCATTCTTACGCCGAGTGAAGAGGCTTTCGTCAATCTCAACTATTGTGTTTGCCCATTACATGACGTCACTGAAAACCAGTGCGTAAATATAATATATGCTGTGCGTAAATACACGCAAACTATGGGGGTGAACTAACCGACAAGGTAGACAGACGAAACCTGTGGGGGTGAATTAACCGACAAGTACCGTAGTTTCTATGAGAAACATATAGCCTTCAATGCTAAGCTGTTAATAGCTGCTTAAGAAGCACGTCTATCCTACAAAATAAGGTAAATAACTATGATTAATGTAAATGCGTTTCATTTGAGAGTGGATATAAGATCATATAACTCCATGAGCTGAGCCACATCGTGGGGCGCGGTGGTCTAGTGGTGGCGTCGTTGCCTTGGAGCCGGAAGGTCCGAGGTTCGAACCCACCTCCCCGCGTAAGGACCTTGGGTAAGTCCTTCACTTACAATTACCCAGCGCTTCGGCGTGAAACTCCGATGCAGTGTCCGGTCTGCATCGGGAGCGCCGCTGAGTAGAGAGAGAGCTTGAAGAGGCGCTATAACAAGTGCACATACATACATCAGCGTTGCCACTCTAAAAAATGGAAAAACACAAGTTGGAGGGTAAAAAAAACCCAAGAAAACCCAAGTTACCGAAATCTTCGAAAATATCCACAATTCCCGTCCAAAAATTCTGATCGACCTAATTATTTTAGTCGTCCGGACCAAAGAAGCCTTCAATTTCCTCTCCGAAAAATTCTGATGACCTATTTTTTAGTCATCCGGTCCAAATCTTTCCAAAATGTCCACAATTTCAGGATTTTCCACCAAAACACAAGCAAAAAACCCAAGTTCTTCCCAAAAACCCAAGTTCGGATCGAAAAACCCAAGATTTTTTGGACGAAAAAAACCCAAGCAAAAAACCCAAGTTACTCCCCAAAAAACCCCATTTCCCAAGTTCGGATCGAAAAACCCAAGATCTTGTGAAAAAACCCAAGGAGTGGCAACGCTGACATACATACACAATTACACATCGCTCTGTACAAACAACAGTTGAAGAAGTTAATGAAAATTGCTATGAGCCAGTGGTTTATGATGACGGAAGTGTAATTTTCTAGCGTCTTCCAAACTTATTAAGATTATATAAAAACCTTTTTACAGGTGTCTAGATCTTCCCAGGTAAACCAAGGAATTTTTTGCTTTTTTATATTCTACAGTTTTTTTATATAATTTTACGGCAACCAAGTTCCATCAACACTAAAAATTATATGCAAATAATTGTCTCAACGGAGCTTTATAATCTTATTTGCAATCAATTTTTTACAACATGGAGAAGTTCTGCTGACTGAGAAAAACACATTGTGAACAATAAGAATCCAATGCAAATTATACAGCGTGTTTCTTCATAAAGTTGCCGTGTTCGTTACCATTTAATATAATCGTAAAATATTAGTTTCAGTTATTACATAATTATGTATATTATTTCTTTATTCTTCACCGCAAGAGAACCGCAGTAATAACAACGTCATTTCCTCTTCCGTGCCCACATTTAAATAATATTATTTAATAGTGTCTTAAAGGTGTCCAAAATGACTGCGTTAACCAGTAATGTTGTATACCGTATATTAACGTCATTGGTTCTTTTACTTGTTGAAAAGCAACTTCTGAAATCTTTCATCGTTGTCGGAATTTATTGAGGTTTATTTCGTTGAGGAAAAGATAGATGAGCAGAAAATTGCTAACTAGTGTTAACTCAGCGGTGTCTTACAAGCTCCATGAATTTTGTTATCACCGTAGTTGGACTGGGAACGCTTCTGTGTGGTTTTATTGACGGGGTGCTATATAAATTATTGAAATGATTGAATGTAAGCCCGCATTGCTCTCGGTAGTAGATTGGGGAAAAACTCACGATGTTAACACTGATAATTAGTCGCTGTGAAACCGTCCCTCGTGTTGTATTTCATCGGAACTCTGCTGGTTTTATTTGGTCTGATAGTGTCCAAGTCATGCGACTAATTAGGCCTACTAGATATTCAATTGCAAACCGACAATGTCATTGTCTTGATTTTGAGTTATAAATTTCCTCGTGTTATGGGGATATCACTAAACAGCCATGATCGGAACATTCACTTGAATTACTACAGGTTTCTTGTTATAGAGAAATAAATATTGTTAAAAAGGTGTTCGATTTCTTTCTATGACTCAGCAACTTTTAGAAGCTGGTGTGTATGACACTAGTGAAAATGAGTGGCGTTTCTCAGAGGTACATGTATAATACACGTAAAAACACATAATAAAAAAGTCGTATTAAGGGTTAAGGCCCACGCCCAGTTTTCTTTAATTAGTCATTCTACGTCGCTCAAGTTCATTATAAAAATTAAATTATGTGTTTTTTGATTATGTTGTCGTTTCATCAAAAATCCTTGTAATGTAGCAGATAAGCTTATTGAGATTTACAGCATTATTGTTATTTGTCGATATTTATGGGTTTTTTAAACTAAATATAACAATTGCGAAACAAGACATAAGTGTTTTTTAATTGTCCTCATTACATAGTTTTTGCTTTGCGTGTTTTCTCGATCCGACAAAGTTAAATAAATTGTGCAGGTTTACTATTTTATATTATATGATGTAACAATTTTAAAGGTGTTGAAGTTAGCCACATAAATTCACTGAATCAGTAGTTTCTAATTTAAGGCTCAGTATTATAATAATCCGTATTCTGAACATTTTTTTTCGCGGTTTCAATAATGAAATAATTTTCCTTTCGATTTCCGCAAACTAAAATTTTCAGTTTCAGTTTCGACGCATATATTATGACAAAAAAACCTTTTCTTATTGTACAATAATTTATGTAGCAATTTTAATAAAGCATTTGAGAAACTTCATTTGATAGGACATTGTGTCAGAAAACTATCATTAGATAGTTATAACGTGTGCTCACAATTTCTTGCTTCGGCCTCAATACACGCATATAGACGCTCTCGCCACTGACGAATTGCTGAATCGAATAATCTCTAAATATGGTCCTGTCTCAAACAACATGCCTGAAGTCCAGCGTAGGCCTATTGAGTTCATGGTAGCTGACCGCAAAGTGCCGCGCTGTTCTTCCTGACGATCGTCTGCAGACTAACCAGAGGGGAGGTCACCGCAAATAGCCTGTTCATTATTACTTTTCATTGTATCTTGTTATTTTATTTTTAGTATTAAAACACCTCGAAATCATGTTCAACTCATAATATTGTTATAGAAAGTCGGTTGTCACCATATTGACTTAAATTGGTGTTAAATAAAATTTCGCATTTTTATAATTATGCTTGCCACCGTTTAAAAGGTGTTCAATTTTTTTACATTATGTGAAATCAACATAACGATGACTACACATGTAAGTTATGATTGTGATGTTGCTAATTACACAGAGAGTAGTATTAATTGCAGTTTAACGTCACTGTGTGGTAACAAAGACCATTAGCGATGCCCTCCTTTTTATCCATGCTTGGGACTGGCACTGGCAGAGTGCAGCCAGTGACGAAGTTAGTGAGTAGCGTCATAATCTTTTGCGATTTAAACATAATATTTCCCCAAGTTTGAGTTCATTCGGATTTTTACTTTTAGGTTAAGGACGATTTTTTAAAGAACGTTTTGACAATTTTTGTAGAGAGAGTTATTGCCTTTAAAAAGGTGTATAAAATATCAATTTTAGTGTTTATTATTTTATACCCAAAACAATGCATGATGTCCGGAGATATTAAAGTCCATGTCTATAATAAGCCGAGTGATTCAAAAGTACATCGTGTCCTGGCCAAACTACAAATTGTAGCAAAATAAGTATGAAATTTTCGAAGAAAACCGAACGAAATTAAGTGAGGGAAAAAATTGAATCAGTGATATAATCGAAATGTCGCTATGAAGAAAACGTGGTCGCTAAGCGACATACTACCCGCAATTAATTGGATTTTCTGTATCCGTCTTTTTGTATGTCCCCATAAACATAATATAAGCCTATATCTGGCTGTGTGTCTGCGTATGTTGAGGGTAATTTACCCATCAGTGTGGTATAGTAACGAAGTAAAATTAATGCGTTACTGTACTTAAGTAAACTTTTTGAATAATTGCACTTGTAACGAAGTATCCAAAAATGTGTTTATACTCTACTTTTGGTTCCGATTGCAACATGGAGTGTATTGCTTAGTGTTAGATCCATCGCCTGGCGCACAGTTGGTTTGTAAGTTGTCAAACTTTTAAGTACCGTAAATGGTGCGAGTTTAACCCTCCAGCATAGTGCATACAATTTAGAAAGAAAAAAACAACTAGCAAAAACTATTTATGAATAGATGCTGTTAGAGAGGTCGCATAGGACACCTTTAAAGAGATATCTGCCTATATTATATAAATTAGAAACAACCGTTCTTTTTGATGTGATGTGAGATGATAAACTTGTATAGTACCTTGCTCAAAAGAATAGTCTTTTAAAAAGTAGGAAATTAAAAACCTTTATCAAACGTTACTATAAATTGCGCACTTTCAATTCCATTATTCTGCTGATTGACGATATATCAAGCCCAGTTAACCCAGTGATCCCCAATTTACATGACTCGTATGTGCAGTGAATTTCATGAAAATGACATTATTCATTAGATCCCTTTAAAACAAATCTTGACGAAGCTATAAAAGAATAAACCTGCGGAGTCTCAAAATCTTGCTATTCTGAAAGTGTTATCAAGCAATTTACTACCACAGTTGATACTTCTCGCCTCCTATGTAGAGACTCGAGAGTTGTTGCAGACTGCCAGTGCCAGTCCCAACATGGACAAACGAGGAGGGCGTCGCTAAAGGCCCTTGTTGTCACATAGTGACGTTAAACTGCAACACACACAGTTATAAATCTAAGGCTACACTGATTACACATGTAGTTATCCTCGTTTATTCATAAATCCGACTTGAACCGCGTGCCACAAGCGCTTCAAACCATAATTATTGTATCTGTTTCCACAAGATAATGCCTAATTGAAATTAAGAACAGTAAAATGCTCGTATGGCTGTTTATAGCGTAATGTATAAAGAGAATTTTTTAGAGTATTCTGTGAATTAAAAGCATTCATATTAGACGCTTATTTATAGAAGAACTGATTTCTTTAAAAGAGGTTTCCAATGGCGTTTAAACTACCGGGGAGGGTGTCAGAATTTTTGAGGCGATCTGGCAAAACCATGCTTATGAAATCAACATAAAAATGACATTTTTATACCATGTTAAACAGTAGAAGTTTAAATTTAAAATAAGACCTATTCTGGTGAAATAAATTATCTTTAAATTTGACAGAATTATGAATATTTTAGTGTCTGAAATTGGGATATTGAAGTTTTCGGAAAACGCCAGATAAAGGTGATCACCCAAGTTTCGTTTCTTTACTAATTCTGCCTCTAGATTCTGCTTATTATCATGGCCTGAAAATAATTAGCATAATTTATGTGAATGCCGTTTGTTAGCCCACAGCTTTCAGATGATACCAAGTTCAATTGGGTGAGAGGTTACTGTGACCGACAGTAATGCTTTGAAAATGCACTACAAACAAGATGCCACTCATAGCTTTTTCCACCTAGATCTATGCCTTTTCGGTCTTGTCTAGGTTTCTAGGTTTTTTTCTGTCAGGATCTAGCCTTTTTTTCTCACGGTGGCTTTTGATACATTTTACACATAAAAATAGACATTTTAGGGTGAAATTGCACAAAAGATGTGAAAAAAGTCTAAAATGTTTGTGAATTTGGACCAAAAATTGTAAATTTTGGAGCGAAAAACCTTAAAAAAGGTCATCAAAAATTTTATCGGAAAGGAAAAGAAAGCAAATTTTAATCATCGGATGACTAAAAAAATGGTCGTCAGAAATTTCATGCCGGGAAGATGAAAAAATCCATGCATTTTCGAGAGAAATTGTCAATATAGCCTTTTATAGCCTTTTTTGACCGGATCTGACCTTTTCAAAATTCAGAGTGGTATCCCTGACTACAAAGTAAAATATTGAACGGAACCATTAAGTCACCATGCACAGCAGAACGCAGTGCGCGGCGGCCTATGCAAGTGGTTTACTTTCCCATAGCCCATGTGCGAGAAATATTGTTCGTTTATCACATTTAAATGGTGTCTAACTTTAGATCACTTCACTGGAATTTACCGTATGGATGAAACACTCAAATGAAGCATGCTGCTGTCTGCTTTAATTCTGCAGTGTGTGTTAGATAGAGAATGAGATATACGAAGAAGTTCTGCCCTCATTTTGCTGATGATGTCATTAGATATTATCAATGTATTTTCTTGTTAAATATTAATAATTTTAATTTAATATCAAACGGACACAACACCTTTAAAACAATTTCAACTGACATTATATAAACAATATAGTGCATGTGATCATGAAATTATTTTAACATATTAAGTCCTGCTCACTCTACCAACGTCATCTGCCTAATGTAAGGTTGAGACAAAAAGGGAAGCGAACCGTCGTCCATGAGTTAGTTGTGTCAGTGTCACGACCCTAGCTTGATCTGTCTGCAAGACGCTCTGGTCGTGACGATCACACAGTGCACCGGACGGTTTTTCAACAGTTTTATTAATAACAAGAACAATGGCAGATATTATATAGAATTATGACTTGTAGGCCTCGCCGGCAGCGCAATGTTAAGAGATAGTTCAGACGTCTATTCCAGTAAAGCTTCTCGGTTGAAATCCAGTTCTTCTTCCTTATAGATCTTGCGTCAATCGCGTCTGCCGGGCCTCTCCCCTTAATTCGCCAGCACCGTCTTATATAATGACGCCGGCTGCCTTAATGGCCCTGGGCAGCCGGCGCTAACGGTCCTGCCCCCGGTCGGGTGGTCGCCTTGAACAGGCCGTGTCGAATCTGACCACGTCTGGTCGTCCGCCCCTTGTCGACACTTCAAAGGGCGCCCCGTGGGGGTCGTTTGGGTCCGTCACGGAGGTGTTGATGGACTCTCGCCCGTTGCCCGCGAACCCAACGACCCCTTCGCCTCCAGATGTCGAGTCTGCCGGCGGTTGACTCCGCGACCCCCTCGCTCCAAGATGCTGCGACCGTGACAGTCAGAATGTTAACGATTAATAAGTCGGGAGCGCCTCTGAGTAGTTCCCTTGAAGAAATGCTATAATATACAATATGGAATAAATTAATTACCTTAAGCCTATTCCTTTGTTTGCTTACTGTAACAGATTACCACGATTTCAATATAAATTGAAGTTGCGACTAAGATAATTGATATGATACTACAGTGTAAGATGATTAGATTAAATAGATTAAAAAATTGAGGGAAATTGGTTCCACATTTCTTAGAAAACTGAGCTGTTATGAGTAAATTGGGGTGATACATCACTGGCATAATTATGGTAGGCTTTGTCAGCTGGCGAATAGGGAGCCAGTGAATAACCACCACCAATTATTACTTGGAGACATGACCATAATTATATCATGAATGTCATAGATTGTTTTGTAGATACTAATGGGACTTGCAAGTCAGTGACTCAGGATATTATTGAATTTTCCGATTTCTTATTTTATTTATAAGTCGTTTGTCAAACTATTAGGGTGTGTAAGAGACAGTGTTATCTACTACTTTTGTGCACTTGTTATAGCGCCCCTTCGATCTCTCTCTACTCAGAGGCGCTCCCGATGCAGAGCGGACACTGCATCGGAGTTTCACGCCGAAGCGCTGAGCAATTGTGAGTGAAGGACTTGCCCAAGGCCCTTACGCGGCGAGGTGGATTCGAACCTCGGACCTTCCGGCTCCAAGGCAACGACGCCACCACTAGACCACCACGCCCCACATACATGTATATTCACTCGTGTGCAGTGGCGGCGCCAGGGGGGGGCTAGGGGGGGCTAAGCCCCCCCTATCGGCGGCTCAGCCCCCCCCCCCAAAAACAAAACGAGGAAAATCTCTACAACTGCTAACTTCGAATAAGAAAGCTAGACAGTGACCAACGGCAATGAAATCACTAATCATAGCGTAGAGGGCTTATCCTAATAGAATCCACCGCATAATTTGCCAAACATCCCCCCCGACCCGTCATGAGGTTATGACTGTATACCATAATATATTATGTAGACCGCCGGCCGGCTGAGGGGCTACACCTGTAGTCTTATACAATCACATGCGAAATGGGGTTTTCAATTAGCAGCAGCACTCATGGTGAGACTTTTGGGGCTTGGTAACGGTCCCCAAGTTTGTGGTCAAACCCGGTCCTAGGGTGTGCGGGGCCCAAGGCAGCAAGAGATTCTCTGAAAAGGGTTCTGAAGCAGAACATTTACGAAGTTGATTTCCTGCCAATATTATGGTAGGCCTAGCCCGGGGCTGAAAGTGGTTTGGAAAGTTGCCTGGTCTGACTTTGAGCCGAAAATTTTCAGAAATCTTGTTTGGTTATTCGCCTAGAATGGTAGAAATTTCTCCCATTTTTGGTACCTGTCGACCTTTTTAAGTCATTAATTTTTGCCCATAAAATTTTAAAATCATACCATTTTACCTATTTCTTTTGTTCGATGACCTGTTGTTTTTAGTTGTTTGCCCACAAATTGTTAAGACTTGCTTCTCGGCTGATACCCGGCACCAGCAGGTCAAGAAAATCAATGCCGGGTCGCAGACCCTGACAGACCCGGCTCACTCTCAGCTCTGGCCTACAGCCTATATAATACTTGTACACGGTAGTTGTGACTCGCTTTATTTGCAGACTCATGGGTGGAGTTTGGTCTCAGCTCGGGAGGGGGGGGGGGGGCTAAATCAATGTTCCGCGGATCTCCATTATAATAATAGTCAAGTTAACTTCAAAACAGCAGGTCGTTTATAACACCAGAATCAAAATTCTGACCTTACCCACCGGAGAATCGTTGGGAAAACTAAATCAAAAAAATATCCTTAGACACCTGAAAATTGTAGATAACACTAGAATCAAAATAAAGTCTTTAGACACCCGACAATCGTTTGCAACACTGGAATCAAAATGATATCCGTAAACAATAAACACCTGAAAATCGTTGATAACACTGGGATCAAAATAAAGTCCTTAGACACCCGAAAATCGTTTGTAGCACTGAAATCAAATTGATATCCTTAGACACCCGAAAATCGTAGATAACATTAGAATCAAAATGATGTTCTTAGACAACCAAAACTCGTTGGTAATACTGGAATCAAAATAATATCCTTAGACACCCGAAAATCGTTGATAACACTGGAATCAAAACGATGTTTTTAGACACCCGAAAATGGTTGATAACAGTATAATCAAAATGTTGTTTTTAGACACCCAAAAGTTGTTGGGGTAATCCTGGAATCAAAATGATATCCTTAGACACCCGAAAATCGTTTAAAGCAAAGAAATAAAAAAAATCTCCTTAGACACCCGAAAATCGCTGATAACACTATAATCAAAGTGATGTTCTTAGACACCCGAAAATTGTTGGTAACACTTAAGTTAAAATGATATCCTTAGACACCCGAAAATTGTTGCTTGCACTGGATTCAAAACGATGTTCTTACACACCCGAAACTCGTTGTTATTGCTGAAATCAAAATGATATCTTTAGAAACCCGAAAATCGTTGAAAGTAATGCAATCAAAAAGATGTTTTAGACACCCGAAAATCGTTGATAACATTAGAATCAAAATGATGTTCTTAGACAACCGAAACTCGTTGGTAATACTGGAATCAAAATAATATCCTTAGACACCCGAAAATCGTTGATAACACTGGAATCAAAACGATGTTTTTAGACACCCGAAAATGGTTGATAACAGTATAATCAAAATGTTGTTTTTAGACACCCAAAAGTTGTTGGGGTAATCCTGGAATCAGAATGACATCCTTAGACACCCAAAAATTAATGATAACTTTGGAATCAAATTATTGTCCTTAGACACCCGAAAATCGTTGATAACACTATAATCAAAGTGATGTTCTTATACACACAAAAATCGTTGCAAACAATTACAATAAAAATGATGTCCTTAGACACCCAAAAATCGTTAGTAACACTTAAGTTAAAATGATATCCTTAGACACCCGAATATTTTCGTTTGCACTGGAATCAAAACCATGTTCTTAGACACCCAAAACTCGTTGGTAATACTGGAATCAAAATGATATCTTTAAACGCCCGAAATTCGTGGATAAAACTGCAATCAAAAAGATGTTTTTAGACACCCGAAAATCGTTGATAACAGTATTTTCAAAATGATGTTCTTAGACAAACGAAAATCATTGGTAATACTGGAATCAAAATGATATCCTTAGACACCCAAAAATCGTTGATAACATTGGAATCAAAATAATGTCCTTAGAAACCCGAAAATCGTTGATAACAGTATAATCTAAATGATGTTCTTAGACACCTGAAAATCATTGGTAATACTGGAATCAAAATGTTATCCTTAGACACCCAAAAATCGTTGATAACATTGGAATCAAAATAATGTCCTTAGACGCCCGAAAAGGTGTTTTAAACAAAATTAGACGACTATAATTATGTCTTCAGAAATTTTAACAGCTAAAAATGGTGTCTGCAGAAATTTTGACAACAAAAAAGTCTTCAAATATTTTGAAAACTAAAGTAAGGTGCCATCAAAAATTTTGACAAATAAAATAAGATTTCTTCGGAAATTTTGACATCTAATCAAAGGTGTCTTCATACATTTTTACGACTAAAAAAGGTGTTTTCAGACATCTTGACGACTAAAAAGTCGTCATAAATTCTCCGCCGAAGAAGCACTACAGAAATCAAATCCTGGCTACGGCCTTGGAGGCTGGAGGAAGTTGTGCAGTTCAACATATTTCTTTTAAAACCCGTGCATTTTTATACTGGTAGTCGGCGACACTTCAAAACGAGTTCTTGTTGAAGGTTTCATGATATTATCGTTCATAAATAACTGGCAAAAAAGAGCCTAAAAAGGCTCCAGTTGAGGTCAACAAACCTAAAAAATGCGTTGGCGGCTGGGGCTCCGCCCCAGACCCCGCTGGGGTAGCTTACGACGCTCCCCCAGACCCCCTAGTCAGTATGGGCTCCGCGCCTTCGGCGCTTGGTAAAAAACATTTTTTTCGGCCTTGGGGCTTCAGCCCCCCCAAACCTGAATTCCTGGCGCCGCCACTGCTCGTGTGCATGCATGACTTATAGCGAACTCGTTGGAATAACTGCTACTATGATCTTCAATTGAAACTGAAAACATTGCGTTTATTTAAATAACAGATCTTATCCTGGTTCTTCCACATCCAACGCCGTTTCAACTCTTAAGTATCATCCACATTGCCTGCCTGCCTGACTTTCCAGATCTTGACATCTGCCTATCTTAAGACAGTTTTATTTGGTCGCGCTGAGGTTGGGAGCGCCTCTGCGTAGCCCCTTTGAGTGTGCTATATAAATACATATAATGAATGAATGAATATCGATCTTGATTTGATTGAGCGCCTTTGATAACTGGTTCCCACGATCTAGCTTTTGCGAGCGCTACAGAAGTTCAGAGATAAAGACCAAGATTACTACCAGTGCAAGTGTACTCATAATAACATACAACTTCATTTATAAATACCTCATCCAAAGATGATCTAGAATTTGAACACCCGTTTTTTCAAAGCAGTTTGTTCACTAAATAAATGGATAGTGCCCATGTTTCAATGTCCAGGTGAATCTTTTTCCGGAACATTGGCACTGCAACTACATTAAAAATTACGTGTACAGTTTACGCGAATAATGTAACGTACTACACCTTCCAAGGTCAAGTTGCCCTACAGTTCGCCTACATTTATACTGCGTCCAAAAGATGATCCAAAAATTTTAACACCCGTTTTTTGAATGTATACTGCTCAATAAAAAAATGGAAAAAGACCATGTTTTAATATTTTCGCCGTGAAGTATATAAAAGTACAGAAGCAACCAACAATGAAATTTGATTATTATCAAAAGTCATCACAACAAAGTTCCTCTTTATTCTTATAATGTGAACCGTCGGCAATAACTGAGATATATAAGTATATGTATATGTATGCATATATATATATATATATATATATATATATATATATATATATATATATATATATATATATATATATATATATATATATATATATATAATATGATACAGTACAGTATAATGTTATGTAATGTGCACAACCATGTCTCCGGAACTACGCACAACATCCTCACAGTCTACGCCACGACAATGATCACCATAGCGATGGTTACTACGGCAACAGCGGCTATCTGAAGTAGAAGCAGCGTACAGTTCTTTCAGAGGCGTACACACAGAAGGCGCGAACGACACAAGAAGCGAGTTTACAACGGAGGATGTAACGATAAGGATGAAGGTCAAAAGGGTCATCGGGGAGGATAGCGTGGGGTGGGTAGAGCTGTTGGATACGGCGTTGGCGGAGGGGGTGCGGTTGCCGGATTTTCTTTCGTGGGAGGAAGAAGAAGAGGAGCGGGATTTCTCCAGGTTGTGATTACTGTCTTCCAGGAGCGTACGTTTCGGAGAGGAGGAAGAAGAGAGGTGATGCTTGGAGGCTGCAATGCGAAAAAACAAAATCTCCATTGACTTGGAACTATGTAGACTTGAGTTGGAAATCATAGGTTTGTTGTTGGATGAATTGATCGAAACTGATATTCGTATATTAACAAATTTATTTATAGACAGTTTTTTCCTGAAAAAACTGGTGTGCTAAATAATTGCTATCTTTTGGACAAACAATACGCAATGAGGGTTATCAAGAGTGCTGATGAATTGAATTATGAGTTTGTTTGCACGTGTTATAGCGACCCTTCAGTATCTCTCTACTCAGAGGCGCTCCCGAATGCAGAGCGGACACTGCATCGGAGTTTCAATCTAATCGCTGAGCAATTGTGAGTGAAGAACTTGCCCAAGGTCCTTACGCGGCGACTTGAGGTGGATTCGAACCTGCAACCCTCCTTCTGCAAGGCGACAAACACCATCGCGCTCCACAAATGACCTTTTTTTGCTTAAAACCGAGCTTATTTTTGCAGAAAGCGGAATTCATTCTCAGCGGAACATGTTCGAAAATGACATAATGACATAATGACACAATGACAATGTGATATGTGCATATAATTATGTCATTTCTAAGGTTGACTCGTCAGTGTTTTACAGACACCTTAAAACTATTTTGTTTCACCGTGGTTTGACTGGGAGCGCCTTTGATTGGGTTTCTTGAGGGGGCGCTATTAAAATTCTTGAAATGAATGAATGAAATAAAAAATGAATGAATGAATGAATGAGTGAATGAATGAACGAATGAATGAATTTAATTAATTAATGAATTAACGAATAAATGAATAAAAGAATGAGATGATTGTATACACGATAAAATAAATTGATGCTAATGGATTTGAGTCAAAGAACGTACGTGCGTTGTTGTAAATCAAAATGGATTTTGTTCAAAAAGAGGTCGTTAAACACCATTAAAACCGTTGCTAATTTGAATATAAAATTGGGTCATTAGGGATATATTTAAGATCGCAAGATTTGTAGATAGATTTGAAATATAGATAGTACAATTTTCGTTACCTTGAGGTAAACTAATTTCAGTTTAACGTCACTGTGTGATAACAAAGACCATAAGAGACGGCCTCCTCCTTTATTCAGGCTTGGGACTGGCACTGAATGAGGTGACATTGAATAATACTAATAAGGGTAGTGGCAGTGGTGGTGATGGTTGTGGTAATGGCAAAGAACATGGTAATGGTATCGATTATGACAAACGATAATGGTAACTGTAATTGTAATGGTAACTATAATTGTAATGGTAAATGCAATTGTAATTAATTAATTCATTCTTTCGTGAATCTATATGGCGCTTCTTCAAGAAACCTACTCAGAGGCGCTCCCAGTCCAGCCACAGCTAAGATAATAAGTTTTGAGCAACTTAGAAAAAGTAGGTGAATTTAGTCTAGGCATAAGTAATGGAAGGTTATTGATCGTGGTAGTGGTCGTGGTAATATTAATAAAAAATCACAAGTTTAATAAATCTAATAGCGATAACAAATGCGCAAAATAATAATATTATGTTTACCAGATTGGAGTTCTGCGTTTATTATGATGATTAGATGGTTAGCGACAGCAGTATATTTTTTCGAGCGTGTTCCAATCTAATTAACCTTTAATAAAAAATCGTTTTAGAGGTGTCTAAATGTTCCCAGTTAGACCATGGAATTTTTGCATTTTTATACTCAATCACATTAATGTGTAGAATAATATTATTGTGTTTACCAGGTTGGAGTTCTGCGTTGTATGACGTCGTTCCGAAAGCATTCTCGGAGAAGAGCGTGTACTTCCGGAATGTGTCGGATTTAACGAGTCTAGTGAAGAGTTTCGTCACCAGATGGCCCTCCTCCTTCACCTGTTCCGACAGGTAAGCAGCTGATTGATTGATTTGTTGATTGATTGATTGATTGTTTGTTTGATTGATTGACTGTTGGATTGAGTGGCTAACAAGATCACTAGTTGATAGAAGGCTGGAAGGGCGGAAAACTGGGTGACTAACCTAATTTCTAACTTACTTACTTACTTACTTACTTACTTATTTACCTTTTTACTTACTTACTTGATTTCTTACTAACTTACTAATTTACTTTCCGGGTGACTTACTCACTCACTTACTTACTTACTTACTTACTTACTTACTTACTTACTTACTTACTTACTTATTTACTTGCTCACTTACTTTCTTTCTTACTGACTGAATTACTCACTTACTCACATACATACTTATTGTCTTACTCAGTGTCTGACTCACTTGCTTACCTTGCATGCTTACTTACTGACCGACTGATTGAAAGAAAGCAGTTCTCTTAAACTCTCCGATTTGTACCAACTGTTATATTGTGTTACAAATAATTATACACGTCTAATATTGTGCCAAATGTTTATCCAGTATTAATCTACATACCTACTTTCTTTTTTCCCTTTCGTGCCGACCATTTTAAGTAAATAAGTATGTATGTGTGTGCTTTATTGAACCGCAGTCCTGCAAACGCACTGTTCAAATAATAATAATACTCTTGTTCAAAATAATAAAACACCTTTCCTAGGGTAGTTGCAATTCTTTAAATTCTACGTATTCTACCAAAATTTATAATATCTCTGTCCTTACTGTGACCATCGTCCAGTATTCATTGATGACCTCATCGCTAGACACTGTTGTACCGTTAGCGTCTATCACCCAATACAGAACGATCAATTCTGGACGAGACCACACGCTGCACTCGATGTAAACGTCCCGGTCGCCGAGCTGGGCCAACGACGGTTTGCATCGGATGCGAGGAGCGTCTGAAAGAATTTTTGTAGCGCATATATATTGAATTGCCGTGAACGGATTAGGATGTCATAATACGACCTTGAATCTTGCAATAACATCATATCTTAGTATGTTGGTATGTAGTTTCAGTTTGGTGCGCGTTAGTGTATTGGTGTGTTCAGTGCCTTGGAGCCGGAGGTTTCCTGGTTCGAATCCAACTCAAGCCGCCGCGTAGTGACCTATAATATTATGTTATCAAAATATGCTTTTATTCACACACGGCAACGACTTAAAAGAGTGCTCGATTTATACACCTTAACACTTTTAAATCTCGATGTTATATAAGGAAAGGATGGAAAAAATAATTAACATTCGGGCTACCAGAGGGGGGTGGTATCCACCCCCCCCCCCCCTAGGTTTTTCCCAAATCAATTTTTTTTCGTTAGGAATAAAATTTTGAAGTTTTAGGTGGCTGTAGAGGATTCATTTGCACACATTTTGAGCTAAAATGTGTGATGATACACCATACCATTCAAAAGTTATACCCAATATACCCGAGGCACCAGAGGGGGGTGGATACCACCCCCCTTAGATTATCGGCTGTATCTTATCCGTCCTTTGACATGAAGAGACACCAATTACACCATTCTGTAGAGGGAATGTGGGGCTACATTTTGGTGGTCACGGAGTTGTCTTTTGACAACCGGAAGTGCTCAAAATAAATTAAAATATAAATAAAGGTGTTTTATTTTCATAAAATTTTCTTGTTTTTCCTATTAAAAATTATTCATAATTTATTTTTTAAGAGAAATAAATTATGTCATTCTATAGAGTGCATTTAGGGCTATTTTTTGATACCAATTAATTTGACATTTGATGACAGGAAGTGCTCAAAATAAATTTAAATGTGTGAAAATGTTGGGGTTTTTTTACAACGCAAACCGATAAGTCTGCGTAAACGTTTTTCAGCATGTTTTACATGTTTTTTCTCTTTTTATTGTAACTAAAACTAACTTATTACTAGTTTTTATAGTCGAATATTGGACTTTATTATAGGTAAACTATTTTTAATTAAATAAATTATGTTAAAACACACAGAATCTAATATTTTGCTTATGCGAAAGTATACATTTTGTGGAATCGACGGGTGCCTACGGTAAAAAAATTCATAACTTCGGGGTGCTTTCATATATTTTAAACCTAAATATACCATTTTGTGCAGAAATGAATGCTGAATCCATAGGTGTATTACAAGTTATGATATCTCAAACCAAACCCAAAATCCAGGGGGGGGTGGTAACCACCCCTTCCCCAGTGGCGGCGCCAGGAATTCAGGTTTGGGGGGGCTGAAGCCCCAAGGCCGGAAAAATTTTTTTTACTAAGCGCCGAAGGCGCGAAGCTTCGCGTGCCGAAGGCACAAATCCCATACCGACTAGGGGGTCTGGGGGAGCGTCGTAAGCTCCCCCAGCGGGGTCTGGGGCGGAGCCCCAGCCACCAACGCATTTTTTAGTTCTGTTGACCTCAACTGGAGCCTTTTAGGCTCTTTTTGCCAGCTATTTATGAACGATAAAATCATGAAACCTTCAACAAGGAGTCGTTTTGCAGTGTAGCCGACTACCAGTATAAGAATGCATGGGTTTTTAAAGAAATTTTTTGAACTGCACAACTTCCGCCAGCCTCCAAGGCCGTAGCCAGGATTTGACTTATGTTGTGTTTCTTCGGCGGATGGATGGATCGATCCGATTTGACCAGGGTCTATGACAACAGAGGACGTTATCCTGGACAGAAATTTGCTCAGTATATTACAGCACTTATCAGCAAGGTACTATCAACAGACAGTTTAGTCAATTTCTGACGACTTTTTAGTCGTCAAGATGTCTGAAGACACCTTTGATTAGGTGTCAAAATTTCTGAAGAAATCTTTTTTTATTTGTCAAAATTTTTGATGGCACCTTACTTTAGATTTTAAAATATTTGAAGACATTTTTTTAGTTGTCAAAATTTCTGCAGACACCAGACCTCTTTAGCTGTTAAAATTTCTGAAGACACCTTTTTCAGTCGTCCAATTTTGTTTAAAACACCTTTTCGGGCGTCTAAGGACATTATTTTGATTCCAATGTTATCAGCGATTTTTGGGTGTCTACGATATCATTTTGATTCCAGTATTACCAACGATTTTCGGGTGTCTAAGAACATCATTTTGATTATACTGTTATCAACCATTTTCGGGTGTCTAAAACATCATTTTGATTCCAGTGTTATCAACGATTTTCAGGTGTCTAAGGATATCATTTTGATTCCAGTATTACCAACGAGTTTCGGGTGTCTAAGAACATCATTTTGATTACAGTGTTATCAACGATTTTCAGGTGTCTAAGGATATCATTTTGATTCCAGTATTACCAACGAGTTTCGGGTGTCTAAGAACATCATTTTGATTACAGTGTTATCAACGATTTTCGGGTGTCTAAGGTTATCATTTTAACTTCAGTGATACCAACGAATTTCGGGTGTCTAAGGACATCATTTTGATTATATTTATCAACGATTTTCGAGTGTCTAAGAACATCACTTTGATTATGGTGTTATCAACGATTTTCGGGTGTCTAAGGACATTTCTTTATTGCAATGTTATCAACAATTTTCGGGTGTATAAGGATATCATTTTGATTCCAGAATTACCAACGATTTTCGGGTGTCTAAGAACATTATTTTGATTATAATACTATCAACCATTTTCGGGTGTCTAAAAGCATCGTTTTGATTTCAGTGTTATTAACGAATTTTGGGTGTCTAAGGATATCATTTTGATTCCAGTATTATCAACGATTTTCGGGTGTTTAAGGATATCATTTTAACTTCAGTGTTACCAACGCTTTCGGATGTCTAAGGACATCATTTTGATTATTATTGTTATCAACGATTTTCGGGTGTTTAAGGATATCATTTTGATTCCAGTCTTGCAAATGATTGTCGGGTGTCTAAGGACTTTATTTTTTTATTCTAGTGTTATTATAGATTTTCGAGTGTAAAGGAACAATGAGCATCATATTGATTCTAATGTTATCAACAATTTTGGGTGTCTAAGGATATTATTTTGATTTAGTGTTCCCAACGATTCTCCGGTGGGGAAGGTCATAATTTTGATTCTGGTGTTATCAACGACATGCTGTTTTGAAGTTGACTTGACTATTATTATAATGGAGATTCGCGGAACATTGATTTAGCCCCTCCCCTCCAGAGCTGAGACCAAACTCCGCCCATGAGTCAGGAAATAAAGCGACTCACAACTACAGTAGCATGTAGGCTGTAGGCTGGAGCTGAAAGTGAGCCGGTGTGGCGTGTAATCCGGCATGGAGAGCGTTGTCATTGGTTCATGTGACCGATGACATCAGATAGCAACTAAAGCATCATGAAATCTTGTCCGGCAAAGACATAAAATACCAAAGATAATAATTCCAGCGCATGCAGTCTGTCCGTCTAATAATAGACATCGACATCTATATTTAGAACTTGTTATTAAACAGTAACCACATATCGTTTCCGGTAAAGACCTCAAATACTAAAGATAATAATTCCAACGTCCCATAAAAATTGGGAGCTATGATTACGAGAAATAGGGCAAATTAAATTATTAGCCTAATCGTAGAGGACTTGCGATTATAGAAGATACCTGGAGCATATTGCATAGAATAGAAACCACAAATTAATGTCTTATGCAGAATATTTTATGCTCACAGAGTAGCTTACTAGGCTGGTAGCCGATTTCTAAAAAAAACCGAAAATAGGCTACATCATACATGATAATTCAAGCACTGGAATAGGCTATGTCAGGCGATATAAAACACGAGCACTATTTAGGGCCTATTTGCGTTTAATTAACTATAAGGCACTCCTCCTTCATAATAACCACTCAATTATCTAGCCACGTCATCTCGGCATACTTTCTATCATAATTGGATATTCTATTGAAACATTAGGCCTACATTAAGACACTATTGGCAATTAAAACTCGGGGCCAAATAACTGCTTAACAGTGCTAGGCCTACACGCAGCCTACACATACCAACACATTAATAGCAATAATTTTTATGTATTGGTGAGTTCTAACCCAGTTTCACTGTAGGCTTTCAATGGCTAGTTGGCTACCAATCGATCAGTAGGCTGCTATTAAAATCAGTCAGTCAGTCGAAGTATAGGCCTAACAATTATTGTTCATGACGCCTAGAGCCCCTAGACGGTTTTAGACCACCAGCAAACGCATCGTAGTTGAAATTGTAGGCCTACAAGATTAAATTAAAGAAACATTTAAGCAAAGCAAAACTTCTCATAATGAAGCTGTTGGCAAAAGAGTCAACTCTATGAAGTGTTACATTATAATAATTAATGTAACAATTATTGGCGTGGGTCAAGTATTGTATTGATTGACTTATGGAGAGAGAAGAGGTAGCTCTAGGCCTAGAGAAGAATGTGAAAAGGATTTAAGAGAATATAGCGGAAAAGAGCAGAGTAAGTCCTAGAACAGAGTGCTTCAAAACTCTAAAAATCAGGAGGGATGAAGTCTGAACGGGTGAGTTTTCTTAAAACATCGTTAAGACGTCTACGCTCCATGGCACTTGCTAATACCCACCACACAGGAAAGGCATAAAGTATGCTAATCTCCGCATGGCGGTAGCTCTAACGACATAAAAAAGCCGTAATTTTTGCGCATTTGCTTAAATCATCCCAATAAAAACCATACTATAATATTATGTTATCTTAAATCCTTCAAACCACTCATAATAATTATGTTTATCATGACTGTGGTAATAAAGCACGCTTCAAAAATAGGCCTATGTTAAAAATAAAGCGCTACAACATTTGCGAGTAGCCTACCATGGCCTACTCATAACCACTTGGCCTGTTCTACGATGGGAATTTCTATCTAAAAATAGAAATAGGGTCATCGGCGTTCATCGCAAAGACAATTACAAGCATGGTGCTTTACAACAATAATTCCACTGTTCGCACCCATGTTTTATGATCTGATGACAAAAATATATTTGGCAAGTGTTACTGATATTTTATCTTTCAAACGGACAATATCTCACGAAATACTGCTTCGACAAGCGGCATACATGTAACGGCGGAGTCGGACACGATTTCATGCCGGACAATATCTCATACATAGGCCGCATGAAATACTGTCTTGACAACGGAAGTGGGCGGAGCCGGACAATATTTCATGGCCGGACATAATTTCATACCACACTGGGTCTGTAAGGGTCTGCGACCCGGCATTGATTTTCGTGACCTGCTGGTGCCGGGTATCAGCCGAGAAGCAAGTCTTAACAATTTGTGGGCAAACAACTAAAAACAACAGGTCGTCAAACAAAACAAATAGGTAAAATGATATGATTTTAAAACTTTATGGGCAAATGACTAAAAAAGGTCGTCAGGTACCAAAAATGGGAGAATTTTTTACAATTCTGGGCGAATGACCAAAACAAGATTTATGAAAATTTTCGGCTCGAAGTCAGACCTGGCAACTTTCCAAACCACTTTCAGCCCCGGGCTACGCCTACCGGTATAATTCAGGTTTTCTAGAATATCAAAGCCTATGATATACAGTAGGCCTACTTACCATATTGGCAGGAAATCAACTTCGTAAATGTTATGCTTCAGAACCCTTTTCAGAGAATCGCTTGCTGCCTTGGGCCCCGCACACTCTATGGCCGGGTGTGACCACAAACTTGGGGACCGTCCCCAAGCCCCCAAAGTCTCACCATGAGTGCTGCTGCTAATTGAAAAGTGAAACCCCATTTCGCATGTGATTGTATAAGACTACTAGTTGTAGCCCCTCAACCGGCCGGCGGGCTACATAATATATTATGGTATGCATAACCTCATGACGGGTCGGGGGGATATTTGGCAAAATATTATCTGCGGTGGATTCTATTAGGATAAGCCCTCTACGCTAAGATTAGTGATTACATCGTTGATTTCATTGCTGTTGGTCACTGTCTAGCTTTTTTATTCGAAGTTAGCAGTTGTAGAGATTTTCCTCGTTTTGTTTTGGGGGGGCTGAGCCGCCGATAGGGGGGGCTTAGCCCCCCTAGCCCCCCCCCTGGCGCCGCCACTGCCCCCCCCTTGGTAGTCAGTGTTACAAAAATAGCGTGGTAGCCTGAGGGTTAATCGTAATCAAAAAGTGGTCCGTCCGAGGCCATATACAAAATGTTCGTAAGCGTTGTTATATATAAACAAGAGACCGGAAAAAGTCTTAATCCATTCGGTTTGCAAAATAAAATAACGGAGAAGCGCTCCCGAATTAATAGCGGTTAATATCAACAGGAGAGTCTTAAGGCTTGAGTTACACAATATGCCAGAAACCTTCTGACCTTCTGCAACTAGTCTTGACAACTCGCAGTTAGATGGCAATAGGCCTAATCAGAATTTAATCTTGGGGGGGAGGGGGTTGGATTGAAAATTAAGAAGTTAAACAAATCTTTTAAAATTACCGCAAATTCTATCAATTTTATACGGATGACCGTTTTCAGTACGTCTATTGACGAGAAAACCTAAAATGTATAAAAATTAATGTCAATATTTTTCGGAAGTGGGTGGGCTTAGGCCTATATCTACGTTTTTCTGAGAGCAATGATACTTTTACACATGTGTACTTCATCTCTCAATTTGTCCTGACGGTGGGTTCTCATTCACAATCTACGTGTGCTTCTAGATTAAAAATAGCAGCAATAGCAATAAGAGCAACAGAAGCAGTAGCCGAACCAGTATATTTAGGGTAGCAGTGATAGTTGCAGTGGCGTTTACAGTAGCAGTGGCAATAGGAACAACCGCAAAAAACAAAATCAGCAACAACGGCACCAGTAACAATAGCAGCAACAACAACAACGATAATATTAGCAATAACATAGTATCATTCTTTTTTTCAAACCGTAACTTCAACATTTTCTGTGAAATTTTGTCTCCACGTTTGTAGGTTATTTTTTTAAATTATTCTCTCGGCCAAATTATAGAACTGCCAGCAAGCTTTTCAAAGGTGTTTAAATATTCTATTTATTATCCAAGCGTCTAGCTTTGTCTGGTGACTTTCAGGCCTTCAATTAAATAACAGCGTAAAACCCATCGGTCGAGTAATTATTGCGTTGCATGCAAGCTTTTCAAAGGTGTGTAAATATTTCGATTTAATTTCCAACGACAATAATTATTATATTAGCAACTAGTTGTACCCGGCCACGCGTTGCTGTGGCAGAAAAGACCTTCCCTCTCTCCCTCCAATCTTCCTCCCCTTTCCTTCCCCTCCCCTCCCCTTCCCCCTTCCCCTCCCCTCCCCTCCCATCCCCTCCCCCCATTCCCATTCCTCTTCCCCTTTGTCCCGCTCCCTCTTCATTCTTTTCTCCCTCACACCGTTCCTTCCCGACAGCGACATATGCGCTATCGCAATTTCTGGGCGACTTTTGGGCAACCCTGATCGAATCTTCCAGTAAGCTGGTCATCTCGCGACTTTTGGGCGACTTTACAACGTGATTCCGGGACAACGCGTTTCGGAAATCTGGAAACCCTTTGGCTTTGTTGAATTTGCAAATGGCGGTCGGGCGGAATGCAAACTTGACTTTGCGTGGAAAAGATTGCGTTTTTTCGGTTAAAAAACAGAATGGACACTGTCCTATAATTGGAATGGAAGGTTTTGTTAAATTTTTAAACAATATGTGCGCAACTTTTCGAGAACACGAAAAACAAACTATTGGAAAGTTTAATTTTTATTTATATAGATAACAAAGATGATGAAGAACTTCCGAAGAAGAAGAAAATATTATAATACTTACAATGCACGTATAGTCTGATCTGCGTCGCATTCCCCTCCATGCCTTGTCTTTGAGCGACAAAACATCTAAGGTATTTCCCATCATGATGTTGACCCAACACCAACTCCCCAGTCGACCTCCATGCCGTGCACTCTAGCACCCTTAACCCCTCCACCCCCGTTACCATGACGATGGGTTGGGCCCGGTAGAAGAAGGGGGTGATGTCGGTGTCCCCCGTCTGAAGGGTGAGGTCCGCTGAGGGGCAGGGACCGCGGGTGACGCAGCTGAGGGAGATGGGGTGACCGTCCTTCGCTGTGAGGTTCGTCAGGGGTTGAGAGAGGTTGGATGGTGTCTGATCGGCGGTGAGGAAGAGAGAGGTCAACGAACCTGGAGGAAAACAGAGAAACATTTATTTATTTATTTATTTAATTAATTATTTATTTATTTAGAAAATTTATTTCCTAACAAAGTTGTTTATTCGTTTCATTTTATAAATTTAAATTCTGCACGAAAACAGTAGGCTATTTTATTTATTTATTTATTTAGTTATTGTTTTATTTAGTTATTGTTTTATTTATTCATTCATTTATTTATTTATTTAATTATTTATTTAATCATTTATTTATTTATTTATTTATATATTTTTGTATTTATTTATTTATTTATACTATTTATTTGTTTATTTAGTTATTTACTTTTATTTTTATTTATTTATCATTTACTTATTTATTTACTTACGTACTTATTTTAAAAATTTAGGTAAAGTTTTTGTCCCATTGCCGTTTTCTTGTTTCAATAATAACTTAGAATCATTTCCTAATTAAATAATTTTACAAATTTTAGGCTACTCGTGAAAGTGTAACTCCATTTCGTATGCACTTCAAGTTCACAATCATATACAATTAATACGATATTAATCATAGTCTTGATATGATAATATTAGAGAGATATCCATTCATTCGATGTTTGATGTGTAAGTGAATCTATCATTGACTGACTTATCGTTCGTTTGTAATTAAGAGACAAATAAAGACAGACAGATAAATGGACAGAGGCGGAAAGACAGAAAAAGACAAACAGACTCATAGAGACACAGAGACAGAAAGAGACAAACACAGACATAGTCATTGAGAGACATACAGAGACAGAGACAGATAGGGACAGAAAGAGAATGGAACAGAGACTCAGAGAGATATAGACAGACCGATACATTGTGAGGCATAAATAGAAATAGACAGACGGAGACAGGCAGACTCATAGACAGATATAGACAGGCAGAGACAGACAGAGACGAACAGACTAGCAGTGAGACATAGACAGAAATAGACAGACGGAGACAGGCAGAATCATAGACAGAAATAGACCGACAGAGACAGACTCATAGAGAAACATACTGATACATAGACAGGCATAGTGAGACATAGAGAGACGGAGAGAGTGACAGGAGGGTGACAGATGGTGGTCAGGTGGTCGTAGGTTTCCATCTGGATTAGTCAAAGACCTATAATCGTTTTTCCATCTGTTCTTCCAAATCCAATCCTTAAACAATCACTTCTCCATCTCTCTACAGTAACTCCCTCCAACCACACAACTCACGTTCCTGTCTGTCTGTCTGTCTGTCTGTCTCTGTCTGTCTCTGTCTGTCTGTCTGTCTCTCTCTCTCTATTCCTTCTAACCACACAACTCACGTTCGTATAGTTGTGTCTGTCTCTGTCTGTCTGTCTGTCTGTCTGTCTGTCTGTCTGTCTGTCTGTCTGTTTGTCTGTCTGTCTCTCTCTCTCTCTATCTCTATGTCTTCCTTCTAAACACATAACTCACGTTCCTGTTTGCCCGTATCTCTGTATCAGTTTGTATGTCTGTGTTAATGTCCCTACGTGTGTGTCACGGTATGTATGCCTATGTGGGTGGGCACGTGAGCGTGTATTTTTGTTTCTGTGCTTTTGCAGTTGCATGTATGCGTGCTGTCTGTATGCATGTATGTGTGTGCTTGCATGCGTGTGTCTGTATGAGCGTGTGTGTCTGTGTGCGTGTGTGTGTCTCTATGAGTGTGTGCGTGTCTTTAAGTGTGCTTGTTTGTGTGTCTTTATTCGTGTCTGTATGAGCGTGTGTGTGTATATTTGTGTGCCTGTTTGAGTGCAAGTGATCATGTATGTATGTGCATATGTGTCTGTATGTGCGTGTGCGTGTGTATGTGGTCATTGGTCAGTGGGACTCTCCTCCTCCTCTTCCTCTTCCTCCTCTTCCTCCTCCTCCTCCTCTTCCTCCTCCTCATCTGCCTCTTCTTCTCCTCCCCCTCCTCCTCCTATTCCTCTTCCTCCTCCTCCGCTTCTTCGTCCCCTCCTCCTCCAGTTTCTCTTCCTCCTCCTTCTCCTCCTCCTCCTTCTCCTCCTCCTCCTTCTCTTCCTCCTCTTCCTCCTCCTCCTTCCACATCCTCCTTCTCCTCTTCCTCCTCCCCTTTCTCCTCCCCCTCCTCTTCCTCCTCCTTCTCCTCTACATCATTATCCTTCTCCTCCTCCTTCTCCAACTACTCCTCCTTCTCCAGCTCCTCCTTCTTCTCCTCCTACTCTTCCTCTTCTTCCTCCTCCTCCTCCTCATCTGCCTCTTCTTCTCCTCCTCCTCCATCTACTCTTCATCCTCCTTCTCTTCCTTCTCCTCCTACTCTTCCTTCTCCTTCTCCTCTTTCTCCTCCCATCCTCTTCCTCATCCTCTTCCTCCTTTTCCTCCTCTTCCTCCTCTGTCTGCATGTGCGTGTGCGTGTGTATGTGGTCATTGGTCAGTGGGTCTCTCCTCCTCCTCCTCCTCCTCCTCCTCCTCCTCTTCCTGGTCTGTAGTGGACAGCGATTGCTGACCACTTGACCAGTCGCCGGTCAAGACAAACTCTGTGATCAGTTGACGGTGTTTGATGACTCCTTCGCATGACTTCTCCTTGTCCTATCGTTCCTCGAGACAATTTTCACCCCAACCCCTTCTACCATCGCTTCTCCTCCCTCCCTTCCTTCATCATGCTCAGCTATAGTACGACTCCAGTCATTCTATCGTTAGTACGGAAATCAAATCTCGTCTAGTCTAGTCTAGTCTAGCTTAGTCTAGCTTAGTCTAGTGTATTGTAGTTTAGTCTAGTATAGTCCAGTATAGTATAGTCTAGTCTAATCTAGTCTTGTTTAGCTGATATAGCCTAGTGTAATGTGTATCTTATTATATGTTGGTCTTGCATTGTCTATTCTAGTCTTGTCTAGGCTAATCCAGTCCAGTCCAGTCTAGTCTAGTCTAGTCTATTCTAGTCTATACTAGTCTAGTCCAGTCTAGACTAGACTAGTCTAGTTGATATAGCATAATGTATCTCATTCTCTTTTGGTCCAATCTTGTCTATTCTAGTCTAGTCTAGTCTTTTCTAGTCTAGTCTAGTCTAGTTTAGTCTAGTTTAGTCTAGTCTAGCTTAGTCTAGTCTAGTCTAATCTAGGCTAGTCTAGGCTAGTCTATTCTAGTCTAGTCTATTCTAGTCTATTCTAGTATATTCTAGTCTATTCTAGTATATTCTAGTATATTCTAGTTTATTCTAGTCTATTCCAGTCTATTTTAGTCTATTCTAGTCTATTCCAGTCTAGTCCAGACTAGTCTAGTTGATATAGCCTAATGTATCTTATTCTCTTTTGGTCTAGTCTTGTCTATTATAGTCCAGTCTAGTCCAGTCTAATCTAGTCTAGTATAGTCTAAATTAGACTAGTCTATTCTAGTCTATTACGTTCTATTCTAGTCCATTGTAGAATAATCTTTTATATTCCATTATAGTCCAGCCAACCTTGTGTTTTCTAATCGTAATATTATTGGGTAATCATTTTATCTTATCTCATCTCATCTCTATAAGGTCTTCTTCCCTTTCATTACTTTCAAGTTGTCTGGTTCCTGTTCATATAGATAATTAATTAACTTTATAAAGGTGTCCTAATTATATTACGTTTGAACGCTTTTCGGTTCTAGAAAATTTTTGGCATTGATCACTGAAACGCCAGTTTGCACAAGACGTTAAGAGAACTATTTCTTACCGCGTACGTGAACCGTGTGCGTCACTTTGCCTAGCACTCTCGATTTTCTACCTCTGACTTCGCAGGTGTAGTTACCACTATCCTCCGCCGAAGTATCTAAGCAAAAACAGAAATTAATCATTATTAATTAATAATAAATGGTAATCAATAAATGAATATAAGTCCGGGGTAAAAAGAAGTCCTTGAAAGGTTAGTTAATTATAAATATTAATTAGCAACTAATTAATCCATGATTTAAGCATTAGCGTGAGGGTGTGTGGCGTCTAACATGAAAACGGTTGATAAGAGCCTCCAATTGAAACACCTTTTACAAACTTTTAAGCATTGTTATATTAAAATGAAAAACACAACTCGTTATGTGTTTTTTGGATAATAATCATAATTGCCAGGTCGTTGTGATAAGCGCAAGTTGGGCTACTTTTTAATGCGCACGAGACTAAAGATTTCGTCTTTGCCACCCCTCTATTTGGGCTACTTTGACTTATCACGCATTGTGTCGATATATTCAATAAATTGAACGCAATATGTTGACTATAATTATTTCTTTTATTAACAATTATTCATGTGATTTTTACGGGGATGCTAAAAATGTCGCCTAAAATATTACGTCGATGGTTTCATCAGGTGTTGGTTGGTGTTTTGTGACGTGACAAACGAAACGAAAGAATTATGCATAACGTTCTTTACACGTGGTGGTGTAGTGATGGCGTCGTTGCCTTGGAGCCGGAAGGTTCGAGGTTCGATTCCACCTCGCCGCGTAAGGACCTTGGCAAGTCCTTCATTCGCTCACAATTGCTCAGCGCTTCGGCGTGAAATTTCGACGCAGTATCCGCTCTGCATTCGGAAGCGCCTCTGAGTAGAAAGAGAGAGCTTGAAGGTGCGCTATAACAAGTGCACATATACAAACACACAAATATCTATTAATGTTTTCTCCACGATGAGCATCTCGCGACATTTGGGCTACTTTTTGTTTTATGGGCTCCTTTTTTCGGAATTTCATAACAATGTAAGTTCGATATCTTGCAGCAGAGATCCGGAGTTAAAAGTTATTCTGTCCGCTATCATAATGTTATTCTGTCCGCTATCATAATTTATGCATTCGTGGTACATTCATCGCTCAACACAATTATTGCGTCATTGAAAAGCTTTAAAAAGGTTTGTAAGCAATCTCTTTCAGCGTTTACCAGAGTGGATTACGCAGAACCTATTGGTTCTATGGTGGATAGACAAGGAAGTAAGTAAGTAAGTAAGTAAGTATATTCTTTAATGTACCAGCTGCAAAACGCACTCTGGTTTACAAGCACAAAAAACACGACATAAAAAACAAATACAAGACAAAAATGGCAGCCATCAGCGGCGCCCACTCATATAGCTCAAGCCTATTGATGGTAACGTCACGACAGAAGTCATCCTTAGACAAAACACCGCTCGAGAAGCACAAGTCACCCCATCGTCAAACTCCTACGCGTTGGCTACACGGAGAGTTCAGCCGAAAGTTTCTCGTACCGATTCCCGATGATGGTAGTTTAACAGTATTTTCAGTGTCTACAGAGCCGGATTCGGCGAGATATTTTTTATTGGTACTATGCCTTGACGTAAAGTATGTGGTTGTGTTTTTATTTACATTAATCAAACAAAGGTTTTGTACTGGCAACTTCTATTCCAGATCCAGCATGAAACTAATCTTAAACTTTAATTACATTTAGTAATATTAATTTTTTATTCATACAATGTATTTTACGCAGCGCCTCTTTAAGGTATTATACTCAGAAGTTCCCCGGTGCCACCACGGCTATAATTACTATGGTGAGTATTGCCGGGGGCGTTAATATTATTCTATAATTATAATTAATTTCTCAGCGTCAAGCCAAACATTGAGCATGACCGTGATGCCTTTAACATAGACTTGGACGAAAGAGCAAGTGATTGTCATAAATGAATGTTGACTTCATGTGGCCCTGTGCCCAGTGTCACACAACCCTATTCTACTCTAGTCAGTGCTCGTGAATAATTTGGTTCCCCTCGCATGGCTCTCGAGTAGCACATTAGAAATTTGGTGAGTACGCTTTCGGTTGGTCTTAAAATTCAGTCGAGTGTGGGACGAGAGCGCTGCTGAAGAGATAGTCTTGATGCCTTTGTAGCTGCTAAGAAATTTAAAAATCTTGCCAATCAACAACATTCCGGTATCATTATTTTGTTCAAGGCGTAACTTCAACATTTTAAGTGAAAATGTAACTCTACATTTGCTGGTTAATTCTGGAAAATTAATCTATCGGCCTTATTATTGCACTGCCAGCAAATTTTCAAAGGTGTTTAAAATATTCTATTTAATTTCCAAACGCCTAGCGCAATCTTGTGACTTTCGGGTAACCAAGAAAATAACTTGCTACTAAACCCATCGTTCCAGTAAATATTGCGTTGCGTGCTGCCTTTTAAAAGGTGTGTAAATATTTCGATTTAATATCCAGGTGTCTAGCACCAACTTGCGGCTTTCAGGGTCGTTCACAACGTTAGCTAACTAGCTAATCAATTAATCACCCTACCATCCCCAGTCATTTATGAATGGTCACAATCATTAATGACTATAAAACATATGAGTACATGAATTAGGAAACAGCTTAGCTCATCCACAATATTCATTTACGACACTTTCTAAACAGGATAGCCTAATATGATACACGTTACCCTCCTTCTTTACCAAGTCTGTGGACTGGCACTAGCAACGCATGGATTCAGCGTCGGGGTTTGGCGTGTGAATGTATGTCTACCATTTAGCCGAGATTGCCTCAAAATGGGAAGATTTAAAATTGGGGTCGTTCAATTTCGTTAATATATAAATTTATTCATTTATTTGCGATTAATTTTGCGATTTGTTTTTCGATTACTCTCTCCTATTTCTTTGTTCCTGTCTATTGCATCTCAAAAGCGACGAGGAATATTTTGAACTTAAAGACGGAAATTATTTATAAATATTTTAGCATACTAAAAGGAGGTGTTTAAACATGGCAATTTATTGTTTGTATGTGCACTTGTTACAGCGCCCCTTCAAGCTCTCACTACTCAGAGGCGCTCCCGAATGCAGAGCGGACACTGCATCTGAGTTTCACGCCGAAGCGTTGAGCAATAATTGTGAGTGAAGGACTTGCCAAAGGTTCTTACGCGGCGATGTGGATTCGAACCTCGAAGCTTCAGGCTCCAAGGCAACGTCGCCACCACTAGTCTACACCACCGCGCCGCACAAACACAGAGTCAAGGTAACCTCAAAAGAGGAAAGAATTAAGATGCATAAATCTACAAACGCTGAGTCATAACAGGAAGTGACATGGCCCAGGCAAAAACGAGCTCAGATCCGAATCTTGAATATCTTACACATCACCCTTCGTCCAAAAACCTTTTCACGGGTCCGACTAATTGCGCAACGCTCCCACCAATGACCGCCATCCGCGTATAGGATCCATTACCGTGTTGCTGCGTAGAGAAGCCCATTTCTCTCTTTTGGCGTTTTCGCCTCATTTACCGTAATCTCGTCCAATCTTTAACAGCGTCTCGCTTCACAATAGAGACGCGATATTATCTATCTTCCGCTAGATGGCAGCTGTCACGTTTCATGCATATTCATTAATAGAGTGATGAATGAATATGGAAATAATGTGTGTGTGTGTGTGTGTGTGTGTGTGTGTGTGTGTGTGTGTGTGAGTACACACGCGCACACATTCGCACGTACACGCATACACACACTCACACACACACACACACACACACACACACGCACATGTTATATAATATATTTTTTCGTTCTGCGTGGTTGGGCTTGGAGCGCCTCTGAGTAGTTTCTTGAAGGACGCTGTATAATTGCTCTAGATGAATGAATTAATGAATGAATGACTGAATATTATAAGCATGAGAATATTACAGATAAAACAGTATTATAATGATTATATAATTATTTCAACACGCGATTAGCCGTAAAGGAAAATTTTTCTACACATTATTGTGCGTATCAATTATAATTTTTTATATCATTTTTATCATCGTATATAAAAGGTAGTTTGAGTAAAATTTGTAACATTTGCCATTGGGGCTTGATCACACAGTAAATATATATTTTATGCAAGTCCACGATCTTGTTTAGCTATATGTCTGCATCTCTGTAGGTCTGTCTGTCTGCATCTCAGTCTTTGTGTCCGTCTATCTGTCTGTATTGCGAAAAGCAAAGACTTCAGGCGAAATAGAGCGTTGACCCTGGCTTAAAACCGAAACTCCCTGCGAGATAGACACGTGAAAGTAACAAGAGATTCACATTGCGCCACTGCTGCGAGAGAAAGAAACAGAAGTAGAGAGAGACAGAAAAAGACAGAGGGAGACACATAGAGATAGACAGCGTTTTTATCTTGGCTTCCTTTGCTAATTCGCCGTCTTACGTATACAAGAGACTTGTATAATAGGGCTACTACCAGAGCGAGAGACAGGGAATGAGAGAAGCTCACAGAGACGAAGAGTGAGAGACAGACTGGCAGACAAACAGGCAGACAAACAGACAAACAGAGACAGAGACATAGAGACAGAGAGAGAGGGAGAGGAGGGAGGGAGGGAGACAGGAAGCGAGAAAAACACATAGAGAAGAAAAGAGACAGAGAGCGACAGAGAGTCAGAGACATAAATAGAGACAGGTAAACAGACAAAGAGACAGACAGAGAGACAGACAGAGAGACAGACAGAGATATAGAGACAGCGACTTACCGAAAGAATCAAACAGAGAGGCGGAAAGAGCGAGACAAAGACAGACAGAGACAGAAAAACAGACACAAGGAGACACATATAAACACACGCAGACAGAGAGACAGACAAACAGAGACAGAAACATCCTTTTTCCCAGTACGACACCTTTGCAGGAGGAATATTATTTTCCACCTCTAACTGTCTAACATAATAATTACTATAACAACAATAACATGACGTATAATCCCCTGTTTATGGCTGCCGCTACGTTATTAATTATTCTTATTGCTAAACTTTATTATTTCTTAAGTATTTTTTAAAATTTTATTTTAAGTATTTGACCTGTAACCTCGTGCGGATTGTCACTTTGATCAAATTTGTCCTATTTTCAAACTAAACGAATATACATTTTATTATACCACACCTGTTTTAGTAAGATTATTGCTTAATAAATAGCATAAGAGCTACAGCAATCAACAAATCAATATAAAAAATGTAAAAATAATAATTGTCAGCGTTTTCATGGTTTCTGCTGTAAACCCGATTTAGTAAGAACACCTGCTAATAAGTAACAGAAGGGCTCAACAACCCCTAATCGAAGTGCTCCTAGCAATTTGAAGGAAACAGATCAGGAGTTGATCTGCCAGTTGAAGTAGATATCGGATAGGAAGATCAAGGGACAAAGACAGACAGAGATATAGAAACAGATAGACAGACTGACGTAGACACACGCAGACAGAGAGACAGACATAGAAAGACAGAGACAGACAGAGACAGACAGATACAGAGAGAGACAGACAGAGACAGACAGAAACAGAACGGCAGAGACGTCGAGACAGAAAAAGACAGAAACACGCTAGACAGAGATGGACAGATATATGCAGACAGCAATACAGACAGACATACATACATTGAGACTAGCAGAGAGAGAGATATATGCAGACAGAGACAGAACATGCGCATACAGACCTCTGAGCGACAGAAAAGACATAGACCGAGGGAAAGACGGGACACACAGATAGAGACAGACGGAGACAGAGAGAGACAGACATAGAATGAGACACACAAAAAAATACTTCAATACATATACCTTGATACCAACAGAGAGAGCCTGAAAGACAGACAGAAAGACACACACACATACACACAGAGAGAGAGAGACAGAACATACACATACACAGAGACAGACAAACATACAGGTATATATATAAAGATAAACCACACGCAGACAGAGACAGACAGAGAGACAACCAGAGACAGACATAGACAAAGAGGTAGAAAGGTCTAGACAAGAACAGACAGAGTGACAGACAGACAGACAGACATACAGACACACCCAAATATACAGAGAGAGACAAAACAGACACATACACAAACAGACCGACAAGCACACAGACAGACAAACATACAGAGAGAGACAAAACACACACACACACACACAGACACTAACCTCTAACGGTGAGCCTCATCCTGTATCTCGGTGGTTTATTGAAGAATTCAATATCGAATCTTCTCGTTGCAGCAAACGGTTCCTGAACAACACCCGCCATGTTTATTCTCGTCCTCTCCTCTCTCTGAATCTTCTCCCAGATCGTCGGATTCTCGAAAACCATGAACGCTTCCATGTGGAACTCACAGTCGAGAGATAGCTTCCCACCGGAAGTCACGTGGTAGGTCTGGTCACGTGACAGCATCGAGATGGAGGGAGAGACGATGGTGGAGTCTGGAAACAGAGACGTGGAAGAGTTGGAGAGCCGACTTTTTTAACCCGTTGGAGGTGAGGTGACGCATTGTAACGTTAGTGGTGAGGTGGGGTCTGACAAACCCCAACACATATTTTTATTTTCAAGTCGCAATATCAAATGGAAAACATTAATTTGAGTTAAACTATTCTTCTATGATCAATTATCGACTAAACAGGCGATTATCACGAACAAAATCTGTTTTCAATCCTTATTAGATGGCCAGAAGGTGAACCCATCCATTGTGTACTTTTCCCGTGTAAGTTCGGTTTGTATACGAAAAATCGCAATTTCCTTCAAATATACATTAAAATTAAAAAAACTGTTCGTTCAAAATTCCTGAAATTTTGGTAAAGTATCCGTATTTCATATTCACAAAGGTAGAAAAAAATAATCCAAGCTGGTTTGACGTTTTCCACACAAAAAAATAAAGTAGAATACCTCTGGGGTGTGACTGATGAAGAGCAAGACAGGCATACAAGAGACAGACAGAGACTGATGAAGATAAAGATAGGCATACAAGAGACAGACAGAGACTGGTGAACAGAAAGACAGGCATACAAGAGACAGACAGAGACTGGTGAACAGAAAGACAGGCATACAAGAGACAGACTGAGACTGATGAAGAGAAAGACAGGCATACAAGAGACAGACATAGACTGATGAAGAGAAAGACAGGCATACAAGATACAGACATAGACTGATGAAGAGAAAGACAGGCATACAAGAGACAGACAGAGACTGGTGAACAGGGACACACCCCACCTCACCTCCAACGGGTTAACGTGCAGTTGTACACAAAATGTGCAGTTGTAGAAGCACTTCTGTACAGTTAAAACTAACAAAAAGGTCATTGTCCTCCCATTGGAAGTAATAATATTTGCCATGAAGGATGGGAAAGGAAAGAAAGAGTTGTGCAGTTATAAAAATTTCTTTAAAACAGCCCTTAGGTGTGCACAAAATGTGCAGTTCTAAATGGATTTGTGCAGTCGTAGAAGCATTTCTGTACAGTCAAAACTTGCAAAAAAGGGTAATTGTATTCCGATCGGAAGTAATTTACCATGAAGGATGGGAAAGGAAAAAAAGTTCTGCAGTTCTAAAAATTTCCTTAATAATTAAAAACAGCCTTGCAATGGATAGATGAAAATATTCTCGGAAGCTTATAGGTGTATAATATCGGAGAAGAATAATTGGAGAGGTTGAAAGGTGCAGAGATGGAGAAGTGAAAGGATGGAAAGGTGAGGAGATGGAGAGAAGGAGGGAAGAATAAGAGGTGGAGAAGTCGTGAGAAGATGGATAGGATTGGCGATGAGTGGCAAGAAAACAAATTGGGGCAATTAATGAGACGGGATCGATTTACAAGTCGGAGAGACACGGAAGTCACGACTCACCGTTGGGACTTGATTCGAGTCTGGCGAGATAAGATAGGAAAGGGCAAGCTTAGCTATAAGGCGGGGTCTAGATTCTATATGGTAATGCATGGTGAGTTGAGCTAGATGATGTGTGTTACAGTAGGCATGGCTTGAGGGTATGATAGCCATGGGCGGAAACCTAGGGGGGACAGAGGGAACGGTCCCTCCCAATAAAATGTTGGGGGACGGCCCATGCATTGGTCCCCCCTCCAAATTGTTGAGCGTCAAGACCCCAAAAAGGCATAGAAAAATTTGGGCTGCGAAAATAGACATTTTTCTAGACTTTTTTGGTTAAAATAATTATGTTTTTCTTGCTTTTTTCAGGTGAGATGACTAAAAAAATTGTTAACAACTTTTTTGGGCGGTGAAAGCAGGAAATTTTTGCGTGGGAAAAGGTCGTCAGAAATTGTTTCGTTCGTCAAAAAATTTCGCGTCTCTCCTTCGGCCACTCGTTCGCCCCCCCTCAAATCTCCGCCCAAGTCTCCGCCCATGCTGATAGCGTTTTCTAAGGCATGGCAATATAATGCATGACTATGGAAGGATAAGGATGTTCAATGCATCATAAAATTATGGTAAAGGTTGTGTTGGTAATTTCGGGAGGGAAGCTGTATAAACTAAGATATTGTCATGGGCGGAGTTTATCAGGGGCTAGGGGGGCTAAGCCCCTCCATGAAGGCCCAAGTTCAACTTTTTTCCACGAAAATGGTATCCTTTTTGGTGGTTACCCCCCCCCCCCCCCAATAAGGCTTAGACTCGGGGTTAGCCCTCCCAAGAACGGAAACCAAACTCCGCTCATGGGTATTGTGATTGGGCATGGGATGGGATAAGCTTGGTTCAGTGTTGTACGAAGAGCTTGGGTCAGTTAGAACACGATACAGTCAGCCAGAAATAATAAGTATTATGGATTGTATTTCGAAACTAATGGATTCCTATAAACATGAACTCATAATATCTATGAAAACCATACTACACATCAATTTCTATAATAACACACTTGAATCGTGCGCTAGAAGAAAAACACAATCTTTGATATGCGCATTCTTTCGTTTCGTGACTAGTGTCACGTTTTCACAGGACTAAATGTGTAATTTGACAAATAATAATAATTGAAATAATCATTATAACGCGTCATATCGGCGATAAAAGGGTGTCGTGTTGGTTCCACAGCTTATACTAAGGATCGTTTGGCGGCGTTACAGTAACTAGAGAAGGGTTTTCTTTAATTAGCTGTCTTTCTCAGTCTCACATTCGCCGATTTCTATAGCGCCCGATGTGATTTATTCTTAAAAGACCAGACACGGGAAGATCAGTACATGATTGATCGATTCCATCCGCGCCACTGTATCACTACTCGCCAACCGGACGGGTTCTATATCCCTCCGCGGCCTCCAACCGGACTTCATAAACTTCATTACTGGAGTCAAGTGATATTTGCTCTTTGCTCGGCAATTGGGAGGATTGCATTGAGTCGCGCGGAGGAATATCAGCCAGGACTATTTTCCGGGCGAGTGGATACCGATGTGGCGACCCGGGGAACCGGTTTAAGCCGGATTTTTTCTCTCTCTTTTTCTCGACGAATTGGAGGGATTGTGTTAAAACTGGAGCGAAGACAGTGGAGCATTTGAAGGTTGTGTCCTGTAAGAGGATTGAAGTGTGCGAAGAAATTTTCAAAATAGTTTATTGAGGTAGTTAAAGAATTTTTTTTAAATCTATTTATTTGTATGTTAATAATTTCCATTTTTCGTTTTAACTTTCGTTTTTCGTTGTTTGTCGAGAGTCGGCGAATATCATTCGCATTTTGAGCCAATTAAATATATAGTCTGTGTATAAACCTAAAAGGAGGTGTATAAAAATTCAAAAAGTCTGGTTTGCGCTGGAATATTATTTCTTCATCATTATTGTCTCGAACATGTGAAACTAGTCCAAAAAGTGACGATGAATTGTTAAACTCCACCAACAGCGACAACTGTTGAATAATTATAATCAATTTTCCATAATTTGATTTCAAAATTAATTTTGAAGGACACCATTAATTGTGTCTTTACTTTGAAAATAAAGGCGACATAATTATTACCGCAACTGATCATAATTATACTACAGTACTGCTGCTATTGTTGCTGTTGTTGTCGTCACTTTAATAATAATTGTAATCATCGTCATCAACATCGTCGTTGTCGCCGTCATTGTCATCATCATCATCATCATCATCATCATCATCATCATCATCATCATCATCATCATCATCATCATCATCATCCTCATCATTCCCATCATCATCATCATCATCATCATCATCATCATCATCATCATCATCATCATCATCATCATCATCATCATCATCATCATCATCATCATCATCATCATCATCATCATCATCATCATCATCATCATCATCATCATCATCATCATCATCATCATCATCATCATCATCATCATCATCATCATCATCATCATCATCATCATCATCATCATCATCATCATCATCATCATCATCATCATCATCATCATCATCATCATCATCATCATCATCATCATCATCATCATCATCATCATCATCATCATCATCATCATCATCATCATCATCATCATCATCATCATCATCATCATCATCATCATCATCATCATCATCATCATCATCATCATCATCATCATCATCATCATCATCATCAACAACATCAACAACATCATCATCATCATCATCATCATCATCATCATCATCATCATCATCATCATTATAATCGTTGACAATCGGACATAATAAATTATAGGCCTACAAACTATATTGCGCCTTTCATAGAAGCGTCGCTAAAGACAGACTATAATTGTTGCGCTATAAATAGAACTACTACTTCGTTCTGCGGCTTTGGTCAGAGCAGCGACGTAGAGAAGAAGAAAAGTCACAGTTGATATCATCTCGTTCTTCGAAGGACTTGATCGATGAGTTTCTTGCGAGTGCATGACCGTGAACTTGACCTTGACTAGTCCTTAAACTTTAACGTGGCAACTTGTTCTTGGAATCGAGTTTGGGTAGAGTTGAAGGATGTTTTCAACGAAGCGATATCGTGGGGTTTCTACAATTATAGCCATCAGTGTGATAGTAATTAATTATTATCGTTAAGCTGAAGAATAATAAATAACAAATAATTTTGACACCCCTTTTAAGGATAAATAGGACATACAATAATAAAATAACTGTAACATGTTTTAAAACTGGTCTAGTACCTTGCTCATAAGTGCTGTAATACGCCGAGCAAATTTCTGTCCAGGGTAACGGCCTCTGTTGTCATAGACCCTGGTCAAATTGGAATCCTCCTCCTCCATGTTTTATATTGACAGAATGGGTCTTCTAATCGATGGTGCATTCAAACAATATTACTAATAGCCTTCGGTTATAAATTATCTTTATTATTAGTGACTTTTTATATAGCGCACTCTCAGATAATCTACCCAGAAGCGCTCCCAGTGCAACAACGGCTAAATAAGGTAGTTTTAAGCCAGAAAGGAACATAGTGGTGCTCTCTCTAGGCACCAGGCGGAGAGCAACAGGGAGCCAAGTCCAGGATCTAGGACCAGCTACTGAGAAAGAACGCCGCTGCATTATAGTGAAGGGCCGAATCTCCTTTCTCTACCTCAGAAACTCATTAGTGTAATACAGGATTGTTACTTAGTTTTGAGTTTTGGTTTGGCTTTTACAGATCAAATTTAGTTTGCTTAGGGCGGCCATAAGTATTAGTTTTAAATTTTGTTTTCTTAAAACACCTTTTAAACAGAAATCCCGTTGTTATAAAATGCTGGTAATTTAATTTCTGTGTTTTGTCCGTAGATATGATTCTTCTATGCAATTTGTAATCTTGCACCAGAACAAAGTCGTAATCAGAGCAAACAAAGTGAGGCATTGTTATTGTTGCCTGTATGAAAGGGGAGGGTGACACTCACTAGTCATATTAGATCTTAGTTAATTTCTTAATGTTATTTGTGACTAGTAAAGCGGCAAATGGAAGATCCAAAATTGCAAGTTTGCTTAAGACAATTTATAATTAAATTTACCCGGAAAATAATGGAAGTTTAGGGCATCCAATGTTTCAACTGAAGGCGCTACAAACGAAGGCCCTTTATCAGGTCAAGATACGTTCCCTGGGATCTTCCACCCCCTTTCGAAATTTAGAGCAGTAGAAATTTTGCAAGTAACGTTTGCTGAATGGAGGGTCATGTGTGACAAAGCGGGTCGAATGGACTACCACTTCGTGGGGCGCGGTGGTGTAGTGGTGGCGTCATTGCCTTGAAGCCGGAAGGTTCGAGGTTCGAATCCACCTCGCCGCGTAAGAACCTTGGGCAAGTTCTTCACTCACAATTGCTCAGCGCTTCGGCGTGAAACTCCAATGCAGTGTCCGCTCTGCATTCGGGAGCGCCTCTGTGTAGAAAGAGCTTGAAGGGGCGCTATAACAAGTGCACATACAAACACTTCACAAATATGGCATTTTGAACGTCAGCCACTTTTGTAATAATTGATGTAACCTTAAAAACGGTGTTCAAGACAAACTGTTCTTTCGCTGCACTACTCAATGCAAGTAATGTTTTGTGTGGCAAAAAGAGGTCGGATGCAGCAGTTAACAGTTCTTAAGTTGTGCGCGGTAGTATAAGGGTCTGTTCGGTGTTTGTTTGTATGTGCACTTGTTATAGCGCCCCTTCAAGATATCTCTACTCAGAGGCGCCGAAGCGCTGAGCAATTGCGAGTGAAGGACTTACCCAAGATCCCAACGCAGCAATATGAGGTTGATTCGAACCTGCAAACCTTCGGCTGCAAGGTGACGAACATACTCACTACACCACCTCGTCTCACTTCCTTTGAGCCAGAAGGTTACGGGTTCGAATCCACCTCAAAGCACAGCCGGGTTGGGACCCCGAACAAGTCATTCGTTCGCAATTGCTCATGCTCCGATTCAGTGTCCGACCTGTATTTGGGAATATGAATGTTGAGGAGCGCAATAGTTGCGCTCATACATACACAAGGTGGTAAGTTTGTTTTAGAAACCTTTTAAAATTGAATATCTGTAGCTATAAATAGTTGACTCTTTTTTTACTAATTAATCGCCTTGTGGGATTACTGTAATTAGAAACTTCTTCCAAAGCTATCAACCGATTGAACTAAACATTTAGACATTTATAAGGCGCCTCTAGGAGGGTGAACCGTTCAGAGGCGCTCCAAGTGCGCAAGGCCACGCGAAAAGAAACATGTTTTAAGAAAACAAGGAACCAGAAAAGAGACTATACCAGACGGAAGTGTAGAGCGAACAGAAGGAGAAAGCTCATTCCATAGAGAAGGACCAATTGAGACAAATGATCGAGACTGAGCTATAGCAGCTCTGGCGAGTTAATTAGGTTTCTATATAATAGAAAATACAGGACATAAGACAGATAGTGAGACAGTGAATTTTGGAAAAGTTTACAGTATACCGAGAAAATGTCTAAGATTCGAATAATTGCATACGCATCGATACACAGCCTATACGAAAATACGTATTAGCGTTCAGGATATCTATGCTCACAACACTATAAAAACAATATACTGCTGATGTTTTATGCTTACAGTTTATTAAACAAGCAAACGGTATACCTGTCTGCATAAGAGATAATCATTGCATGTTGAACGCCAGCTACTTTTATAATTATTTATTAATCTAAATAATGGTATTCAAGACAAACCGCTCTTTCGCCGCACTCTTCATTCAGCCTACAGTAACTGTAGTCAATATCGTCAACTCCAAATTTCTTAAACGTCACTCGAAAGTCAAACGCAGGGCACCAGCTTACTCAAGAGCGCTGTGTCTAGTCAGACTGATATTGCTAGAGACACCCAGATGGGCGTGTATGATATTTTAGTAAATTTCTTCAATTTGTGATTTCATTTGTGCTTTTCATTATATACCGATTAATACTTCAATGTAATAAAATGATGCTTAAAGCCATACTGCGGATTTCAAGTGGAGTAGTAAAGAAAATTGTTTACTTAGTCTACTGGCATTTTGAATGTATAAATAATTATTATGCGGCTCCTATGTTTGCAACAAAACGGACTTCGAGTAATATACCCATTACCATAGTCAATTCTCATCCTCTTCTATATCAATTTTATTTCGCTTAAAAAGGTGTGGAAAACAAACAGCTTTCAATTGAATCGAAGTGGTGAGTGACATTTTGGCGCCGCTGTTTTGGGCACCGGTTGTTTTCTTGTTCAAGGTTGGTACACAGCAATCAGACATCTATTAATTGACAAGAATCATTTTCATCAATCCACTTTCAATCGGAGCAATAATTATTTTTTTATTAATATACATGTACATTCTATTTAAATAATATACCACCAAAACAAAACCTGTTTAATCGAGAATCTTTATCAATCCATTTCTCTTTAAGGTAAAATAATTTTCAGCAATCCAACTTCTACTATTTTTACCAAGAAGTTTATCAACAAAATTGATTTTTTCGCTTAGAATTAATTTCTATTTAGGCAGAAAGAATTCTATTTATCCAGCTTCTATTGAAGCAAGGATTTAGTTTCATCCAGCTTCCATTGATAGGTACAGTTATTTCCATAAACCCACTTAGGCCAATAATTTGTTTTACCAATCCAGCCTCCATTTATGCAAACACTTATTTTCGGCAACATAATCCGAAAATGATTGGCAAGGCACAGAAAACTCAAGCGGTGACGTGGAATAATATTAAAAAGTTTTGCCCCAGACCGCAATATTTAAAGCTGCCAACCAAAGTCTTTAGAAGCTAAACAATAAATTTCAAGCATACTGCAGTGTGTCAATAAAGTAAAACCAAGATTATTACAACTTTTTTAAAACACATTTTGCCATCGTCAAACCGCGCTTGGAGTGCACGAACAGCAACTCATGTGTAGCGGACATTCGCCAATCAATATTACGTCAATTTGAAGTTAAAACAAGAATATTGTAATTTTTTGATGCAGGTTTGAATTCACCTCAAATCGCATCGTATGGAACTTGAGCAAATCCTTCACTAGCTATTGCGCATGCGCTTTGGCGTGAAACTCCGATTAATAGGCTGTGTCCGCGCTGTAGTCTATTACGGATCTTCTACCCTGGTCGAAACCTTGATTAGAACTGATGATAGTTGAGGTGGTATGTGACAATAATATTATTAGTCCAAAGCTGTGCGTATGTTTGTAACACCTTTAACGTGAAATATTTATTTCTATAAAATCAAGTACTTGGGGTGTGTCTAATTAGACTAAGTGACATAGAATCGAATCTATAGGTATCGTACGTAACTATTCATTCATTCAATTAATTATTTTATTGCAAATAATATAGCGCTTTTCAAGGGGATACTCAGATGCGCTCCCAGCTCCAGCACCTAAAAACCAGTTTTGAGTTTAATAAAATAGTCAAAATCGTCATCATAATCTCCAAATTTTTTCTTGATCGCCACTCAAGTGCCAAATGTTATAGGGTGGGCGGCGTTTTGGTTGAGATCTGGAAGATCAAAGTAAAAGTTCCAAAAGGAGCGAGTCTTAGATAGCTAGAAGCACATAAATGATTGAGCTTATAAACCTATTAGACTTAGTCTACTGCTTATGTAGTTTCGACGGAAAGCATTATGCTAGGTTTCTCTGACTACCTGTATTTGAGACATCGCATGTTGAACGCCAGCTAACTTTATAATAGTTAATTTAAACTTTAAAACGGTGTTTAAGACAAACCGCTGTTTCACCGTACTAGGCCTATTCAATGCCTGTAGTAATCGCTATCGTCAACTCTAGATTTCTAAAGCGTCACTCGAAAGCCTAACGCTTACTCACGAGCGCTGTGTCTAGTCAGAAGGGTTACATAAATACTTGAATGAATGAATGAATGAATGAATAACGCTAGTATTTTAATAAATTTATTCTACTTGTGATTTCATTTGTTTCAATACCAACTATTACTTCGGTGCATTATAATGATGATGCTTTATGTCCCATTGCGCATTTCAAGTGCAGCAATAAGGAAAATTCCCACTTAGTCTACTCGCATTTCAAAGGATAAATAAATTATTCTGATCCCATGTCTTCAGCAAGACGGCTTAACGGTGCCATCAATCATCAATGAAATTAAAATCAATGAAATTAAAATCGTTATACGCCATTAACTTATATACCAAGTTTACATCTATTAAAAAGGTGTCGCAAAGAAACTGCTTTCAATTTAATCGAGACGTTTTAGCGTCGCCGTTATGGGCACGGTAGTTTTCTTTTGCACGTAATTCGACTTCGGTTAACCCATTTACCGCCAACGTTGCGAAAACGCAACGTACTGGTTAAAAATTGTGGAAAAATTAACAACGACAGAAACCTGCACGAATCCATTTTTATTTACTTAGTGGGTGTTTACTAAGTATGCTGTTACCAAATATAATTTTATTTATAGACATTTTATATTTTTTTGAATTTATCAAAATTTGGTCTTTTTGGCCTCTGCTTAGGAGGTTTTGTTCAATAATTTTTTTTCTCATAACGGGTCAAAATTTCTGAGAAACGAAGCTGTACGATTGGAATATTAATGCGAATAATTAACGCCATTTGTTTATTAAATTTATATCTCATTGTATTCTGAAAGCGTAATCTGCGAAATTTTAATGTTGCGTTTTCGCAACATCGGCGGAATGCGCTATGCGAATTATGTTGCGTTTTCGCAACTTCGGCGGAATACGCTATACGCATTAGGCCTATGGCACGTACAATACATGTAGTAACTCATATAAACTTCTATGAACTTTCGATTGCTTGCAAAAAACTACCTGGGGTACTTGGAGTTTCCCAGGAAAGTTCTGGTTTCCGCCCCACCATCCCCCACCAGAGCCAACTACGGGGCGGAGTGTTGCACCCAGCCTCCGGACAGCCCCTATATACCTCTCTGGGGTATCCGGCGTTGACGTATAGCTCGGAAAGCTTCGGTTTCCCCGCCCTCGCCACTACCCACTACCCCGCCCTCTCAACCCCATCCAGTTCCACGCTCTCTCACCCCACCCACTCCGTACCCATCTCCTCATCCAACCCACCCCTACCCATGCATCCACGCCTGCCGACCGCCCTAACATGCTTCCACCGCTCTGGTGTCCCCCCAGTGTTATCCAGTAAATTTAGATTTGTGACTACCAACACCAACCGCCATTCCTGGCCTCACGACCACCCCCATCCCACCCACCCCACAACCACCCCACCACCACCCCACCCACCCCACCACCACCCCACCCACTCCACCTCACCAGTCACCACCTACCTCGCCACCCCACGGAGTCCCCATCCTCTCCTCTGAAGTAACCTGCGCTACCCATAGGCGCAACCACCCTATGGGACCCACGTGACGCGTCCACCCAACTTTTGAGTGGTCCCCTAACTTTATTATTATTGTTCCTCCAACTTTTAGGACGTGATTCATTATGGTACCCCCCAACTTTTAGGACGTGATTGCACCTATATAAGGCGCTGCCCATGAAATTTCGAGACAAAAGTTTTCTTTCACCCAGAAAGCCACCGCCCACCCCATCCCTGGTGGGCCACTGTAGGCAGGGTGTGTCCTTGTGGGCGAGAGGTCGCTGTGGGGGCACTCGGTCTAGCTGTCAGCTTCGGATTACATGTGAAACTAGGTCGAAGATCTGGAAATAGCGATATTTGTTATTTTCCGGCCGCCCATCCTTCCCTACAGTGAGGGGTAAAAGCCAGTCCATCCACTGGATGGACCTGGCGGCCTCTGCTCAGGTGCAAGGTTTCAGGTCAATAGCTGCGAAACTGTGGACGTACATTATGGAAAACACACATACCTACATAGTCCCACTCACCTCAATAGGCATAGATAAAGTTCACCTTTCTTGCCGTTGTTGCGAAAACGCAACGTCCTGAAACTAGGTCACAACAAATAATTTTAATAAAATTGCACTCTCAGAAGTCTATTGGCATCATATTGATGATATACTATCAGCTGCAGCTTGATACCTTGGCTATTTCTCATAGCGGCGGTAAATGGGTTAATTGGCGAGAATCATTTTCATCAATCCAGCTTCCATCTTAGTAACAATTATTTTATCAATATAACATATTTAAATAATATACCACCAAAACAAATACTGTATAATCGAGAATCTATATCAATCTAATTCTATTTAAGATAAAATAATTTTCATCAATCCAAAAACTCATAATTAGTTAATAGATATATTAAAAAAATAGTAACATTGGACAATACTTAATGATATTATGGGCCACTCAGCTCAACCGGCTTCATTTCGCCGGTGAAACTGAAAACTAATGACTAAGGACAGAGAATGGATTACTCTATTATACCATCCGTTTCCAGAGCCCTGGGATCTCCACCATGGTCGAAACCTTGATTAGAGCAGGCGACATTATTTTGTGGTCGTATGTAGCAATAATAGTTAGTCCAAAGTTGTATTTACGTTTTAAACGCCTTTAACATAAAATATTCGTGTTTATAAATAGAAGTATTTTGGATTTTTCTGATATGACTTGTTTATTTGGTGTAAGTAAGCAAGTAAGTAAGCCGTTTATTGACAAAGCATCAAACACGTACAAAAGAGCAGTAATCAGTACAAATTCAATGACTTTCGAGTGATCGGTGCATAAGTCAAAAGGTCAATCCAAAAAGGTCGTATGGACCCGCTGAGGCTGGATAGACCCTTCCTTTCTCAATAACATTTGGCTATTTAAAAAAAAACAGTGCAAAGCACAACATCTTACACATAAAACGAAAGCAAACTGAAATGAAATGACACACAGATTTCAAAACAAAACACAAGAAAAAAACAAATTATGACCAATTGTTTAAATCTAGTAAACAGAGATTAAACAGTCTTTTAATTTTTTCTTAAACATGTTAATGGTGGGTATAAGTGTAATATATTTTGGGAGGTTATTCCATATCATAGGGCCAAAACATTTAATCGAAAATAATTTCATCCTAGTATGTGCAACATCGGTGCGGTAGTGTAACAGAGTTCTAGTGAAATGGTTATGTACAGCAATTCCCTGACAAAAATAACCATCAAATGTCCTAGGCAACAATTTGTGATGATAGCGAAACATGAACAAACTGATTTGAAACTTATATATATCTGATAATCGTAGTATGTTATAGGTTCGAAAAATTGGTTTGGTACTGACAGACCAGCATAATAAGAAAATAGTTCGAATGGCACGTTTTTGCAAACTCTCCAATTTTTTTAAATAAAAACTATAAGTTGAGGCCCAGCAAATGTTACAATATGACAAGTATGGAAAAATTAAGGAATAGTATAAGCCTTGTGATGTAGCTTGAGAGAGACAGTGACGGATTCTTGATAGCACGCTAATATATTTTTTGCTATTTTTTTAGATATCTGCTTAATGTGTTCTTTCCAGGTGAGGTGCTGGTCCAGATACACACCTAAAAATTTACATGATTCAGTCGGCATAATCATTTGACCATCCATTGTCAATCTGTAATCACACACTGGCGTTAGTTTACGGCGGGATCCAAAAAGAATAAAGTTTGTTTTATCAATATTAAGCGATAATTTGTTAGCTCTAAACCAGGAAGAAATGGTGATGAGCTCATGATTAGCTCTTTCAAACAATGATTCTATTGACTTATCAGATATAAAGGCATTCGTGTCATCAGCAAACAATATATAGTGAAACACTTTGGAAGTAGTCGTCAGGTCATTTACATATATTAGAAATAATAATGGCCCCAGAATTGAACCCTGAGGTACGCCACAACTGATGGGTTTACCAACAGATAAATGACCTTTAAAATAAACATGTTGTGATCTGTTGTGAAGAAAATCAGAAATCCATGCCTTACTTACACCTCTGATACCATAGTGTTCAAGTTTTTTTAATAAAATTTTGTGGTTTACAGTATCAAAGGCCTTGGATAGATCAAAAAATATTCCTAGAGAAAGTTCTTGGTTATCCATAGATTCTAAGATTTTACATTGTATTTCCAGGAGTGCCATATATGTGGAATGTTATTTTTGGAAGCCGTATTGATTAGGTGATAGTACATTCATTTTAAGGAAATAATCCATCAATCTGTTATACATGATCCTTTCAAAGAATTTGGAAAAAAATGGAAGTATAGAGATGGGTCGATAGTTATTTATTTTGTGTCTTTCACCTGATTTATACAGAGGTATGACTTTAGCCATTTTTATTTCTGGTGGGATGATGCCAGTAAAAAATGAACTATTTATAATTTGAGCCAGAGGTTCGGCAATAAGCTGAATGTCGGCTTCATAACCATGATACGTAATTATTTATTCATTCATTCGTTTAATTATTTAAATACAGAATTAATATAGCGCTTTTCAAAGGGCTACTCAGATGCGCTCCCGGCTCCAGCACATAAAAAAGCACATTTTTGAGCTCAATAAAATAATCAAGATCGTCGTCGAAATCTCCAAATTTCTTGATCGCCACTCAAATGCGAGGCGGCGCAGGGCGCAAGCTTATTCACGAGCGCTGTGTCTAGTCAGAAGGGTTGTCCATACGAGTTGGCTGAAGGAGATCATTGTCGTGTTACGACCAGAGGTTACAGAGTGCATGTAAGGGTGGGCGGTATAAGGTTGAGAATTTGAAGGTCGGAGTAAGAGCCCATAAAGGAGTGAGTCTTAGATAACTAGATACATAAACATTATAGACTTAGTCTACTATTTAGGTGGTTTTGTAAAAGAGCATTATGTTCGGTCTAGGCTATAATGATTATAGAATGTAGACGGTATCATCACAGAACACACACTTTTTCGATCGCCACCACTTTTAATTACAAATTTAAAATACTTAAAAAGGTGTTTAAGACATGTAATATTTCAAACGAAGTAATTGCCTACGCAAAGGAAACTTTTGGAGGTTGTGACCATGAACGAGAATCACGTGGATCACTTTTAGAGGGAAAACTAATACATTAAAGATGTCACCTCCAACTGTTATTATAAGTTTTTGTTCGGTGACATGGAACCTTTGAGACTGAACCCTACCAAGACGCAATATATCTGGTTTGGAACGCGTCAACAACTGGCAAAAATAGACATGGACGCCTTAGCATTAGAGTTTCCTCTGATTACATTCTCACCTTTTGTGCGGGACCTTGGTATTATTTTAGATCAAGAGCTGACTTTCACTCGGCATATAAACCTTCTATGCCGAAGCTGTTACTACCAGTTGCGTCAACTTAAGGTGGTCTCACGCTCTCTGTCTTTTAGTGCTGCCTCTACTCTTGTTCACTCTTTCGTAGTTTCTCGCCTTGACTACTGTAGCACCCTCTATTATGGACTACCGGCTGGCCGGATTGACTGCCTGGAACGAGTCCTCCGCTCTGCGGCGCGACTTGTTGGTCATATCCCAAAATATGGCCATGTCTCATCTTATATGCGGGATATCTTACACTGGCTCCCTTCTAAACAGCGGATTGCATACAGGGTCTGTGCCTTGGTTAGGCGGTGCATTGAAGGACTAGCTCGAGACTACCTTCGAGAACTCTGCTGTTCCACCTTAGGAGTTCTGCGTCGATCCACCCTTCGATCGGCGAACCAAATTGAGCTTCTGGTTCCCCGCGCGCGGACTGCTATGCGACAGCGTCGTTCATTCTCAGTTGCTGGTCCTATCACCTGGAATGGTCTTCCTGTTGCATTGCGCCTAATTCCCAGAGGTCACTCCGCTCTGTTCCTTAAGAACCTAAAGACTGTTTTATTTAGCCGTGGTTGGGCCGGGAGCGCTTCTGAGTAGCCTACCTTGAAGAGGCGCTATATAAATTTCCGAAATAAATAAATAAATAAACCTGAATGTTTCGGGTTCGAATTCCCCCTCAAACCGCCGCTGCGTAGGAACCTTAAGCGAAAATCCTTCGTTCGCAAAAGCCCATGCATTTTGGCTTGAAACTCCGATTCAGTGCGCGCGTTGTAGTGGGAGCGCCTCTGAGTGTAAGTGTTGAGGAGCGCGATAGCAAGTGCTCTTACATACATAAAGTTGTAAGTTTGATTTAGACACCTTTTAAAATTTATTATATTCGGCTATAAATAATATAGCTCTTCAATGTTTTACAGGTTTATCCTTGATAACGGACACCAATTGATAAAAGTATCTTCTTAGAAAGGTATTAACCGATAACGCTACTAAATCAAAGACTAATAATAATTATTAGTAATAATATTATAATTATTATTATTATTATTATAATTGTAAACATGTATTGTTTGTATTTGCACTTGTTATAGCGCACCTTCAAGCTCTCTCTACTCAGAGGCGCTCCCGAATGCAGAGCTGACACTGCATGGAGTTTCACGCCGAAGCGCTGAGCAATTGTGAGTGAAGGATTTGCCCAAGGTCCTTACGCGACAAGGTGGATTCGAGCCTCGAGCCTTACGGCTCCAAGGCAACGACGCCACCACTACACCACCGCGCCCAACTAGTGTGTCGCGACACACCGGTTGAGAACGTTATAGAATTTCTCTAGTACCACAAGCGCAGTATGTTTGTAATTTCGCATAGAATGGACGATATTACTGTCTTCTGTTTGGAGCTTTAAGTCACGTGGTCTAGGGCGAAACTTTTTCACCTGCTTAGAAGTCACGGTTTAAGTCTGCTGTGCCTGGCCAAATAACTTTGATTCAATTGCAAAGCTGCTGGTCCATGACACCTTGTTTAGGTGCTTACACTTGTTATAAAGAAAGTTAGCGAACAGCGAGATTTAAGTGGCTAATCTTTGTCTGCTAAGCTTAAGGCTGAATTTAAGTAGGCTACGTCACTACTACAACCCAAACAAGACTTGAGGTTTCGAGTCATTATTATTATTTTTATTATTATTTACTACAATTTTTTTCTATTAGTATTATTATTGACCGCGCGAGCTAAAAATTTTGTGCATTTTCAATGAGTTATATCGGATCTGAAATAAAATTATATTTTATTCCATTGGCGACGTTTTTGAAGGCAGAAGGAATTCATAGTTTAACGAAAACCTATGACAACAATTTTTGTGATTGTTTCCATGATGGTGCAATACTTCCAAATGGAGAATGTCCTCTTGAGCTTTGCTAAAGTGCTGTAGTGTTCTCCCAATTTTTCCAATAAGATTGATTTTCCTTTTGTTATACAGTTTTATGTGGCCGCGCTGGGTTTGGAGCGCCTTAGAGAGGTTCATTTGAAAATGCGTTATAAAAACTTATAATAAATGAATAAAGATATTTTAAAATATAGTAACAACGGGCCCATAATAAACGATACGGGTCACGCAGCTCCACAGGTTTCATTTCGGCTGCGTATAGTAACCACTAAGATCGGGGAATGGATTGTTTTGCTACTTTCATCCGCTCTCTGAACCCTGGTATCTTAGACCCTGATCGAAGCCATGATAAAAGTGGATGATACTTGGCAAGTGATATATGCGGAGAGGCACGTCTAGTTTGGCTACCAGAGGTCGTATGTGGCCATTTTTAATCAAAAATTGTGTTTATTTTAGACACCTTTAGCATTAAATTCACGAGACTATAAAAGATTAGTAAATTTGAAGTTTCACATATCATTTCCCCATAAAAGTAAATGGCTTAAAAACGGCAATAAAAAAATTGTTCATTCATTCATTCGTTCAGAAGATATTTGGCAGGAATTATTATCTGCGGAAAGGAGGATCAAGAGTGGCGAATAGATGTCGTATGCGGCAATTAACAGTATAAAGTTGCATGTTTGTTTTATACACCTTTTAAATCAAATCTATTGAATTATGAATAAGCTGTACATGTCGCCGCTCTACTTTATCGACGCAACCTGCACCAAAGACTCTGAACATTCACACCATCTGAAGTGATTCCGTTGGACGATTCTACGTGTCTGCGAGGGATCGCCACTGATGACTGTTTCTGTCTCACTGTGACTTATTTTACTGATTCTTGAAGTTTTCTTGTTGATATAACACTTAACAACACATCGGCTAGTGAGCAGATTTATTGAAGAGGCGCTACATAAAAACTCTAAATGAATAAAATAAATAATAGCTGGAGACATGACCGAATTTACTGATTGACCAACAGTTAATCTAGGCGTGCTATAATTGTAATTACTTGCTCAGAGACAACCGATGAAACAAAAAGGATATAATCTGGTCCATATCAAGAAATTCAGACAGCAAAATAAAGGTAGCTATTGCAACATGCCTTACAGTTGTATCAGTTTACACAAGAGACTCAAAGGGACCCAATGCCCCGCAAGCCAGGGTCACCTGATAGTATTACGTTGAAATAATGACTCACGGCAAACTAACTGTATGATGTAAACAAATAAATAGTAATTAATTAACTCTCTTATTTATTATAAACTGAAAAGAAATAGAGTAAAAATTCCAGTGATCTCATTCGTTTTCCTCTTTCTGCATCTTCTCATCGACCTCTCCGTTCTCTGGATAGATGTTTCACTTGTTTGTTCCTCGAGCTATGACCACTATAATTGCTCAAACTCGATCCTTTACCATCATTGGAATGCCATCCTTGTGGAATTCTCTTCTATCCACTCTGCGTGGGACTCTACTTTCAGCATTGCTATCTACATCTCTCTCTCTCCTCTTAAGACCTTGTTTCTCTAGGGATTATCGCACTGGTAGCGCTACTGAGAAAGTTTAGAAGGAAGTAATAATATATGGATAGCGTTATAGGAAAAAAATTACAGCAGAGATGAAGATGTACGATTCGTTTATGCAAACATACATCTATGCACAGGGACATACGTTTGTTTGTATGTGCACTTATTATAGCTCCCCTTCAAGCTCTCACTACTCAGAGGCATTCCCAAATGCAGAGCGGACATTGCATTGGAGTTTCACGCGAAGCGCTGAGCAATTTTGTTTGTTTTTGTATGTGCACTTGTTATAGCGCCCCTTCAAGCTCTCACTACTCAGAGGCGCTCCCGAATGCAGAGCGGACATTGCATTGGAGTTTCACGCCGAAGCGCTGAGCTATTTTGAGTGAAGGACTTGCTCAAGGTCCTTACGCGGCGAGGTGGATTCGAACCTCGAACCTTCCGGCTCCAAGGCAACGACGCCACTTCTACACCACCGCACCCCACAGGAGCGTAGTAGTTTTTAGACAGCTGTGCTGATTATACAATAGGCAGTTTTAATCGATTTTATGTTTTTCATCGAACTTATCCTAATAGTTGTCGTTGAAAGCCATCGTCTTTTATTGCAAGGTTATTAAACGTAAAAAAGGTTTGGAAAAAAATCGGTCTATTTTGGCGACCGCGAGTAAAAATATTTGGAGGCGAAGTGTTCCATGGTTCAAAAAGTTTGGGGAAATGCCTTCTTATACTTTTCTATACTGCTGAGGTGGCTTCGATTGAAAGCATAAGATAATATTTTGTCCCTCTTGCTACTATGCCTTTGATGACGTGTCTCTGGTCGTTAACCACTAAATTATATATTTGATTAATTTCCTTTAAAAAGGTGTTGAAGACACATCGCTGTATAATGTGAGTCGAAAATTTTGGCGAGGAAGGGGAAACTTTTTGAGGCAGTGAAAAGGAATGAGATCCATGCAATCCAAGATTTAATTCGGGGAGAGATGCGAAAACATTTGAATTTTCACCCTATATAAATAAAGTCCGCGTGATTTTAACCTCCCAACCAAAGACGACACACATTATCAGCTCGCAGACTGCTATCCGACAGCGTCGTTCATTCTCTGTTGCTGGTCCTACCACCTGGAATGGTCTCACTGTTACACCGCGCTTAATTCCCATAGGTCACTCCGCTCTGTTCCCTAAGAACCTAAAAACTGTTTTCTTTAGCCGTGGTTGGGCAGGGACCGCTTCTGAGTAATTTATGTAATAGAAAATGTATGTGCTGGTTAGTTTGAAATCAAACCAAGATTATCATCACTCTTATTATGTGTTTTAATTTTTTTTTAAATATAGATATAGCTGACGAGAACAATCATGTTATTAAGATGCAAGCTTATTATTTTTCTCACATGACTTTAAACTCATTGCCCTGCGACAACTTTAATAGATCGTTAGCTCGGAAATGTTTTCGAATGCCAGTCTTTTATAATAAGAGAAAATTGTTAAAAAAGGTGTCTAAGGTGAACCGTTGTTTTGCAACGAAGATGATTAGCGCAGCCCTCCCCCCGCTTCGAGGCCGTGGACAGGCACCGCCCGAGTTTTTTGAAAGGAAAGCAGATTCTCCTTTTTATTCCACAATCCAAGAAGGAGCGAAAGAGAGAGAGAGAGAGACAGAGACAGAGACTGTTAGAGAGAGAGAGAGAGAGACAGACAGACAGACAGACAGACGCAGACATATACACAGAAACAGACACAGACAGATAAAGAGACAGAGACACAGACAGAGACACATAGACAGAGACAGAGACAGACTCACAGAGAAAGACAGAGACAGATCTAGATACAGAGGCAGAGATAGAGACACAGACACAAACACACAGAAAGACAGAAACAGAGACAGAGAGACATAAATACAGAGACAGATAAAGATAGACAGACAGATACAGAAAGACAGACCCAGACACACTGACACAGACACAGACACACACACACACACGCACACAGAAACAGACACAAACACAAACACACACAAACAGACACAAACACAAACACAGACAGACAGAGACAGAGCTGTGTAGTAATGAAATTCACTTTGACCGTTAATCGCATTACACGTGTTGTCCGTGTTTGCAATGAGACTGCAGTACTGCGCATGCGTGTTCGAAATACGACGTTTGTGCGGACGTCGCCTACGCGCATGCGCAAGCCGATGCCGCCGTCGTTGCTATGACAACCGATTTGGATGGTGTTGAATTTATAGTGCAGCGTATTTCTGATTTGTTGCTATGCATGGTATGTATGTGTGCGTGTGTATGTATGTGTGTGTGTGTGTTGTGTGCGTGTGTGTGTGTGTGTGTGTGTGTGTGTGTGTGTGTATGTACGTGTATGTGTGTTGTGTGCGTGTGTGTGTGTGTGTATTTGTATGTGTGTGTGTGTGCATGCATGTGTATGTGTGTGTATATGTATGTGTGTGTGTATGCATTTGTGTATGAAATCAATCAAGCAATCAATCAATCAGAATTTATATAGCGCCCCTCAAATGTACCTACTCAGAGGCGCTCCCGGCCGATATCTATGTATTTATGCAAGGCATATGTTTACGTAAGTAAGTAGGTCTAAGTTTCATGTAGACATGCATGTATCCTTATTTATTTATTTATTTATTTATTTATTTATTTATTTATTTATTTATCACAAATGCTATAGCGCTCTTTCAAGTGTGGTACTCAGTGGCGCTCCCAACTACAGCGCGGACACTGCATCGGAGTTTAACGCCGAAGCGCACGACCAATTGCGAGTGAACAGCTTGCTCGATGTCTCTATACGCAGCGGCTTTAGGTGGATTCTAACATGACGCCCTCTGGCTCCAAGTCACCACCACTACACCACCTCGCCCCACGCTGCGTATGCATATACTGTGCTGTCCCGAGAAGCCAAAACTTAGTAAGCGGAAAGCAATAGCAGTTTGTGTTATTGTGCTGTGACGTTTCTGAGCAATTATAGGCTACATGTATACTTCCTATATTATAGCATGCTGTCATTTGCAGCCAAATAACGCCACAGATATTTAGAATTGGACTATTGATTAGAATATAATCACAGAATCATATAATCGCCTACACCCTGGGTCTCTACCAGGATCGTTCCTTACTAAACTCAAAACTTTTCTTTTTACGCGTACGCAGGAGTCGAAAGAGACTCAAAATAGTTGTTTTTAACCTGAAGGAGCGCTATATAAATGTCCGAATGAATGAATGAATGAACGAACGAAAGAATGAAATGTAGTAACCATGACAACTTACGTTAGCGCTGCGTTGTTTCTATGGCAACGTTATTGTCTTCAGTCTTGATAAACGACTCTCCGTGACGTCTTGACGAGAAAGAAAAACTCCAAGCTGTGGTTATAGTCGCCCAGAAGGTAATGGAATAAGCAATAGTTGAGTGCTGGTATTTATAGGTTCTGAAATAGGCTGCGTAGTAAATTAATAGGAGCTGAAATAGGTTGGGATATTTTGTTGGTCTTGCAGTGAAATTTTACCGAGAATTGACTGATGAGTGAGAAATAGTTTTGAAATAGGTATTCGAATAGGTAATCGAATAGGTAATAGAATAGGTATTTGAATAAGTTTGCCTGTGTTTTGGGGAAGTGTATCTAATGGAAAGAGACTCGGGATAGGTCGTTTTCAGTGACAAAGGTTTGTGGAATAGCTGTGTATCCACAGGAAAGACCGTGGAAAATATTATAGACAATGAATGAAAATGAACTGGAAAAGATTGTGAATTGAAAATGTGCAATAGGTTCAACACACACTGGAAAGGATTAGAAATAAGTCAACTTAATGGTCTCTATTTCGAATAGAAAAGGTCCTGGACTATAATATTATAGACTCTATAATATTATTATCCACCTCTGGAAAAGACCGTACATCCGAAAGAGAGAAAAACCTTTTCTCGCGCAGCACATGTGAATAAACAAACATTCAAAAATCTTCGATTCTTTTCCGATCCGATGCGATTTATTCCTTCCTTCGACCCTTCTTCACCGGGTTCGTGATCTTTGACTTCGCTCACCGCTAGACGTCGTCGCACTCACCGCGTCCGCGCCGGCGACACTGCACCTCCTTAAATAGACCATCGTTGGCGGTGATGATGATGGTGGCGGCCTCTAGTCTTCACTAAAGTATGGCTGTCTGTCTGTCTATATGTCTGTCTGTGTGTGTGTGTGTGTGTGTGTGTGTGTGTGTGTGTGTGTTGTGTGTGTGTGTGTGTGTGTGTTTCAGTCTGTCTGTATATATGTCTGTCTGTCAGATGGTTTTGGTCGGGTATCTGTATGTCTGTATGTAGGCTTAAGTATGACTGCTTGTGCTGTCTGTCTGCCTCTCTCTCTCTCCCTCTGTCTGCCTCTGTCTGCATGTGTGCTTTTGTTTGTATGTGTGTGTGCATTTCTGTCTTTGTTCGTCTATTTGTCTCTTTCTCTCTCTCTCTGTTTGTATGTCTCTCTGTCTTTGTCTCTGTCTCTATCTCTGTCTCTGTCTCTGTCTCTGTCTCTGTCTCTGTCTCTGTCTCTGTCTCTGTCTCTGTCTCTGTCTCTGTCTCTGTCTCTGTCTCTGTCTCTGTCTCTGTCTCTGTCTCTCTCTGTCTCTCTCTGTCTCTCTCTGTCTCTCTCTCTCTCTCTCTCTCTCTCTCTCTCTCTGTCTCTCTCTCTCTCTCTCTCTCTCTCTCTCTCTCTCTCTCTCTCTCTCTCTCTCTCTCTCTCTCTCTGTTAGTCTGTGTGTCTGTCTATCTGTTGCTTGTTCATCATCCTATTGATTCCTCCTTACTCGTTTTCATCAGATGTTACACTTTATCCTACTCCTCCTTCTATTTTCCTCCTCCACTTCCTACTCTTCCTCATCCTCCTCTATTTCTCTCTCCCTCTTCTCCTCATCTTCTTTCATTTTCTTTATATCTACTCTTTCTCATCTCAACACATCCCCTCTCTCATCTTCTCTCCCTTCACCATCCTCACCTCATCCTCTGTCTTCTCCTCATCCTCCTATATCCACACCAAATCCTTCTCAGTCTTCCCTCTCTATCAAAAGCCATCATGATACCCACCCAAAACCTAATCCGCACTCAACGTCATAAGATTCACTCCACTCACCACAGAAAAATACACGAAACCGCACCAAACCCAATACAATCGTCCACTCAACATTGGCGCCTCGTCTTTGCGTCTATTAGTTCCCGATCACTGAAATCCGAGCGACACTGGCGCCTCTGGTGGCGACGAGGCACGCTGGCCAATCACACGATGTCTCTGATACGTCTAAGTCTAAGACAATGGTACAGTAGTCACCACAGCGATGGTGAGACATGGAGGGATCTCCCCGATTCATCGTAACCTCTATCTAACCCTACAGAGGGACCACGTGTGTGTGCGTTTGTGTGCGTGTGTGTGTGCGTGTGTTTGTGCGTGTGAGTGTGTGCTCCCTGTTCTGCCGTCATAAGGAAGAACCACGTAACTCAAAATTTGGCCGTTTTGAGTTAGATGCAGATTCTGCATCTATTAATGGTCCTACACCTTGGAAAAAATTGAGAGACTCCTATCTCGATTCCATCACAGGGAACCAGCGTGTGTAAAACCACGTATCTGCAGAAACCGCATGGCATCATAAGCAAGAACCACGTATCTTGAGTTACGTTGTTTTTGCTTAGTATGACAGGGCGTTATTCCCAGATACGTGCTAAGCAAGAACCACGTATCTGCAATTTCCGTTGTTTTTGCCTAGTCTTATATTCATATGGGATTGCTCAAGTTAAAAGAGGTGTTGAAAAGACACGTCTGCAAAAATCGTCTGTTTGAAATGGCTGTACAAACTGGTTTCGCTGCTGTGCAAACTGGTTTATACTCTAGGCTAAACTTGTTTCGTATCTCTTAAAATGTTACCTGAGTACCGTAAAAATTGTTTTACAACTGTACAAACTGGTTTCACATCGTTTGAAATAATGTCTGATAAATAGATAGACTGGCTTCACAGCTGTAAAACTGATTTCAGATCTTTAGAATGATTCCTCATAGCTGTAAACCTGGTTTTACAGTTGTACAAACTGGTTTCACTTGTGTGCAAACTGGTTTAGTATCGTTAAATATATCTATTAGCTCTACAAACTGGTTTCGCAGCTGTACAAAAGTTCTTGTATATTTTAACATAGTGTCTGTTGGCTGTACATAGGCCTACTGATTTTGCAGTGTACTAACTGGTTTTATGGTTGTGTAAACTGGTTTAGTGCAGGTTGCAGGTTGCCTTAGAGCTGTACAAACTGGTTTCACAGCAGTATAAACTGGTTTTGTATCCTTAAAAATGACTCCTGATTGCTGTGCAAACTGATTTTACAGCTGAACAAACTGTTTTTACAGCTGTAAAAACTGGTTTCGCTGCTGTGCAGACTGGTTTATTACCTTTAGAATAATGGTTTCTTATAGCATAATGTCTGATACCTGCACAAACTGGTTTTACAACCGTACAAAATTGTTTTACAGTTTCACAAACTGGTTTCGCATCTTTAAATTAAAGCCTGACAGTTGCACAAAACTGGTCTCGCTGCTGTAAAACTGGTTTTATAGTTGTGCAAACTGGTTTCATATCTTCGAAAATGTTGTTTGAGAGATGTTCAAACTGGTTTTACAGAAATACAACTGGTTTCTTTTATTTAGAATAATGCCTGATCGCTGCACAAACTGGTTTCATACTGTACAAACTGGTTTCATATCAAAATGATGCCTGATAGCTGTGAAATTCGATTATTGCAGCTGTACAAATTATTTGGTCTTTTAAAACTATCTCTAATAGCGATGAAACTGGTTTCACCGTTGTAAAAACTGGTCCACAGATGCCCAAACTGGTTTCATATCATTTAAAATGTTGCTTAACTTAACAAACTGGTTTCACAGCTACAAAATCTGGTTTCTTATCTTTTAATATTATGTTCGGTGACTGTACAAACTGGTTAACACCGTTGTACAGACTGGTTTTTGTATTTTTAAATAGTGCCTGATAGCTGTACGAACTGGTTTCACAACTGTACAAACTGGTCTTACAGTTGCAAAAACTGGTGTATACTCTATTAAAATATTACCATATTTAGATGTGAGTAAATTTCTGAATTGTTCCACAGTAATACACGATTTTACGCAGATACGTTGTTTTTGCCATTTATGGGTCACAATCGCCGGTCTGTAATGCTAAGCAAGAACACATTACCTCACATTTTTTATATTTACGGTCAAAAATATTTAAATTTATTTTTTCCATGAAAATGGTTGATTTTTTCTACATTTATTAGTTTAAAGCGGAAAAGAATAAAAATATTTTTTCCACTTGGCAGAAAAGAATTTAGTCTTTTGAGTTTATCTCAAAACTAGGTTTTTTGAGATACGTGGTTCTTCCTTATGACGGCAGTGTTGTCCTTCGTCAAATACCAATTGGCCTTTCTATTATGTTCTACTTCATTTCTTTCTCTTCTCAAGACTGTCTTAGTCGACCGGGGTTGGACTGGGAGCGCTTCTGAGTGGTAACCTTGAAGGATCGCTAAATCAAATTCTCAGTAAATTAATAAATATATGTTTATTATTATGTGTATGTGTTTTTTGTATGTGCACTTGTTATAGCGTCCTTGCAGGGCCTTCAAGTTCTCTCTCTCTACTCAAAATATTTATTATTATTATTATGTGTGTGTGTGTGTGTGTGTGTGTATGTATATGTGTATGTGTGCATAAGTGTGTGTTTGTTTGCGTGCGTTTGTGTGTGTGTTCGTGCGTGTGTGCGTGTATGGTCGGCAATGAGCGGTGACACTGTGTGACCGCGGAAGACTTTAAAGTATAGAAATATTATCTTTGGCTGTTGGGATGATAATATAAATAATGGCTCTCGATAATGTCTGTCTTCGTACGGTAGGCCTATATATATAAATATATTGATAGTCGACTTCCAAAGCTGGCGCTATATAAACATCGCTCTTATTACGGACTGATGGTCTATGAAGGTTTCGCGCGAGTTCATGGAAACCGGTTTCAGAAGTGGATTCGGGATTTTCAATTCAGAATGAATGAATAGTTGGGCTGCTATTTTTAATTGTAATGCAAAGATTACGCTTAAAACAGGTGTTTAACAGTAGTTTCAATTTTTCGTTATTGTGTGGCAACAAAGATCACTAGCGTAGCCATTCTCCTTTTAATCCAGGCAATATACAGTTGCAACACAGGCTTTTAAGACGGTTTCCTGCTCATAATTTCCTGCTGAATAACATCCAAAATCGGCAAAAATCCCACCATGGGGTCACTCCCCCTCCAAAAATTGGGGTTCAAAATATAATGAGTTATAGTGCTTTTTTGTATTGAATATGATATATCGGGCTGCTAGTACAGCGGCCTGATTAAAAATTATTCATTTTGTAAAACAAGCATAACATTTCAGCCTCGAGATTGACACTGCCAAAGTGTTACCAGTGACATTTAGTAGACACCGTCGACAGAGTTTTCTTTATCAGATACCAGTGTCTTTTAGAAGTCAATTTAAGATTTTCGACACCTTATTAAAGATATTAAAACAATTATATAAAAATATGTTTACTGTTTCGTTACGATAACTGTTTCCTCCGTGATAGTATTATAATGACAGTTTAGTTTAACCCTTTAATGCCGAGATGGTAGTAAATGGTATGGGAAATCCTGTACCCTACGGCATTAAAGGGTTAACGAGAGTCGACCCCCCACTCATGGCATCAGTTAATGAAGATCATGTTACTGTACACATAAATGTACATGTTACACTGCGAATGAAAGTCTATCTTGTAAAATTGCTTGTAAACATTTTGTACATTTATTAAAAGATGAAAGTTGAGTTTAACGACCTAAATAATAAAAAGTATGATAAGAAGATCAGTAGTGTCGCCCTCCTCGTTTATCCAGGCTTGAGACTGGCACTGGCAGAGTGCCACCTGTGGCGAAGAAAGGAAAAATGTGACAATTGCTCAAACTGTCTATCTGTCTGCCTGTCTGTCTCTCTGTTTGTCAGGGTTTATAACCACACTAACGGAACTAGGAATGCAAAGATGAGAGCATTCCTCGAATTGTATGTTTAGCAGACATGATCAGTGAGTTGTTATTATAAAGCAATAACGAGTTGAGTATCATCAGCATATTCCTGTTATTCAACTCAAAAGTGATTAGTAATACGACTATACTTATTGAGGAAGTAACGATTGTAAACAATGCAAATATATATGTGTATATATATATATATATATATATATATATATATATATATATATATAGTCGCATTTTTCAGAATTACGATATTGACGTAACACTTGACAGCTTTAACTCTGTCGGTATGCACGGCAAAGCGTGGAAATTTTGCAAGGGATTGCCAGCTCACGTTATTCTAGTATACACGCTCTTCCCGGGTCTATAACTCGCCGCCAGGGGCAGATGACCCGGCTAAATTTATCACCGCGCCTCTCCCTTCTTCTCTCGCCGCGGACTCTTTTGCCGCCTTTGTGTCCTTCTTTACATCCTGGTCGTACAGTGCTCCATATACCCTGTGCCACTTTGGCCTCGGTGCACTGCGCCCCATCTTCCCCCATGCAGCGGTAACTCAAACACTTTAACCTATGTATACATGTACATTGCAACAAGAGTGTAAAAACGTTTATTATGGAGTGTCGGTTATACACACGCGCAAAAGAGAATATTTATACAAGTGATATTTATGTGTGAGTAAACTTCGAATCATATCAGATAATTATGTTCTAATATACATGTATAATTATTATATATAGACCTTGGGCAAGTCATTCACTCACAGTTGCTTAGTGCTTCGGCGAGAGATTCCGATGCAGTGTCCTCTCTGCGGTCGGGAGCGCCTCTGAGCAGGAAGCTTGAAGCTAGGGGTGCTGTAACAAGTGCACATACAAACAAAGCTATCCTTTTTGACACCGCTACACAGTGAAATAAGAGTAGGCCTACCACGTTCATTTGGAAAAATGTGTGTGTGTGTGTGTGTGTGTGTGTGTGTGTGTGTGTGTGTGTGTGTGTGAATCCACTCTGCTAGGGCAGAATGTGGAAATTAGCAACGAAAGACAGACAGACAGACAGACACAGACAGACAGACACAGACAGACAGATAATCTCTATACAGAAACAGAAACAAGGACATAGTTGGAAAGACAAAGACATAGATATAAATAGACATACACATAATTACAGTCAGACACACACGGACACATGGACATACAAAAGACAGATGCATATTTGAGACAGAGAGAGACAGAGAGACAGACAGACAGAGAGGGAGAGGGAGAGGGAGAGGGAGAGGGAGATGGAGAGGGAGAGGGAGAGGGAGAGGGAGAGGGAGAGGGAGAGGGAGAGGGAGAGGGAGAGGGAGAGGGAGAGGGAGAGGGAGAGAGAGAGAGAGAGACGGAGACGGAGACGGAGACGGAGACGGAGACGGAGGCGGAGACGGAGACGGAGACGGAGACGGAGACGGAGACAGAGACAGAGAGATTCAGACTGACTGATAAACGGACAGACATATAGATACAGAAACATAAATAAACACAGAGGTAAAGATACATGTATAGACAGACACACAATTACACAAACGGTCAGACAGAAGGACATACACAGTCAGACAAAGACAGTGGCAAAGATATAAATGAGACATGGAGTGACAGTCAGAGAGAGACATGGAGACAGACACAGACAGATACATTGGCATACCGACAGACAGATGGACTAACAAAGACAGACAGAGACAGACATAGACGTACATACAGAGAGGCAGAGCCAGATACATAATTGAGACATAGAGAAACAAAGAGAGAGACACAGACAGACACAGACAGACACATAGGCATACCTGCAGACAGGCATAGACATAGACATATAGAGACATACAGAGACATACAGGGACACACAGACTGATCTAGAGACAGAAATGAGACATAGGGACACAAAAAGAGACACACAGTCAAACACAGACAGACACAGACAGACACATAGGCATATCTACACACACACACACACACACACACAAAGATGCAGATCTTGGAATGAGATTTCGGAAGGAAGTATCCTATCAATCGGAAAATGGAAACACTCCGTTAGCGGCGCCGTAACAGAGAACGAGTCCAATTGAAGCGGACATCCGGTGTCTCCGAGGCTGCCTCTGAGTCCGATCCGAACCGGGTTTAGCCAGCGCCTTTACTCATTCTCTGTTCCTAATGAACTACATTCATTATCCGGTGACATTCGGGCAATCCTGGGACCACGCCCGATTCTAAACCGAAGCTCTCTCTTAGCGGACAGAATGATGCGAGTTCAATGGACAGATGGTTTATGTGGCCAGAGTTGGATTTGTGTCTGGATGGGTGCAGACACAGCTGAGCTAGATTTTTGGATAAGATAACATAAAATTGTAAAAATCGTATTTAAGACACCTCTTTTACATGTTATATTATGGTTAAAAATAGTTGCCAATGAACCTTAATTTGTAATTTCATGTCGTATAGGATGGGCGCAGAAAATGCTGAAACAGAATATTAGAGACCCGTGCAATCCATGATTTAATTTAGGAAGACGTGCAAAACATTAGAAGTTTCGCCCTATATAAAGTCCGCGTGATTTTAAACTCCAGCCAAAGACGACACAGAAAAGGGAACATTGAGTAATGACAAACAATCTGGCAAAAAGCATAGATACACGTACTCCCCAAAGTTAACTCAACCATCCATTCGGCAGATGGATGGGCAAACAGCATTATAACTTGATAGAGCCTTGCATGGCTGCCAACAGTTAAGTTCGACTTCTGTAGTAACGTTCACAATTGTCATTGCAATCGTGCTGCGTTTTGTAAGAGTTCCTAAAGTGCTGGGACTTAGATCACTTATTTGTTTATTTTATTTACTGAGAATTTGATATAGCGCTCCTTCAAGGTTACTACTCAGGAGCGCTCCGATAAATAAATACTTAAATACAGACTACACTCCGTTCGATTCCATGTGACTCTGCTAGCTCTTTCTAAAGACTTTTCTTTTCGAATATGGCTGAGTTTTGAAGTGCCTCTAAAGACTAAATAGAGATCTTGAGGTGGACACTATATAAATTTATGTGAATGAAAATGTATGTGCTGGTCAATTTGATATCAAGTCAAGATTATCAGAACTCTTGTTAATAGTTTTAAATTTAGAAGAAAAAAACATAGCATATGGATATTACTAACTCGAGAACAATGTTCTAATAGTATATTAAGAAGAAAGCTTGTTTTCCGTTGTAACTTATAACTCGTTGCACTGCGACTAATACGACTATCTTCAGACCAAAAAATTTTCAGTTGCCCGCATCGATGTTTATTGAAATATAAAAGCCTTTTAAAAAGGTTTTGAAGGCGAACCGCTGAATCGCGCCGAAAATGATTAGCGTAAACCTAACCCCGCTTCCATTCTGGGGACTGGCACCGCCATAGTTTATGGAAAGGCATAGGCGGAGACCTGGTCCGAACTTTGGGGGGACGGACGAGCGGCCGAAAAATTGTGTCGACAAAAAAGAGAAATTTTTACGACTAAAAAAGGTGTATCCAGAAATTTTAACAGAGCTATTAAAACAGTGTTTTCAGAAATGTTGACCACTAAAAGGTGACTTTAAAAATGTTGACAGTGGAAAAAAGTCTTCAGAAATTTTATCTACTAAAAAAGGTGTTTTTATAAATTTTAACAGAGTTAAAAAAAAGTGTCTTCAAAAATTTTGACGACTAAAAGGGTGACTTTAGAAATGTTATAGTTAAAAAATCTTCAGATATTTTTACGACTAAAAAAGGTGTTTTCAGAAATCTTAACACAGTTAAAAAAGGTGTCTTCAAAAATTTTGACGACTAAAAAAGTGACTTTAAAAATGTTGATAGTTGAAAAAAGTCTTCAGAAATTTTGATGACTAAAAAAGGTGTCTTTAGAAATTATGACAGCTAAACAAGATGTCTTCAAAAATGTGACAACTAAAAAAGGTGTCTAGAAATTTTGACGACTGAAAAAGTGACTTTAGAAATGTTGAATCGTTGATAGTTGAAAAAAGTCTTCAGAAATTTTGATGACTAAAAAAGGTGTCTTTAGAATTTATGACAGCTAAACAAGATGTCTTCAAAAATGTGACAACTAAAAAAGGTGTCTAGAAATTTTGACGACTGAAAAAGTGACTTTAGAAATGTTGATAGCTAAGAAAAAGTCTTCAGAAATTTTGACGACTAAAAAAAGGTGTCTTTAGAAATATTGACAGCTAAATAAGGTGTCTTCAGAAATTTGACAACTAAAAAAGGTGTCTAGAAATTTTGACGACTAGAAAAAGTTGTCTTCAAAATCTGACAACTAAAAAAGTTGTCTTCAGAGATTTTGACGACTAAAAAAAAAGTATCTCCAGAAATTGTGACAACTAAAAAAGGTGTTTTCAGAAATTTCAACGACTACAAAATGGTCGTCATAAATTCTACGCCGAACAAACCCCCCAAATCAAATACTGGCTACAGTCTTGTGGGGGACGAACAAGATGGGAAGGATTTAGGGATTTGATGGAAGTGGATGAGCCAATCGAAAATTAGATGGTTTCAACGACTATACTATTAATTGGTTGTAATTGAATTATAGATCTGAAATAAACCGATCTTATCTTGTCGAATCTACACTGGATAAGTTCAAATAAAACTCAATTCATTATTAGATCGAGAGATTTGTTCGATGATTTGTTCAATGTTTTCTAATAATTTGATGGGTAAAGCCAAATTATTTGAATTCTGTAAGTTTACTACATTTATATAGCTTCACAAAGAAAGAATTTAAGGGTGTCCAAGCAAGGTGTTTTCAAAAAGGGACGAATTATCCCGGTTCTGTTATGGCATCGCTCTTATTGCGTTGAAAAGGTTTTTTAGTAATTTGTTCGAATATCTCCTTCTAAAATTGTAACGTCGTCAGTCCCCTGCAATGTGTTCATCGAGTGTCTGACACTTGACGATTGGGGGGGACGGATACATGGACCGTCCCCCCCACCACATTCTTTGGGGGGGACCGTCCCCCCCTGTCCCCCCCTAGGTCTCCGCCCATGTGGAAAGGAATGTAGATTCGTGGGGCGTGTTTTTATTCCACGATCCGAAGGAAGGAGCGGAAGAGAGAGAGAGAGACAGACAGACAGACAGATAGACAGACAGACAGACAGACAGACAGGCAGACATAGACAGACAGACAGAAACAGAGACATAGACACAGACACAGACACAGACAGAGAAAGAGACAGACACACAGACACAGACACAGAGACAGACAGACACATACACACAGATACAGACAGACACACACAGAGAGACAGAGACAGAGATACATACAGAGAGACACAGACAGAGACAGACCGACAGAGGCACAAACAGAGACAGAGACAGAGACAGTGACAAAGACATAGACAGAGACAGAGAGACACAGACAAAAACAGACAGAGAGACAGAGACACAGATACAGAGACACACACAAACACAGACACATACACAGACACACACATAGAGAGAAACAGACAGACACAGACACAGACACAGAGACGCAGACACAGACACACAAACACAGACAGACAGACAGAAACAGAGCTGTGTAGTAATGAAATTCACTTTCACCGTTAATCGCATTACACGTGTTTGCAATGAACGCTGCTTGTGCGCATGCGTGTTCGAAATACGACGTTTGTGCGGACGTCGCCTACGCGCATGCGCAAGCCGATGCCGTCGTTGCTATGACAACCGATTTGGACGGTATTGAATTTATAGTGCAGCGTATTTCTGATTTGTTGCTATGGTACGTGTGTGTGTGTGTGTGTGTGATTGTGTGTGTGTGTTTGTGTGTGTGTGTGTGTGTATGTGTAGGCATGTGTGTATGCCTTTGTGTATCAATCAATCAATCAAGCAATCAATCAAAAATTATATAGCGCCTCTTTAACCCTCGTAGTATGTTGGGGTCCATATGGACCCCAAGCGTGTTTTCAATTGAATAAAATTCGGTGAAGACATGCACTTAAGAAGCTGAAACTTTATGACTTTTCATCATATATGGCGAGTAGTAATTCCTGCAAATAATTAATTTCCACACCACTTGTGGCGCCAGATTTTAGACAATTATACACATAGGGGGGTTGGGGTCCATATGGACCCCAATGGTAATAATGCAATTGGATACTGCGCAAAGTTCTATTTTGCAACTTAATTTGTGATGTTTTACATTGTAGTGTCGTTGGTTCAATTTATGTCATGTTTTATAAGACTATATTCAGGGCTTAAAGTGTGCCTGGACGGTCATGGACGGCGTCCATGCACTTATTTTGAAATCTGAGCGCTGTCCTGCCACTTATTGGTCAGCACAGTCTGGAAATGTAAGAGGCGTCCAGGCACTTCTTTTGGAAAGGTAAGAGGCGTCCAAGCACTTATTTCCCCACACTTTGAGCTCTGAATATAGTTTTATTATTGTCAATTGTATGCATATGTACGTATAAGTATGCTATGGGAAGACAGGGCTTTCAAAATGTGCTGAAATAGCTTGCTGGTCCAATTGGATTATTGCGGCACGTAATGACAACACTCATTACGGCTTATTGAATCGTTTTCTCTCGCTATAATTATATACATTCTTGAAATCATTGCTTCGATGACAAGAATGCACGCACTCGTTTCGTCAGTATATTATGAAGTCTAGACCTGCCAGGTATGGGTTGAAAGTATGGGTGCCTTGTGACTCATCTACAAGTTATTACTCAATATTCAAGTATAGACTACACTGTCTTGTAAAGTTTGCAATCAACCAGGTGAAAGAATTATCCACGATCTAGTTGATGTCATAATTATATCCCCCGTGGCGTATAATGTGCTTTTGACAACTTCTTCACACAGTCCCTCTAGCTGATAGCACGACAATTAGGCCTACTGTGGAAGAAATTGATGTACTTTGTAGAAATAGTAAGGACAATAAAATTTTGACCTCATTGTAACATTCAACAAAGCCACAGGAACTGTGAATTTTTGTTAGAAAGCAAAGCAACAATCTCTGTCCAGGTGGCCGGACAATTCGGAGCCGGATAATTATACATAATAATAATACATCTGGGTGATGGAGATGGGTATGAAAATTTGGCTTAAAAGTGCAATCCCATCACCAATTTTGGCAGCTAAGAATTGTGCTATCCAAAATGTCCAGATCCGAATTATCCGGCACCGAATTGTCCAGCTCCGAATTTCCGCTCCGAATTGCACGCTCCAAATTGTCCAGGTACAATCACTGTCCACGCCATAATTTTACCCGAAATGACTGTCTTCAATTTGGCGCTACGAGTTGTGCCATCCGAAATGGCCAGATCCGAATTATCCGGCTTCAAATTGTCCAGCTCCGAATTGTCCAATCCGAATTGTCCTGGTTCAAAATGTCCGCGCCAGAATTTTGCTCGAAATGACCTATTAAAATTGGTCGCTATGGATTAATTGTGCCTTCCCAAATTTCCAGCTCCGAATTATCCTGCTCCGAATTGCCCAGCTCCGAATTGTCCGGTTCCGAATTGTTCGGCTCCGAATTGTCCGGGAGCCCACGGTCGCTTGTGCAATTGTTTCTGCACCACTCTTTATCAAAAAGCAGTTGATATCAACATTGGGGTCCATATGGACCCCAACACCCTGAGTGTGACCAGTTTAGCGACATACTACGAGGGTTAAGCTATCTACTCAGAGGCGCTCCCGGCCGATATCTGTGTATGTTTATTATTTATGCATGCACATGTTAACATGTGCGTAATCAAGTCTAAGTTTTATGTAAACACACAATCATGCGTATTTAATATTTTATTTGTTTATATCTCGCAAGTGTCCTACTCAGAGGCGCTCTCGACTACAGCGCGGACACCGCATTATAGTTTCACGCCGAAGCGCGCGAGCAATTGCAAGTGTAAGGCTTGCTCAAGGTCCTTATGTGGATTCGAACCTGGAACTTTCAGGCTCCACGGCACCACCACTGCACCACCGCGCCCCACGCTGCGTGTGCATATAGCCTACTATGCTGTCCTGTAAACGGAATGCGATAGCAGTTTTTGTTATTGTGTTTTGACGTTTCTGAGCAATTATAGGCTAAACTTATAATTTATAAATAATTTCTATTATAGCGTTCTGTCATTTTCAACCACAAAGCGCCACAGATTTTTCAGATTCGACTGTTGATTAGATTATAATCATAGAATCATAATCGCCTACACCCTGTCACTCTACCAGGATCGTTCCTTACTAAACTTAAAACTTTTCTTTTTAGGTGCGCTGGAATCGGGAACGCCTCCGAGTAGTTTTTTTTTTAACTTTAGGGAGGGCTATATAAATGTCCGAATAAATGAATGAATGAATGAATGAATGAATGAAGGAAGGAAGGAAGGAATGAATGAATGAGTGAATGGACGAATGAACGAACGAATGAATGAACGAACGAATGAATGAATAACTAAATAAACGAATGAATGAATGAAAGAATGAATAGAATGTAGTAACCATGACAACTTACGTTAGTGCTGCGTCGTTCCTATGGCAACGTAATTGTCCTCAGTAGTCTTGGTGAAGAATTCTTATATAGCGCCATGAGAATAAACGACTTTCACTAACCCCTTCTCCGTGACGCATTGACGAGAAAGAAAAACTCCAAGCTGTGGTTAAAGTCGCCCGGTAGGTCAGTGAATAAGCATTGTCATGGGCGGAGTTTGATTTCCGTTCTTGGGGGAGCTAACCCCGAGTCTGGGCCTTATTGGGAGGGCTAACCCAGTAAAAGAATACCATTTTCAAGGCCGTAGACAGGGGGGTGTTTTGGGTGTTTGAACACCCCCCGAAATGGAAAATGCAGAAAAAAATATATTGTATTTTCTAGTTCGTGATGCAAAAAATCATGAAAAAGCCATGAAAACACCCCCCCCCCCCCAAATGAAATATAAGATTAAATTTCGATCAGAAAAATTAAAGTTGACGACTAAAAAAAAGGTCATCAGAAAATTTGGCCGATAAAAATGGAAATTTTTCAGGAAATTCAGCCTCCCCAAAACTTAAATCCTGGCCGCCACCGAAAACACCCCCCGAAATAAAATCCTGGCTACGGCCTTGACCATTTTCATGGTAACAAAAGATGAAATTGGCCCTTCTTGGAGGGGCTTACAGCCCCCCTAGCCCCTGATAATCTCCGCCCATGAACATTGTTGAGTGCGGGTAATAGGTTCTGAAATATGGTGCGTAGTAAATTAATAGGATCTGAAATAGGTTGGGATTTTTTGTTACTCTTGCAGTGAAATTTTACGGAGAATTGACTGATGAGTAAGAAATAGGTTTGAAATAGGTATTCGAATAGGTTTTCATGTGTCATGGAGAAGTGTACCTACTGGAAAGAGACTCGGGATAGGTGGTTTTCCAGTGATAAAGGTGTGTGAAATAGCTGTGTACTGGAAAAGACAGTGGAAACTATTGACAAAGAATGAATATGAACTGGAAAAGATTTGGATTGAATTACCGTGCATTCGGTTCAACAAACACTGGAAAGGATCAAGAATAAGTCAACAGTCATAATAGTCTCTATAATAGACTGCAAAATATAGTAGCTTATCTAGTATGCTCTATATCCACACTATAGTCTCTAGATATTATAGAATAGAAAAGGTCCTGGACTATAAAATAGACTCTATAATTATCCACCTACGAGTCCTCTTGAAAAAACTGCGAAAATCCGAAAGAGAGAGAGAGAAAAACCTTTGCTCGTGCAGCACATGAGAATAAACAAAAACTCAGAATCTTTGAATCTTTTCCGATCCGATGCGATTTACTCCTTCATCCGACCCTTCTTCACCGGGTTCGTGATCTTTGACTTCGCTCACCGCTAGACGTCGTCGCACTCACCGCGTCCGCGCCGGCGACACTGCACCTCCTTAAATAGACCCTCGTTGGCTATGGTGATGATGATGATGGCGTCCTCTAGTCCTTCCCTAACGTTGGATGTGTCGCCCTCTACCGTTGGGAATCGATCCATGGAGCGGGAAGAGGATGGAAGAGGTCGCCCTATGCACCGTAGTTGTCGTATCCTATGTGGGTTTGTATGTGTGTGTGTGGGGGGGGGGGTTGTGTGTGTGTGTGTTTATGTATGGCTGTCTATGCTTTTTCGTGTATGTGCCGGTCTGTGTGTGTGTGTGTGTGTGTGTGTGTGTGTTTCGGTCTGTCTGTCTATATGGCTGTCTGTCTGTATGTCTGTCTGTATGTCGGTTTAATTATGACTGCTTGTGTATTTGTTTGTCTGTCTGTCGGTCTGTCTCTCTGCCTCTCTCTACCTCTGTCTGCATGTGTGCTTTTGTTTGTATGTGTGTTTGCTTTGTATGCATGTGTGCAAGTCTGCCTTTGTCCGACTATTTGTCTCTCTCTCCGTTTGTATGCGTGTCTATCTGTTGCTTGTTCGTCCTTACTCATTTTCATCAGTTGTTACACCATTCAGACTTTTCTTTTTCTACTCCACATTCCTACTATCTCCACCTTCTCCTCTTCCTCTTCCTCCTTCTCCTCTTCCTCTTCCTTCTTCTCCTCTTCCTCCTTCTCTCATCCTCTTCATCCCTACTTTCTTTTTCTTCTTTTAGATTCCCTCCTCATTCTCTCCTCTTCTTCCTCCTCCTCCTCCTCCTCCTCCTCCTCATCCTCCTTTTATTTCTCTCCTCATCTTCTTTCTCCCCAGCTTCCTTTTCTTTATAATTATTCCCTCTTTCTCCTCTTCTCATTTAAACACATCCTCTCCCGTCACTCTCCTCTCCCCACCCTCCATCTCCTCCTCCTCCTATATCCACACCAACTCCTTCTCTTCCCTCTCTATCGAACGCCACCATGATACTCACCCAAAACCTAACCCGCACTCAACGTCATAAGATTCACTCCACTCACCACAGAAAATATACGAAACCGTACGCAACGCGGTGCGATCGTCCACTCACCACCGCCGCCTCGTTCTGGCGTCTATTAGTTCCCGATCACTGAAATCCGAGCGACAGTGGCGCCTCTGGTGGCGACGAGGCACGCTGACCAATCACACGACGTCTCTGCTACTCGGTCTAAGACTAAGACAATGGTACAGTAGTCACCACAGCGAGGGTGAGACATGGAGGGAGCTCCCCGATTTATCGTAACCCCTATCTTACCCTATAGAGGGACCACGTGTGCGTGTGTGTTTGCGCGCGTGTGTGTGTGTGTGTTTGTGTTTGTGTGTGTGTTTGTGTATATGTTTGTTTGTATGGGCACTTGTTATAGTGCCCATTCAGGGCCTTCAAGCTCTCTCTCTCTACTCATATATGTACGTGTGTACATGTGAGAGTGAGTGTGTTTGTATATGTGTATGTGTGCATAAGTGTGTGTATTTTGTGTGCATACGTGTGTGTGTTCGTTTGTGTGTGTGTGCGTGTGTGTTTGTGTGTTTGAGTGTGGGCGTTTGTGTGTGTGCGTGGGTGCGTATATGTTTATGCATGTATGTGTAAATGTGTATATGTTTTTTTGTATGTGCTTTGCTTGTTATAGCTCCATCAGAGCCTTCAAGCTCTCCCTCTACTTATATTATGTGTATAATTATGTGCGTGCGTGCGTGTGTTTGTATAATTATGTGTAATTGTGTATATGTGCATAAGTGTGTATGAGTGCGTGTATGCGTGTGTATGCGTGTGTATGTGTGAGTATCTCTTTGTATGTGTATGTGTGTGCGTGTATGTAGGTCTGTCCGTCTGTATGTGTGTATGTGTGAGTATCTCTGTGTATGTGTATGTGTATGTATTTGTGTGCGTGTGTGTGAGTGTGTCTCTGTGTGTGATCGGCAATGAGCGGTGACCCCGTGTGACCGCGGAAGACTTTAAGCATAGTAATATTATCTTTGGCTGTTGGGATAATATAATGTCTCTATCTAATGTCTGTCTTCCTCACGGCGTCCTATATATATCTACTGAGTCTACTTCCAAAAGCAGGCGCTATATAAAACTCGAATCTTATTACGGACTGATGGTCGCGGAAGGTTTCGCGCGAGTTCACTGAAACCGGTTTCAGAAGTGGATTCGGAATAGTTAACGCAGTTACGATGGATATTTTTAATTGTAATGCAAAGATAACACTTAAAACAGGTGTGTAGCTGTATAAGATAAGATAAGAATATTCTTTAATATACCAATTGCTATTCGCATTTTGGTGTACAGACATGGTATAATAAACAAACGTACCTAATTTTTATATCCAATCAAGGTCAAAATGTTTTCAAATAGCACAAAATCCTAGGTCCAAAATCCAATATAATTTTTTCTTTAAAATAAAAATAAATAAATAAAGTTTCAATATCACGTCACTGTGTGGTAACAAATATCCTTATCGTCGGCCTCCTTCTTTCTTCAGTATGGGATTGGCACTGGAAAAGTGTTACCAGTGGCATTTAGAAATCACCATCGACAGATATTGCTTTTTCAGAAACCAGCTTATTTTAAAAGTCAACTGAAGATTTTGGACACCTTATTAAAGGTATTAAAACACATATATAATAATAAGTTTACTGTTTCGATACGATTACTGTCTTCACCGTGATAATTATTATAATGGTAGTTCAGTGGTAGAAGTAAATTTAGACCATGAATGTACGCATAAATTTACATGCTGCACTGCGAATGCAAGTCCAGTTTGTGAATTGCTTGTAAACATTTTGTACATTTATTCAAAGAAAAAAGTTGAGTTTAACAACACAAATAATAATATGATAAAAAAAGACCATTAGCGTCGCCCTCCTCGTTTATCCAGGCTTGAGACTGGCAATGGCATGCAGTGTAACCAGTGGTGGAGATGAATGAAAAAAGAAAGAGAAAAAATGTGAATAATCACTGAATATCGCTCAGGAAACTGAGGCTCCAACTGTTTGTCTGTTGTTCATCGGTCTATCTGTCTGTTTGTGTGTCTATCTGTCTGTCCGTCTGTCTGTTTGTCTATCTGTATGTCTATCTATCTGCCTGTCTGTTTGACTGTCTGTCTGTCTATCTGTCTGTTTGTCTTTCTTTATGTCTGTATGTCTGTCTATCTGTCTGTTTGTCTTTCTTTATGTCTGTATGTCTGTCTGTCTGTCTGTCTGTCTGTCTGTCTGTCTGTCTGTCTGTCTGTTTGCCTCAGACTTGTCAGTGTTTATGGCCATAGTAATGGAACTGAGATGAAAGCATATTCCTCAAATTATATGTTTAGCAAACTCATGATCTGTGTGTTATTATAAAGCAATAATGAGTTGAGTATAATTATTATCCGCTTAATTACTATTTCTGTCTAGAATGATTAGCAATAATTAAGACTATAATAATTATTGAGGAAGTAAAGATTATAAAAAGAAATTGGCCGATGACAGATCAACGTGGCAGTGCCAAGAGCAATGCTATCCAAACAAATGCAAATATATATATATATATATATATATATATATATATATATATATATATATATATATATATATAGTATACAAATAATTAATATATATACATGACAATTGTATAAATATATATCATACAAAATGCGCACATATTCCAAAACATGTCAATATGGAACATATTATTAATGATTATTAATAATTATGGGACAAAATTCTCTGAAAGTTCGCATGTCGCTTATTTTATATACATTTATCTGTACATGTATATTTCTCATTTATTCAGTGCACACACACGTGTATATATATATATATATATATATATATATATATATATATATATATATATATATATATATATATATATATAGTCGCATATTTCAGAATTACGATATTGACGTAACACTTGACAGCTTTAACTCTGTTGGTATGCACAGCACAGCGCGGAAATTTTGCAAGGGATTGCCAGCTCACGTTATTCTAGAACACACGCTCTTCCCGGGTCTATAACTCGTCGCCAGGGGGCAGATGACCCGGCTAAATTTATCACCGCGCCTCTTTCCTCCTCTCTCTCCGCGGTCTCTTTTGCCGCCTCTGTGTCCTTTTTTGCCTCCTGGTCGTACAATGCCCCATATACCCTGTGTCGCTTTGGCCTCGGTGCACTGCGCCCCATCTTCCCCCATGCAGCGGTAACTCAAACACTAGAGACTTTAACCTGTGTATACATTGCAACAAGAGTGTAAAACGTTAATTATAATGGAGTGCCTGTTATACACACGCGCAAAAGAGAATATTCGATATACAAGTGATATTTATGTGTGAGTAAACTTCGAATCATATCAGATAATTATGTTCTAATAATAATTGTTATATACAGACCTTCGGCAAGTCATTCACTCACAATTGCTTAGTTCTTCGACGCGAAATTCCGATGCAGTGTCCGCTCTGCGGTCGGGAGCGCCTTTGAGTAGGGAGCTTGAAGGGGCGCTATAACAAGTGCACATACAAACAAAGCTATATTTTTATGACACTGTGCGTGACACTGTTACGCAGTAGACTAAGAGTAGGCCTATCACGTTTTTTGGAATAATGTGTGTGTATTTGTATTTATTTGCAGATAAACGTCACTGTGTGAGTGTGTGGTGACAAAGACTATTAGCGACGCCCTCTTCCTTTATCAAAGCTTGGGCCTGGCACTGCCAGAGTGCGACCAGTGGTGGAGTTTTTTCGAATAATAATTTTGCTTCATTTTTTGGATTACATGATAGATATCCGAGCGTTGAATGTTGAATCTAAATTTATTTGTAGCATGAATAACTTACTTGAAAAAGGTGTCTTAATTTTCAAACTTCTATTCCGTTTTGGTCAGGAATACAAACAGTGATATTCCATTGTGATTTATTTAACTTGATTCCATTCTGCTAGCACATAATACGGGAATTAGCAACGACAGACATGGAGACAGAAAGACAGACAGACATACAGATAATACATAGAGGAACTCAAAAGGAAATAAAGACATAGAGGTAAAGACATAGACACGCCGATATAGATAGACACAGAATTACACAAACAGTTAGACACACTCGGACACACGGACATATCTGCTGACAGATGGACATACATAAACATATAGAAACAGAAAGAGACAGACATAGGCAAACAGATACATACAGACTGAGAAAGAGACATAATTTAGACATAGAGAAACATAGAGAAGAGAGAGACAGACAGACAAAGACATTCATACAGACAGACACGGACACAAAGGCATACCTGCGGACAGATGGACATACATAGACATATAAAAACAAAGAGAGACAGACAGAGGGAAACATATTGAGAAAGAGACATAATTGAGACTTATAGAGAGACACACAGAGACATCCATACAGACAGACACAGACATACACAAACATACGTTCAAAGATAAACGGAGAGACACACACAGACAAACACAGAAAAAAACAGACATACACACATATATATATACATATATATATATGTATATGTATATATATATATATATATATATATATATATATATATATAGGCATACCTACAGACAGATGGACATAGAGACAGAGGGAGAAAGAGGCAGATAAATAGACGAGACATAGAGAAACAAAGAGAGAGACACACACAGACAAACACAGACAAACACAGACAGACACATAGGCTTACAGACAGACAGACATACATACACACAGACACAGACATACAGATCTTGGAATGAGATTTCGGAAGGAAGTATCTTATCAATCGGAAAATGGAAACACTCCTTTAGCGGCTCCGTAACAGAGAACGAGTCGAATTGAACCGGACATCCGGTGTCTCCGAGGCTGCCTCTGAGTCCGATCCGAACCGGGTTTAGCCAGCGCCAATACTCATTCTCTGTTCCTAATGAACTACATTCATTATCCGGTGACATTCGGGCGATCCTGGGACCACGCCCGATTCTAAACCGAAGCTCTCTCTTAGCGGACAGATGCGCGTTCAATGGACAGATGGTTTATGTGGCTAGGGCTTGGAGTCTCGTGTCTAGATGGCCGCAGGCACAGCTGAGCAAGATTTTTTGTATATGGTATCATTAAATTGTAAATCGTATTTAGAACACCTCTTTTAAATATTACTTTATGGCTATAAATAATTGCCACTGAAGCTTAATTTGTAATTTCGTGTCTTCAGAGGTTTAGAGTCGTGTAGGATGGACGCAGACAATGCTGAAACAAAATTTTATGACAAAGTAACATCAACTTGTTTAGTGTCATTTCGACACCTTATTTATGATTCTCATTTTTGCTATAAAGATGTTTCAAATTGATAATTTTCAATGTGTTTCATGGCAAAAGACTACATTACTGCAATATTCGTGCTGGCTTGAACATCTGTTTTAATAGGCAAATAAAGCACGGTAAGCTCAATTAGCCAACTGTCCAGTCACACACTCACGTGCATAGAACCAGCAACGTTTGTGGGGCGCGGTGGCGTAGTGGTGGCGTCGTTGCCTTGGAGCCGGAAGGTCCGAGGTTCGAATCCACCTCGCCGCGTAAGGACCTTGGGCAAGTCCTTCACTTACAATTGCTCAGCGCTTCGGCGTGAAACTCCGATGCAGTGTCCGCTCTGCATCGGGAGCGCCTCTGAGTAGATAGAGCTTGAAGGGGCGCTATAGCAAGTGCACATACAAACGTAAGAGGTTTTTTGATCCGTGCACGTTGGATAGATAGTTTATTTGGCCAGATTTGTCAGGAAGAGATATGAAAATTCGGAATAAACTTTTATAAAGTCATAGACATTAGTAAACAAATTATGCGAAATTACCTTAAGACATCTTCCTAGTTAACTACTTAACTACTTAAGACTTGTATATTTTTTTCTTGTATGCATTTTTTCAAAATCTTTTGCATCGTTTGTTCTTTCTTTTAACAGAGGGACAGTAAGGCCATTGTTAGCTTCTATATATATCAGTAGTGTATAATTACAAAGATGCTTTGTAACTTTAAGCAATGAAAATAGTTGTTATGGGCCTTATGGCTGGGTTATAGCACGATGTCAAACGACGAATATTAATGGCATTGGAAAGAGTCGTTTAGACACCTTTAACTGTTGCATATCGGACTCGATGTATTCTGTACTTTATACTGTACATATTTTTGTAACGACATGAACGACATAAGATGACGTCAAACTTTTTAATCAGCAGCTATAAAAATGGTAAAAAAAGTGAATTTTAAGACACCTGTTTTAAATTATAATTGTTGTAATAAAATTTTCCAAAGAATATTTTTTCATTGAATATCGTTAGGCCTAATATTCGAGTAATTTGTAACATAAGTTTGACAAACAATGCATTATGCAAGGTCAGCCGCGAGCACTTAACATACGGAATCAGCAACTTATTATATATATAAAATAATAAGAACAACTTATATATATATATATATATATATATATATATATATAAATATATATATATATATATATATATATATATATACACATTCGTTTTATTGAGGTTCTCGCTGACACACCGCAGCCAATTACAAATTTGTAAGAGTGATTTTTTAACACTGCGCCTGCCCGTAGGTCAGTGGTGCCAGTCCAGCGCTTGGAAAAAGGAGGAGGTCGACACACATCAAGTTTTTGATACGATGCTGTGCTATATCTACAACTTGCGACATTTTATGTGTCCTTGGATTTTATTTGAGGGCGACATGTTTGCTAGCTAGATTCAAAAATAAAGTTGAATGATTGTTTTAGTCTAACGACACGGTATGATACCATAGAATATCATGAATCCAGTAAAATAATATTGCGAGCTGAGGAGCCTTTATTGAAAGATGTAAATAGTAAAAACTGACATATTTAAACGTGCGTACTCACTTCCAGACTGTAATTTCGTACTACTAGACAAGATGTGCTAATAAAAAATACTTTGTTTTAAATTAACGCAAAATTTATAAGCGTCAACATGTCGAAATTGTTTGTGATTTGACTTAAATTCGCTTTGTACAATGTTTCTGTATCTATAAATAATGAAATATTTAACAGACACCCAATTTAAGGCGATCATTATCGCTACAAATTAAAACTCTGAGGGGTTATTTATGCTGATACGACATAGCGGGTTATTAAAGACCTAGTTATAAAAACGTTCTCTTGTAGAACAAAGCGATTATTTTTCAGCTCTCAATTCACTTTAAGTTAAAACCAGATATATCGACATTTGAAATTTCGATGCGGTACACATCGCGAACAGCGTTGTTAAGGAAACCATTTCACCATATCCGCTGCACATTAAAAATTAACACATCATAGTTGATCATTTCGTATGACGTCACATCTCTTCGTCATTATCGCCTATCTTTACATGATGGATGGATCAGATTTGACCATGGTCGTTTTTCTGGACAGAAATTTGCTCGGCATATTACAGCACTTAAAAAGCAATTTGTATAACTAACTCAGCATTTTTCGTATACATAAATATTTATAACAATATAGCTCAATTAAAAGAGGTATCTTAAATGTCACTTTTACGACTGAAAAGACATCCTTACTTTATTGTTTGGACTGGGAGCAACGTTCGCTTTTAAATGGCGTAAGCTTTTAGAATACGAACTATAAACTTACGCTGATAAAATTAGTATATTCAGAGCAGGCATTGTTTCGGTTAACTCTTTAATGCCGAGATGGTAGTAAATGGTATGAGAAATCCTGTACCCTCCGGCATTAAAGGCTTAAGCACATATTAAATATAATTATTTATAAATATTTAAGACACCTCTTTTAAGCTTATAAGTTTTGCTACAAATATTTTCAAATATATTGTCCGATATTAAGCTGAAGAAAGTGTGGAATTGTATCGTATAGAAGCAATGGTAGAATATAACGTCTGAAGACAGAATGATCATTCAGAGGTGCTCTCAGCACAAAGTTTTGCGGGGATGGGAGGGTTTAGAAAAGTGAGAGATGAGATAGGTGAAAAAAATTTAATTAATTTTGTAATGGTAATAGTATTCTCACTTATCATATCCAATTTTTAAATGGCCACTCGATAGCCAATCGCAGGGCGCCATCTTATTCATAAAAATTATTGTTATTTTTATAACCCTCAGTGAGGGGAAAAGTCATTCTACATGGACGGACCAACCACAGCAAACGCCAGACTTTTCACAAAAGCAGTCCTAGTCTTTGGAGCATTTTTTACGATGCCTAAAATAGGGAATCATGTAATTATGCGCAATATTCCGAAATTAAGATTAATGTGAATGCGTTTAGTTATAGCAGTTTCAGTACTGTAGTTGTGATAACAATGATCATTAGAGTCGCCTTCATCTCTCACCCAGGCCTGGGTGAGAATTGCCGGGGTGTTTAGGGTTTCAACCTCCCAATCTTTTTTTAAAGTCCCATAGCAAAGTCTGTTTTTTACACCACAGTGGATAATGGTCCAACCCACCCACCAGTTATTTTTCTACAATTCCCACACTGAATCAGTCTACTTGTAACAGCTGTTTTGATTTTATCAAATTTTACCTACAATCACGTGATAGGCTAAATTTCAGAAGTCGCGGATAGACAGGAACCCGACGTTGAGTACCTTTAAAATTATTTATAAAACATTAATTTCTCTAAAAGAGGTGTTTAAATTTAAGACATCAAATACTTTTAATGCATTCGATGTAGAGCATGTCCCCAACGTAAAAATATACTACAACTATTTTTAACCAACAGTGAACGCACAGTATTTTACATGGCTAAATAACGCAATAGAAGCAATAAAGTATTATTATAAGTATTATTATGCGAAGCCCTACAACATATCCACTATGATGAAGATGATAATGATGATGATGATGATGATGATGATGATGATGATGATGATGATGATGATGATGATGATGATGATGATGATGATGATGATGATGATGATGATGATGATGATGATGATGATGATGATGATGATGATGATGATGATGATGATGACGATGACGATGACGATGACGATGACGATGACGATGACGATGACGATGACGATGACGATGACGATGACGATGACGATGACGATGATGAAGATGAAGATGATGATGATGATGATGATGATGATGATGATGATGATGATGATGACGATGACGATGACGATGACGATGACGATGACGATGATGATGATGATGATGATGATGATGATGACGATGACGATGACGATGACGATGATGATGATGATGATGATGATGATGATGATGATGATGATGATGATGACGATGACGATGACGATGACGATGACGATGACGATGACGATGACGATGACGATGACGATGACGATGACGATGACGAAGACGATGATGATGATGATGATGATGATGATGATGATGATGATGATGATGATGATGACGATGACGATGACGATGACGATGACGATGATGATGATGATGATGATGATGATGACGATGATGATGATGATGATGATGATGATGATGATGATGATGATGATGATGATGACGGCGACGACGACGACGACGATGATGAGCTCTCTGCTGGTCCATCTTATAAGCTAACCTTTTTTACTTTTTTTCCAAGGGTCTTTCACTACAAACTGAAAAACATGTGATGGGATTTCACGCTTTATATACCCTTGATTACAACCCTGCTTGATTGAAAGGCGTAAAGTTGAGTTGCTCGTTTTACACCTTTTAAATATTCTATTTACAAGCTATATATAATTTTCAATAGAAAATTGTTCAATAATAACTGGACAGCTGTAGTTTAAAATTAAATGACCAACCTCAACAATTATAATTAGCAATCCGATTCAGAATTTCATTTTCCACGAAGAGAAGAAACATTGCACGTCACCATGTACTAGAAGGTACTGCTAGTGCCACCACCACAACCACCACAACCACCACCACCACCACCACCACCACGAATATATAATTTTGATTGTGATAATTATAGAGATGTTTGGAAGGATACATAAAATTAAAATGGAAAATGTAAGTGATATGTTGGTTAAAGGTGAAAATAGATTGTATATAGCCCGTGTCACAATAGGGTGTGTTTTAAATGTTTCTATTGAGTCTAATGCTGCGGGGCGCGGTGGTGTAGTGGGTATGTTCACTCAGCGCATCGGGGTGAAACTTCCATTCAGTGTCCGCGCTATTAATAGTCAGGAGCACTTCTGAGTTGGAGGCTTGAAGCGGCGCTATGACAATTCAACATAGTCGCTTTCAGGTGAATTCTGATTTCCAATTTTGCAGAAATTAACAATAATAATAATTTTTCTATTCATCTTTTTCAGAAATTTTATACAACGCCTCTTTACATTTGGCTACTCAGAAGCGCTCTCGGCCCAACCACAGTCAGATAAGACAACTTTCAGGTTCTCAAGGAACAGAATGATTCTAGCAACAGAATTGAACACTGACTAAAGAGAAAGAGAAGCATTCTGGGAAGACCCATGAGAGACCCCATGGGGGGGGGAAGTGGTGTAGTGGGCATGTTCGTTCTCTTGCAGCCGAAAGGTTGCAAGTTCGAATCTACCTCAAGTCCTTCACACGCATTTGGTCAACGCTTCGTTGTGAAACTCCGATGTAGTTGACAGCGCTGTAGTCGGGAGCGCCTCTGAGTAGTGATATCTTGAAGTGGCGCTATGACAATTGCACATACAACCAAAAGTGAGAATTGAATTACAGTAATCTATAAGCTTACGAGAGCAAACAAATGCCTGCACACTGTTGCAAAGACTTCAGGGAGGGCAGATTCAAAGTTGAGACATGCTCAGTAAAGTTTAGTGATTGGTGAAGATTGACGCCCGGATATCGAACATGAGATGAGAAAGAATTTGTCAGTAAACAGTGAAAAGTCATGCTATTAGAAGCTGATATTTATGCACACCTCTTTTTAAAATGAATTCTTTTTACAAGTACCTATTTATCACGATACCGTCAATTATATCATTCTTTCTCTTGTCAGTCACAAAAATAATATTGTACACCGTGAGGCATAAAAAAGGAAGTACCTTGAAAAATCGTTATTATTTTAGCAATTTTCGCGCAATGTCAATGAAATTCAGGAAAATTTTAGCTGTCGAAAAATTAAAGTTTTTACAATTTATTGCACGCCTTTAGCTTCTACGCATGCGTGAAGTCACATTTTATTTGTGAAAAGCGAAATCCAGAAATAATTACTAATTAATAATAATAACTATTGTCGTTTTGTTCCATCATTATCATCGTCATCATCATTATCATCGAGATATGGAACTTTCACTTAGGCCTATATGGTTGTGATGATGATGATTTCGATGATTTCGATGATGCTGACGACGATGCTGGTGATGATGAAGAGTTGGCTGTCGGTTGATCCATCTTATGGGGCGCGGTGGTTGTCTTGGAGCTGGATAGTTCGAGGTTCGAATCCACCTCGCCGCATAAGGACCTTGGGCAGGTCATTCACTCACAATTGCTCAGCGCTTCAGCGTGAAACTCCGATACAGTGTCCGCTCTGCATTCGGGAGCGCCTCTGAGTAGAGAGAGCTTGAATGGGGGGGGGGCTATAACAAGTGCACATACAAACAAAAAAACAAATACTAACTCAACCTCTTGCTTTCTATCACTCAGAGCTGAAAACTCACATATCTTACTTTCATAATTATTTTATTCCATATCAAAGTCAAAGTTGAGTTGTCTACACGCTACAATTGCCTTTACTTGTCTGTGGGTCAATTTTCTATATAATATTATAGAAAAAAATACACAAAATTAATACTCCAGGAGTCGAGGTGAATTCACGCTGTACATCCGCGTATACCATTGATTACAACTCTAGTTGATTCGAAGTACTTTCGTGCTGTTGCTCGTTTTAAACACATTTTAAACAGAAGCCATTCTTGTTATAAATACGTTTATTATTCAATGTTTGTAATAAGTTGGCTGCATTAGATGTCCCTGCAGAGAATGATCATCCCTAGTATTTATTTCGGGATCTTTCTTTTCACAGATAAAATGAACAATGTCCATCATTAAGTAAGATAAGATAAGAATATTCTTTAATAATTATACCAACTGCTATCCGCATTTTGGTGTACAGACATGGTATACTAAACAAACGAACATAATTTCTATATCCAATCAATGTCAAAGTGGTTTTTCAAATAGCACAAGATCCTAGGTCAAAAATCCAATATAATGTTTTTCTTTAAAATGTCATAAGAAAGTACTGCAATGAAGATCTTCATTTGAATCCTTATATCACTCAAAACAATATATCGTCAAATTCATTACTATTACAATGCTGCAAGTACAACAACCACCGATATTGAGGGGCGTAGTGGTGTAGAGGGCATGTTCGTCGCCTTGCAATCAAAGGGTTCCAGGTTCGAAGCCACCGCAAGTCGCCGCGTAGGAACTTGGGCAAGTCTTTCACACACAGTACTGTTGCTCAGCGCTTTGGCGTGAAACTCCGATGCAGTGTCCGCTTTGACGCGCAGTCTGATCCTATTATCTGCTACGTTTGTTTGATTGTTAGATGCGAAATTTTATGAGACCAAAATATTTATCGAGAGTGTAAAACACTTTTCAAAGGTGTCTAATTAGTATTTTCTTATATCACTAAGAACACTGGTAAAACATCATTATAATTATGCAAGAGCTAAAGAATGTCATTAATACGTGTGACGTGTCTGTGTGTAGGTGTTTGAATGTGTGTGTGTGTGTGTGTTTTGTGTGTGCGCACTTTGCGTGTGAAATTTATTTTGCTTATGACATTGTGTTTCTCTTTCTCCTGTTCGCTTTACATTTTCTCACTTCTCAAAACCTGCTTCTTCTCGCGGGTAGCGCGGTCGTGAAATGGGTTTGTTCGTTGCCTTGCAGCCAGATGGTTGCAGGTTCGAATCCACCTCAAGCCGAAACGTAGGAACCGTTGGCAAGACTTTCACTCACATTTGCACAGGCAATTCGGCGTAAAACTCCGATGCAGTGTCCGCGCTGTAGCTGGGAACGCCTCCAGGTAGAGAGCATGAAGGGACGCTATATAAATGGAGATATTGAAAAAAGGAATTGAACCGCCTGCAAACAAACTGCGGAAGCATCAAATAAGAACATTCTAAGCGAATTCAACCTTGATATGCAGTTGCACAAACAATGTGAGAAGGACAGGATAAATACAGACTCAAGTGTGATAGACCGCACCATGTTAATGTGTCAACATGATGAATTTCACCGTTCTGCATTCGAATTAAAATTATTTAAAGTATTGCTTCTTTGAATGTCATCCACAGATAGATATAAAGACAGAGGAGTGGATCCAATTTGACCAGGGTCTATGACAACAGAGGCCGTTACCCTGGACAGAAATTTGCTCGGTATATTACAGCACTGTATGAGTAAGGTACGAGACCGGTTGAGATTACGATATATAAAGACAACTAATGAAAATGTTATTTATAGGAAAGGAAATATCAATTTAAAAGGTTTCTAACGCAAACAAACAATTTTTATAAATAGTAATTGCCGCACACACCCCGAATTGGCCACACTTGACCCGCGTTTCTTCAGAAGTGATCTACCAACATATCTTCCACAATATAATAACTGTTTCGATCGGGTTGGAAGATCCCAGGGCCAAGGGAGCGGATGAATGTGATAGAGCAATTCATTCCCGCGTCCTTAGTCATTACTTCGCGTCGCCGAAATGGCTGCCCGTTGACTGCGTTGAAATTGAGTGGCCCGTATGGGAATCGGGAATCATGGCCAGTGCGTAATTAACAGAAAATCGGGTGTCCAAGCTTTGACAGGTAGTCGGTAAATTCATTAAATTAATGTTTAATGTTTATTGAAATAGGATGCTGATATTGATGAGGTTATTTGCAGAAAATTCGATCTTGGACAAAAGTCGATACGATATTATCTGAAACTGCGAGGAAGCAATGCAATTATCCCGTGATTATGTTAGCTTTATAAACACTGAGACAAATTTTAGGCTTCATGGACTCGGAGAAATTAATCTAGATTAAAATTCGTAAGGTTTTAGCAATAAACAATGTACTAGATTCGTTAAATAAGTCATTGTTGCTTTTGAAACCGCTTAATTCATTCGTTTATTCGTTCGTTCATTTATTAACTAATTCATTCATTCATTCGTTTGTTCATTTATTAATTCATTAAATCATTCATTAATTCAATCATTCAAGCATTTATTCATTCAATCATAACGATAATGATAATACCGATAAGAGTATTAATAATATCATAATACCCCGCAGCATAATTACATCAAATCTTCTTCACCCACAAGAGAATCAAGAGAGTAGGATGGGGCAAGTGTCAACACATGCCGTGTCAACACCTCAGCAGAATTATCATCTTCATCGTCTTTGTCTTCGACGTAGGTTCGAGAGTAGTGAACAACTTCCGTCGCGTACGTCACTTCCTGTTTCTTCAACGACGATCGTAAAGAACTTGAAGAGGAATATGCGACGCCTTCAACATCGTCCGCTAGATGACAGCACAGTCACTGTGTCTTTGGAATGTTATCGATGTCAACATCATCGTCAACTCTTGAGTCTTGCAAGACTCTGTTGCTGCAGGCCACAACTGTTGCTGGATATGAAGATCTTAATGTGGCCCAAAACACATACACGCGCACGCACACACGCACATATACACACGTAGGCACACGCACATACGCACGTACACATGCACGCTCGAACACACCCACACGTACACATACACACACACAAACGAACACATGCATACACACGCACGTACACATGCATAAACACGCACACGTGCTCTCGCAAACACATGAATGCACACGCACACACTCTTTGTGTTGAACTTTAGTTGATAATTATGTATTATACCTCGTAATTAAAACTGTTGAAACTTAGATCATGTGATTATCAAATGATAGTAATGTGCGGTAGTCCTACTGCTTGATTTTAACAATTGATTTTTATTTTTATTTGCTCGGTTTTGAACATTTTTTATAGGGCCTATGACTGAATTTACATACTCGATAACCCCATTTTTATGTTCACATACTTGATATTTATTCACTTGATCCGTATCATTTTGTTACGTATTTTATTTTCAAACTACTTGATGTCTACAGTGCGCAAGGTCACGAGAGAAGAAATAAGTTTTGAGGAAAGAAAATGAGGAGGAGGAATTACCAGTTAGAAGTTGAGACCGAGTAGATGGAGACAGCGTATTCCAAAGAGAGGGACCAATTGATGCAAGTGATCGGGAATGAGCCAAAGCCATTCTAGTAGGAGGAACTAAAAGATAAAATCTATTTGAAGAGCGGAGTGGGTGATGTGATGAGGCTGAAAGAGGGCGGTGAATTTCATTTGCTAGATATTTCGGGGCAAGACCCCGTTGTGCTTTGGAGACAAAGATGAGGATTTTAAACTTGGTGTGCTTTGTTTCATGGAGTACCGGTCGTATTACACACCTTGCGCGCGTTGTAAATTTATTTAAAAATTAATAATTTAATCGTTTTTACATTACGCTATATAAAATAAAAACTCATTTTTTATAATAATTATGCGACAAACATAGTCGGTTTACACCTTTTAAACGCTTCTCAGTTGTTCTATATAAAATTTATATTTAATATGGAATATTAATATTAGTCATCTCTTATAATACTTCAACAGTCTCTAGCTGGATCAGACATCGTGCACCTTCGTGTGGCCCAGTCCGTTGTCCGTCCGATTCTCGTAGGATGCGTCAAGAAGACTCTTGACGTCCGAACAAGAACCACTCGTCACGTGATGAAGATCACGTGAACATGACGCAGACCGGATGTGAGTTCAGAGTCTATTTGAGATGTGACGATTAATAAAGACTTTGACGCACGATACGTGCTAACAACTACAGAAGCTATGGAAGATGACGTTAAACACCTTTTAAAAGCCGATATATCGTGCTATATAAGACTTCCGCTGCTTTGGGAGACAGCTGAAGTAGAATTCGTTTACGATTCTAAATAGAGACTATAATTTATCAAAATTAATAATTTACGAATATAATTAGCGACTATAGCGACTATAATTATTAGATGGTTCAGCGACGATGTATGTAAACGTCAATAAAAACATATTATCGTATTATATATTAGAGTATCCGGTCACGCGTTGCTGTGGCTGAAAATAGCATCCCTACCTCCATTCCACTTCCCCTTCCCCCTACCCCTCCCCTCCCCTCCCATCCCCTCCCCTTCCACGTCCCCCTCTCCCCCCCCTCCCCTTCCACTTCTCCCTCCCCTCCCCCTCCCCCTTCCCCTCCCCTCCCCCTCCCCCTCCCCTCCCCTCCCCTCTCCCCTTCCCCTCCCCCTCCCCCTCCCCCTCCCCCTCCCCTCCCCCTCCCCCTCCCCCTCCTCCTCCCTCCGGTCGAATTTGCAAAGTTGCTTTTTTTAAAGATTGCGCTTTTTCCCAAAAAGCATTCTGCTAACCCGGCCGTGTTGGAACAGAACGTTTTGGTATAGTTTTGAAAGCAATCGGTGAAGAAAGTTCGTAGATCCTTGAAGCCGACACAAACGCTGTTACATTTTTATTTATATAGATTATATTATATATATATATATATATATATATATATATATATATATATATATATATATATATATATATATATTTATATATATACGTGCATATATTCTCATTAATAATGGCGGTCGTGAGCCGTTGTGTCTTTTACTTCATTGATTGCTGATAACCCTATTGTCCATCTCTTCTGGGTCTCGACTTGTTAACCAAATTTTACTGAATCTCATTATGTTCACTGTCATTTTGTTTATGATTTTGGATTCTGGAAAATAAGAAACGAAATTAATAAATTGAACACAATGTCATTCGAGGTAGCTGGTTTTCAACACCTTTTAATTAACTTTATACAAAAGTATTCGTCTCTTACTTGTATAGGGTCATTCAGCATATAACTGAATCGGTGCTTTGCATGCTCTTGTCATTTTTATAGATTTGTGTAAACGTTAAAAGAGGTACGCAACAGAATGTCCTGAAATAACGTGCGTCAAATTGGCGCCAAGGCTTATAACAGACACGGCCTGGAATTCTATAAATATAAATAATAATTATATTTTGTGGGGGTGTGTGGTGTGGTTGGGCTGTGGCTACATTTCCCGGGAAACGCCGGTTACCCCAGCTAGTAAGATATAAAATGGTTCTATATAAAACACTGTTAGAAGCAAATCATGTAACAATATGCTTACAGGACTGGTGTCGCTAGCCAAATTTTCCCCTCCTGAAAATGAAAATTGTGGTTAGCAAGCTTTTATTTAGCGGTTCCATGAGAAAACAAGATGGCGGACAAAATGGCGGCCTATTCGATCAAATGGCCACATATAATGTGTCTTTAGTCCATTGCATTCTTTGAACTATGTAATCTTAATTTAGAGTCTAAAATCGTGTTCCTGTTGAAGTATAATTTGCATCTGACAGTGTCATTATTGTTATAAGACTGGTCTAGTACGTGGGATATAGCGCTCAGATTTTACTTTACGGATGAGGTGGAACTTAATTCAATGCTTTTCTTCGTGAACTTGTAACACCATATGATACCTAAGAAGAGGTGTGTAATTGGCAGCTCCTTTGACTTTTACTCCAAAAAAATTCAATTTATTTCCTAAATCAGCAACCATTATAGCTATCATTTAACATAACTACATACAATAGCGTGTGATGGCCAATTGGGATGGATGAGCGTGGATATTGCATCTGCTTTGGTAATAAGATTCTCAACAGTGATAATAGGGTCACGTCCGTCTGTCCAACTGCAAATTCGGGATTAGGCCTAGCGCTTTTTAAAATATCACGCCCGATATATCTCGCAAGAGCATATTATACTTTATACACTTCCTTGTATTTAACACACCATAGTTTTATTGCTCACTGTTTTCTGCTTCCTCAAAAGTAAGTCATCTTGAAAACTTATAGAAAGAATTTCTTATAATTACTTATTGTAAGGGACTTTAAGGGAATATCGCGGACTAATTGTAATAAAAGATGAATGTTCATAATTTATATTGCAACTTTGAAATGCTTAAAAAGGTGTCGAATAAAAACATCAATTTCGCAGCGAGGATGACTAGTGTCACTGGAATCAATGGGACTCCAACGTGCATTCTATTGTGCGCTGGTATGATAGTATCAACTTCAGCGGAGCTGAGTTCGAGTTCCGAAGCCCCCTTAGGATAGACTGGTGGCTTTATTATAGGCTGCCCTTTGTACAGCAGTCTGTTCTCATTGTAGACTAGTGGTTCTGTTTCGATCCGTCCAATTGCAAAAAAATTCGTCGCTGGTACAATAATTGCTTTGCATTATGTTCTGCCATCTGTCGAATGTGTATGAAACGAAGTTCGCTATCTAACGAATGAACGGCTAATCATCGTCCAGTCGCCAGGTTGCCTATGACAGAATGTTCATGAGAATAAAATAATTGGTGACGATGATGATGATGATGGTGATGATGATGATGATGATGATGATGATGATGATGATGATGATGATGATGATGATGATGACGATGACGATGACGATGACGATGACGATGACGATGACGATGACGATGATAATTATGCATCGCATAATTATACATGGTTTCCTGGCTTGGTCTTTCAACTACCTTTAATCTTTGCCTTGTAAACTCCATTGCTCAATGTTTGGAGTGACGATTTTGAAGCAGCTCTATAACAAGTGCACACATTACAAACAAAATGTTAAACCAGTCGACTTAAACACCTTTTAAACGTTTTCTAAAGTTGTTATTTAAACATTAAACGCTGTTCGTTTTATAATGAGTAGCAGGTAACGAAGCTATTATGCGGGAATGTTGAGGAAATTTCGACTTAAGAATTCTTGTCGTCTCCCTCACCGTCGTATCCTAACAGCGACAGTGTTCAGTCAGTGTATAATTAGTCAATGTGGCTGAATTGCATGAATATGGGTGCAGGTGTATGTTTGCACGTGTGTGCGTATGATTGCATGTGTTTTTGTGGGTTTGTAGGCTCATGTTTGCGTGTCAATATGACTTGTGTTTGTGCATGTGTGCCTATCTGTTTGTGTGTGTGTGTGTGTGTGTGTGTGTGTGTGTGTGTGTGTGTGTGTGTGTGTGTGTGTGCGTGTGTGTGTGTGTGTGTGTGTGTGTGTTTTTTTTTTTTATTTGTCTGCTGTAGCCCAGACAGATTGACTCGTCGTTGATTTGTTCTTTCTGATTCAATTTGGCGCCATATAATTATTATTGCAGTCAACTCTCAAAGGCGGGAAATGGTCGAGCAAAAGATATCATGCGCGGGAAGCCAGTGGAGGGAGGTAGAGACGAAGATAGGAAGAAAGCAGAGGAAGAGAGAGAGATACGGAGACAAATAAATGATGGATGAGCAGGAGTACGAGGAGGAGAAGGAGGAGGAGGGATAAGCTAACACGTAGAGGGGGAAGGAAACAGACAGAGGCAGAGAGAGATATTCAGACAGACAAACAGACAGATGTACAGAGAGATAGACGGACAGACAGACAGACAGAGATGGAGACTGAGAGATGCATGTAGTCAAGTATTGAAAATATAATATTATATCGTAATAAATCTAACGCTAAAAGAAAGGACACCGGCTTATTCAAGAGCGCTGAAGAGATACTCCAGTTTTGGAGATGTGCCAATTCTAAGCCAATATGAAGGCATCGGAGACGCCAATGATCCATTTTTCGAGAATGAAAGGAGAATGGAGGATGGAAAAAGAAATCCTGAGGTGATATTAACTTAAAAGAAAGACAGAGACAGAGACAGAGACAGAGCAGGAGGAGGAGAAGAATTAGGAGGAGGTTGAGGCGATAAACACCTTTTTAAAATGACTCAATTCTGCTTTAAGTATTTTGTCTTCCACATGTTTCCAGTGATCTATCCTTGGAAAAATATATCAACAAAAATACGGACTCTCCCAACATTATGGCATCGTTATCGTTAGGATTAATTGATAAGTATGCCTATAATGGTGATCGAACATCAATATATACAGATGGTTCTAAACTTGAAAATGTAGTATCGGAAGCTTTCTATGTATATACCCTCCATGAACTCTCACAATGTTTACAGGATAGCAGATCACTCCTCGATTTTTTTATTCGCCCTCTTGCATACATAGCCTACGCTATTTCAAATCATAAACTTGGAGCTGGAACTCGTTGGCGATTGGTTTAAAGCTAACAGATTGTCATTAAACTTGGGAAAAAAACTAACTAGGCTACATCCTGTTTAAATTGCATAGGAAAAATCCCAGTGGAAGAATTCAAATTAACGGCCTCTCTCTCACTGCTGTAAAATCTACTAAATTTAAAGGAGTCTACATTGATATCCATATTGCTCACGTCGCTTCAAAAATAGCAAAAAATATCGGAGTAATGGCCCGAACTGCTTACATTTTACCATCTAGTAATAGGATTAAGCTATACTATTCATTAGTACATCCATATTATCTCTCTTATTGTAACCAGGGTTGCCACTCGTAGCTTTTTCCACCTAGATCTAGGTTTTTTCGGCCTTATCTAGGTTTCTAGGTTTTTTGGGTCAGGATCTAGCCTTTTTTCCCACGGCGGTTTTTTCCACTTTTTACGCATAAAAATTGGCTTTGCTAGGTGAAAATGCACAAAAGACGTGAAAAAAGTCGAAAATGTTGTGAATACGGACCCCCAAAGGTTATAGATTTATTTTGGAGCGAAAGACTAAAGCAGGTCATCAGAAATTTTTCTCGAGAAAGGAACCAAATTTTGGTCGGATGACTACAAAAATCATGAGAAATTTGAATTTCAAGCGCGAAAAATCGAAAAATCCATGTATTTTCTGATAACTTCTCGATCTAGCCTTTTCTAACCTTTTTTTCGGCCCGATCTGACCTTTTTTCAAAATTCAGAGTGGCATCCTTGATTGTAACAAATGGTGTGGGCTTCTACTTATGTCTTAAGATTACATGTTGCACTGTGTAGTGTGTATCGATAAGCAATGTCATTACTTTACATTGTTCATTTGAAAAACCTATATTACAACTTTAAAACATTAAAAAAGGTGTCCGTGAAAAACAGTTATTTCGCAGCGAGGATAACACACTAGTCAACGTTTGGGTTGTGCATAATAGTAGACTGGTGTAGTGTTTAAGGATAATTATAAATGCGCTATATAACTGATAGTGAACAATAGGTGGCGCTAGCGTCAGAAAAGGATTACTCTAGGTACGAACTGGGATGAGGAAGAACATGTTTTATCGTTAAGCAATAAACAAAGTGTTAAAACATTACATTTGGCGACGAGGATTATTCGAACACGCGAATGAACTATGGCCACGTTTCTTCCGTCCTTTCCTGAGTTTGACGTAGACGGCGAACCAACCTCCGTTGGTCCAAGGTGGGAAAAATGGTTGTCTCGTTTCGAAAACATGCTGACCGCCATGTCGATCGACGACAGCGTCAGACAAAAAGCACTTCTTCTTCATCTGGCTGGGTCTAGAGTGTATGAAATCGCTGAAACGCTCTCCATGACGCCGGCAAACGATGAGACGAATGTATTTACAGCTGCTAAAGATGCCCTTACGCTGCATTTCAAGCCGAAGAAAAAACATCCAGTTCGAGACCTACGTCTTCCGGTCGACGAAGCAAGAACCAGGAGAGTCCCTCGACCAGTATCAGGTACGTTTACGAACTCTTGCAAAGCATTGTGAATTTGCAGACGCTGACAAAGAAATCTTAGCACAAATAATTCAGTCATGCACTTCAAACACATTGAGACGTCGCGCTTTAAGAAATCCAACAATTACTCTGCCTGAGCTCTTAGACTTGGCTCGAACGATGGATTTGGCAGAACGCCAAGCAACCGAAATCGAATCTAAGACAACAAGCCCCAATGACTATGCTCTCAATGCGCTAAACCTGGGAAACGGTTCAAGAAAAAAAGGTAGACTGGGTCTACAAAGACAACCAAATGAACAAAAATGTTTCAATTGTGGAGGGGCGTATCCTCATTAGTGTGGTTCACAGATACATGGTAAAAAATAAAGTTCAAGCCAGAAACCAAGACTACCTCTCAGTTTGTTAGACCTATCAATAGTATCATTGAGACAAAATTTCAGCTTCCTATTTCAACTAGAAGGCGGTGCTAAGCGACTGTGTTACTTTGCATGGGCCAGTGTATAGACGTTAATTGTACAAAAATAATGAGTCGAGCATACATTCCTATACAATCGTAGTTTCTTTCAATATAAATCAAATATTGCTGTAATATGACAATATGTGTGGTACTTAAGCAATTGGCCAGTATTAAATCTAAAATTTGAGTTGGTTTGAAAAATTAGAAATGTTAAAAATTGTCAAAAAACATCGTTAAGTCCATGAAAGTCGATTGTTCTCGTTTTCTTACTTCAACATCCGATAAAGTCTTTATAATGCACAAGTCTAAGCACTGCAAGCAGGCACTGTGTCAACAGCAGATTTCTTTAATGAGTGAGTGGGGACAGCTTTCCTACTTCCCCCGACCACTTGGCTTTTCAACAACATCAGTGATAAGCCAATTGAATTCCTCAAACAACTTCTCACATCTCTAAGACACTCTGTTGTTGAATTAAGTCTCTGCCTTTTTTGTAATCCTCTTTCTCGATCTATTTTTCTGGCGGAAGTGTAAAAAGAAATCACCAATCTTCACTGTTCTTCAGGCGTGATGGTAGCGTCCTCATTTGCTGAGATGCAAAATCACCCATGCAATCTCCTTTTTCAGCACCATATCACTAAGCCTCACCATCCTTTCACCAAGCTTCACAGTTATTCTGTGGAATATTTAACCTTGTCTGTTATGGGCAAATAGCCACATAACAGACCTTCAACCTCATCTGAAAGGTACTACTGGTGGTTTTCTAGGACCTTCATGGAAGCAAAGCTGATCTCCTGCATGGGCAACTGACTCGTATTTTCTATATAATTATGTCCATATTGAAAGATCTTGTCCTGCAGCTACAGCAGCAAGTCTTTTAGCCATGCCCTTGTGTGACGAAGGCCACCAAATTACATAGCCTAAGTTGATGAATCCGAGTTTTTTCTTCTTAATTAGATTGATTACATCATGTTGACTTTGTTGAGTACTAAAAGGTATATTTTGATGTCATACAGTAACCTGGCCATCCAATGTGCATTTTTATTATTGGACCAGTTTCTTATTGAAGACTGACTTCCAATGTCAACCATTGATATCTGAATGAGTTCTTGTTAATTTATCTAAAACTGACTTTATTTCAGCAAAGTACTTGAGAAAACTGAATACTCTTGCATGGAGGGCTTCAGTACCGGATGTGACTTCTAGTCCTAAGATGTTGTCAAGTGTCACACCTTACCAAGCAGCATTAAATCTTTTAAACATTGGAATATATTGTGAATTCGATAAATCACAGGAACTTGCAGAAGGCTTATGGCCAAAATCAATTCCATCACATGAAGGTCAGCCACAGGAACTCTTGACCTATCTTGATTTCATGCAAAATCGTGCACTCTAATGAAAATTCCGGTGCTGGCATAATGATGTATCAAAGTTCTGGGCCTGCATATTATCAGTGAGTTTCCATAACTCCAGAAAATAACGAACTTCTTTGGATTTGAATTGCATCCTGCCACTGAAGCTAATTTGGGCCTAAGAGTTTATACACACCATCACCTGAAACCAGCACTGGCAGGCGGTTAACATTTCCTGCTCTGAAGATCTCGGGTAGGAATTTCCCATCCAGTGTGCTACCACTGGATAATCTGGTGGTACAAAATCAGATCTTTCAACTTCGGAACGCTCCATCCTGGTCTTCTTAAGCATTCCTTGTTAATGGTACTCCATGAAAGCGCAGGACAGAAGGATAGTAGGCTACACAAGTGCTGCAGAAATTGGCACCAAAAATCTCAATCCTTCATGATCAAATCACCACAAGTTTAATTTCCATAAAATACACTTGTCACTTAATGGCTTAACAACAGTTACTAACTGTGTAGTGTTGATTCTGGTAAGTATGCTAACACAACGTGGGGCGCGGTGGTGTAGCGGTGGCGTCATTGCCTTGAAGGCAGAGGTTCGAATCCATCTCAAGTTGCAAGCCCTTCACTCACAATTGCTAAGCGCTTCGGCATGAAACTCCGATGCAGTGTCCGCTCTGCAGTCGGGAGCGCCTCTGAGTAGGGGGCTTGAAGGGGCGCTATAACAAGTGCACATACAAATAAACAACAGAAACTATTTCAAGCTCATCTACATGACATATGTTGAGTTTTTGAGCAAAGAAGAAAGGTATCAAGATTTCTAGCTAATACTACTACGTGGTAATTTTTGTGTGTCATTAAGCACCGCCTTCTAGTCCGAATCTGGGGCTGAAATTTGGTCTCAATAATACTAATAACAAGTCTAACAAACTGGGACTTAGTCTTGGATTCTAGCTTGAATTTCATTTTTTTGGACCACACTAATCCTCATGATGCAGGAAAACAGTCTTGCCCCGCTTTTCAAAAGACATGTTATCGGTGCTCGAAAAAAAATCACTTCTCGAGGTGCTGTAGACAAAAATCAGAATACGGTTTGGATGAAAGAGCGTTCCCCTCACGCACAGAAGAAGCACCCCACCGCCTTCATGCCATATACGCAAAACGCCAGGTGAACATTGATGAGAAACCGAGCAGTGTAGACAATTTTGTTTTTGTGGTTAGTGATAAACTCCGTGGTTTTCCTCATGCGACACTACTAGTGAACGGATGTCCAATATCCGTAATAATTGACTCGGGAGCCGCAGTCAACGTATTGGACACTTTAGATCTGAACAAGATGAAGCCGAGGCCAAATCTACAAAATACACAAATGAAAATTTATTCCTATGGAACGCAGGTGGCTCTACCGCTGCGGGGTTGTTTCGAGGCAGAAGTACGAAGCAGTGGGACAGGGGTGAGGACAGTATTCTATGTCGCGGACGGTCATCATGGTTCGTTGCTATCGTGTGACACTGCGCTGAAGCTGGGACTTATACAGTTCTCCACGAATCGTCTGACCCTCAGCCCCGAACCGAATATACAGTCCATCATTGCTCGTTTCCCACAGCTTTTCAATGGAATTGGTAAACTGAAAGATTACCAGATTAAACTTCACATTAACAACGACATAACGCCTGTAGCCCAAAAAGCTCGTCCAATACCATTTCATATGAGAGCTAAAGTTGAAGCTGAACTTGAGAAACTGCTCAACGAGGGCATCATTGAACCAGCAAGTGGACCCACACCTTGGATTTCACCAGTTGTAGTTGCGCTGAAGCCCAAGAGCCCGGATGAGGTTCGACTTTGCGTTGACATGAGATGGGCAAATCGGGCTGTGAAACGCGAACGTCATCCTATGCCAGGCATTGATGACCTAATTTTTGCTGTAAATGGGTCAACTGTTTTTAGCAAGCTGGATCTTCGTTCGGGCTACCACCAAGTCGAGCTAAACCCTGAGTCTCGATACATCACTACATTTGCCACACACCATGGTTTGTTCCGTTACAAGCGCCTCAATTTTGGAATCTCATCGGCCAGTGAATGCTTCCAGAACATCATCAGACAACTCATTGGGGGCATAAAAGGATCATTGAACATAAGTGATGATATTCTGGTATTTGGGAGATCACAGGAGGAACATGATCGTGCACTAAATGAGGTCTTGAACAGATTGCATAAAGGCGGCCTAACTTTGAATGCATCAAAGTGTGAATTCAACAAGGACACAATCAGTTTTTTTGGACATATTTTCTCCAAAGAAGGCGTATCAGTGGATCCGTCCAAGGTCAAGGTCCTTCAGCAAATGAAGCCACCCACCAACATATCAGAACTACGGAGCTTCTTGGGTATGGTGACATATTGTGCTCGATATGTCAAGAACATTTCAAACGTTCTGGCACCGCTGCGACAGCTGCTGCATGCTGACGAGGAATGGAGTTGGTTGGAAGAACAACAACATGCGTTCCAGAACATCAAGGACCTGATTGCTGAAAGCACAACGCTGGCCTATTTCGATCCTCGTTTGTCAACAGCGTTGATCACGGATGCTGGACCAGATGGTCTTGGAGCGGTTCTGTCACAGATCTCTCTTGATGGCACAAGAAAAATAATTGCTTTTGCAAGTAGAGTTTTGACAGACACTGAGAAAAGATATTCACAGCTAGAAAAGGAAATGCTCGGAGTTGTGTATGGATGTGAACACTTCCGGGTATACCTTTGCGGTGCACCATTCAGACTGATCATTGACAACAAGCCATTAGAACAGATTCTCAGCCATCCTGGAAAGAAACTGCCAATCCGATTGGAAAGATGGAGCATGCGGTTGCTCCCATACAGTTTTCAGGTCGAAGCTATCTCGACAAAAGACAACCCAGCCGATTACCTGTCTCGACACCCGAAGAAGGAAATTGGAGACGTGGAAGTGATAGAAGCAGACATGGAAGCGGAAATAAACCTGATAATCACTATGACACTACCTAAAGCGATGACGAGAGATGATATTCAAAGGGAAACACAACTGGACGAAGCATTGGTTAAGGTGATCAACTATATAAGCAACGGAAAATGGCCATCAGGTAATAAAATAACTGACGATGTTCGACCATTCTACATCTTGAGAGATGAGTTGTCCCTATCTCCAGGTGATGATATGGTACTAAGAGGATCAAGAATTGTACTACCGACAACACTTCGAGTACAAGCAATACAAACAGCTCATGAAGGTCACCAAGGAATTGTGAAAACAAA